>JAVJGJ010000014.1:46411380-46430979 GCA_035590215.1 Microhierax caerulescens
GGACCAATGGCCTGGGGAGCAGCAGCTGTGGGAAGAAGTCCTCGGGGGACAGCAAGATGAATGTGAGCCAGCAGTGCACCCTGGCACCAAAGACAGTCAGCAGCATCCAGGGCCACATTAATGGGAGCCCAGTAGGTCAAGGGGAATGACTGTCCCCTGCTTCACTTAGCACTTGTTAGACCACATCTCAATGATGGGATGTGTGTGTGTGGGGGGGGGAATTAGAGACAGCCAGTATGGCTTCACAAAGGGCAAATCACAGCTGACTAATCTGGTGGTCTTCTATGATGGAGTGACTCTGTATTGGTGGATAAGGGAAGAGCACATGATGTCATCTACCTGGACTTCTGTAAGGCCTCTGATACAGTCCCATACAACATCCTTGTCACTAAGTTGGAGAGATATGGGTTTGATGGACGGACTATTTGACAGATAAGGAATTGGATGGATGGCCACATCCAAAGAGCTACAGTCAATGTCTCAATGTCCAAGAGGAGATCAGTAACTAGCGGTGTCCCTCAGGGGTCTGTATCAGTCTGTACTGATGTCCCCTGGGGGACATGATTACTGAACAGTATCTGTAGAGGAATGAAGCTGGGTTAATTATCATTGATAATACACAGCTGTGGGCTGGCTTCAGGGGCAGTGGGTTGGCTGATGTAGATAAGGTGCAGGTGTGGCTGGTTCTGTTAAGTGGGTAAATAGCTCTAAGGGGAGCAGTTAAGGAAGAAAGGTGTGAAACAAGCAAAGAGAGGAGAGAAAGGGCAGTAGAGGGATTGGCCTGGTGAGTATGAAGAAACAGCACAAACAGTAGATGGACCTTTGAGACCTTGTAGGGGATTGGTGGCTGTGCTGGGGCAAGGTGCAGGAACTACTTATTGGAGTTAACTTGGTATGCGATGGTAAAAGACCTTGTTGTAGCCAGCTAGTTTTGAGTGCTGTGAAAAGTATCCTTATTAATGACATAGAGAGTGGGACTGAGTGCATTCTCAGTGAGTTTGCAGGTGACAGCAAGCTGAGTGTTGCAGCTAATATGCTACAGGGAAGGGATGCCATCCAGAGGGACCTTGACAGGCTTGGGAAGTGGGCCAATATGAACCTCTTGAAGTTCGACAAGGCCAAATGCAAGGTCCTGCACCTGGGCTGGGGCAACCCCCAGTATCAATACAAACTGGGGGATGAAGGTATTGAGAACAGCCCTGCAGAGAAGGGCTTGGGGATATTGGCAGGTGAAAAATTGGATGTGAGGCATCAATGTGTGCTTGCAGCCCAGAAAGGCAACTGTATCCTGGGCTGCATCAAAAGCAGCATGGCCAGCAGGTCAGGAGAGATGATTCTCCCTCTCTACTCTGCTCTCATGACACCCCACCTGGAGTGCTGCATCCAGCCTCAGGGTCCCTGGTGCAAGACAGACATGCACCTTGTAAAGCAGGTCCAGAGGAGGGCCACAAACATGATCAGAGGGGTGGAACGCTATCCTATGAAGAAAGGCTGAGATAGTTTGGGTTATTTTCTCTCCAAGTTGGGGAGAAGAGAAGGCTCTGGGGAGACACTGTTGCCACCTTTCAATACTTCAATGGGGCCTATGGGAAAGATGGAGAGAGACATTTTAGCAAGGTCTGTAGTGACAGGGCAAGAGGCAATGATTTACACTAAAAGAGAGTAGTTTTTAATTGGACATAAGGACAACCCTCTTTTTACAAGGAGGGTTGTAAGGCTTTGGAATGGGTTGCCCAGAGAAGCTGTGGATGCCCCATCATTGGAAGTGTTCAGGGTCAGTTTGGATGGGGCTTTGAGCAACCTGATCTAATGAAAGCTGTCCTTGCCAATGGCAGGGGGGTTGGGCCAGACAATTAAAGGTCCCTTCCAACCCAAACCTCTCTATGATTCTAGGAATATTGCATCCAGTTTTGGACTCTGCAGTGCAGGAAACTGAGGTAAGTTCAGTGGAGGGCCACAAGTGGTCAGGGCTGAAGCACTTGGCCTATGAGAAAACGCTGAGGACCAGACTTGTTCAGCTTGGAGAAGTGATGGACACCTAACAGCAGCCCCCAGTGTCTGTGGGGAAGTGAGAAAGGAGATGGAGCCTTGTTCCTCACAGCAGTGCATGGTGGGATGAGAAGAGACAACATGCACGAACTGAAACAGACTGGACACAGGAAAGATTATTTTTTTTCCATGTAAGGACAGTCAGGCAGGGAAGCAGGCTGCCCAGGGAGGTTACACCATCTCTGTCCTTGGTGGTGGTCAAGACTTGACTGGACACAACACTGAGCAACCTGGCCTAACCTCAGTGAGCAGGATGTTGGGCTGGACACTTACTGAGGTCCCTTCCAGCCTTAATTATCCTATGCATTTATGATTTATGTCTCTTTCAGTCACCTTGGGCTCCCTTTATGATTAACAGTGTGTCTTTGAAGTGATTAACTTGACGCATTTATTATGAATATTTATTTTAACTGAGAGGAACGTTGCCATACAACTGACTGTTACTTCACTATGAAGGTAGTCCAGACAGCTAACTCAGATCTAATTATCAACATGTTAAATGTCCAAAATCAGGTCAGGTGGATCCCATCCTGGGTCTGTGTGATCCCTGAAGGGCCCAGTTGGATACCAGGGATGGAAAGAAATAAGCTATCTCTGTACAGCATCATAGCAGTTACAGCACTTGCCCCAAAAGAAAGGTATGTGAAATCTGAACTGTGCTCCCCAAATTCCTATTTTTTAAAAATCTAAATCCTCATTGATATCAAACTAATGAATGTGTAGGGTATAGATTTTTCCATCTCTCTGCTCATTCTGGCTGTTTTCTTGTCCGATTCCCTCCGGCCCCTTATGTCTTGCATGGGGCTGTGCCTTCTGCTTCCATGGAGCCATCGCTTCTTCCTGGACAAACCACGGGGCCAGTTCTCCCTGTTCCTCACCAAATGGTCCAGCTGCTATTAAGCCTATTACTAGCTTGTCTCAACACTGGCAAAATTATAACTAGCTCATTTAGGTGCTTCTGCTGGGACTTTGATTTGTGGCAAAGGGACACACTCTGATTTTTAAACTGAATTGTTTAAGAACACCTTTCTTAATGTAATTTGTAAATAGGCTACAGAAGTAACATTCACGGTAACTCAGCATCTTGCCACTTCTACCAGTGTAACAGTAACTCTGATATAATCTGTTTATACCTACATTTTGTAGCTTTATAGAGACAAAAACTATTGCCGTGTTTATGTTACCAATAACATGTTGGCATGAAACAATGCAATTAAGTACATCAGTAATTTCTTATAGGGATAATACTGTTGATTTTTCCCTTGAATACCCTATTCAGGTTACAAATGAGAAAAAGTTCAGTATTTTTCAATCAATTTCAATGTGTGGATCTCCTATACAGGAGAAAAATATCCCAAAGTTAAACTGGCTAGAAGTACCCCTTCTATTCTTGGCTATTTTTATTACAAATAGTCCACAAATCTGATGGTGTGTCAATGCCTCTCTGATTTCTAGACTTTTCAAAACTATCTGTGTTATGACCTCTAGCTTGTTTTTCATGCATATTAATTATGCCAAGACACTTTATGATGCTTTTCTTCTATCGCTTTGCATGTTAGTTCCCTTTTTCTTTGTCTTTCAACAATATCTTTGCTCATACTAATTCAAAGCAAGAATGTGATACTGCACTTGAAACTGTTGGTGTTCCTGAGAACTCTTGCTTCTACATGATGTATTTTGTCTTCAAACATTAGTGCCACAAGGCACGTATGTGATTGAGGAATGTGTATTCCCTTTTGAAGTCTGTTTACATTGCTAATTCACAACAGGGTGCAAAGTTAAGATTTCTGAACACAGAAATAAAGACTGACTACCATTCTTTTATTTTTGGCATCTTATTCATAGACATGTACATTTTGCTTCCATAATTATTGCAAACTGTGCACTTCATATATATTGACATTAATTTTGTACTGAACTATTACAGAAAAATCTAACTTAGAGACTGATTTGCATCTATTTTGCTAACATATTAGAAGGAAAATACCTCCTAAATAACAAATTTTATTTATAACAACGTAACAAATAACAAAATTTCCACTGCCTGACAGAAAGTGGCCTGGGGGTGCCGGCTGACAGCCGGCTGAGCATGAGCCAGCAGTGTGCCCAGGTGGCCAAGAAGGCCAGCAGCACCCTGGCTGGTATCAGAAACAGTGTGGCCAGCAGGGCTGGGGAAGTGATTGTCCCCCTGCACTGGGCACTGGTGGGGTCACACCTCAAACACTGTGTTCAGTTCTGGGCCCCTCACTGCAAGAGATGGATGTTGAGGTGCTGGAGTGTGTCCAGGGAAGGACAGCAAAGCTGGGGAAGGGTCTGGAGCACAAGTCTGGTGAGGAGCAGCTGAGGGAGCTGGGGTTGTTTAGCCTGTGGAGGAGGAGGCTCAGGGGGGACCTGATTGCTCTCTGCAGCTACCTGTATAGAGGCTGCAGGCAGGTGGGGGTCAGTCTCTTCTCCCAGATAACAAATGACAGGATGAGAAGAAATGGCCTCAAGTTACACCAGGGCAGGTTTAAATTGGATATTAGGGAAGATTTCTTCACTGACAGGGTGGTCAAGCATTGGAACAGGCTGCCCAGGAAGGTGGTGAAATCACCATCCCTGGAAGTAAGAAACACATAGATGCGGTGCTTAGGGATATGGTTTATTGGTGGATTTTGCAGTCCTGGATTAATGGTTGGACTTGTCACTCTTAAAGGTCTTTTACAACCTAAATCATTCTGATTCTAAAATTAGAAAAAGAATCAATATCCATGGAAATAACATCTGTTGGTATAAACAATATAGATTAAACCAAAATACTGGATGAAAAGATCTGATGCCTGTGATTTCATAGACACTAAATGGGTGCTTAACTTCAAGAATACGAGTAGTCCTATATGTCTCAGATTTAGCTAGTTTGAGTACTTGCATTGCTTTAAACACTAGTTACATACACCACCCTACTGCCAGGGAGTACTGAGAAAGCGAGAACCTCACCGCCTTTCAATTATGTTCAGCTGTCCTCAGGGTTAGGATGGTACTTGGACCTAAATGTCTGTGCCTCTAAAGTAAGAGTGCATTTTATGCTGGATCTAGTTGTGAGGAGATATGAGTCATTTACATGGACACATTCTTTCCATGATTAAGAAAAGGAACAGAGAGATAAAGCTAGGAAATACTGTTTTAAAACACAAGTGTAAGCATAAACCCCCTCCCAAGTCTTTAACAACTAAGTAGATAAAATTATGTCTCAGATACCCATCCAAATAATGTTGCTTTCATTTTTCACCTTGTGAAAATGCTCTCCTTCAAAAGTCAAATCATCCCATTTTTTGGTCTTCAGTCTTGAAAACGCATATACATGTTATTGCATTCTAGACATCTCAATAGGAATGGTGTAAAAAGTACTGTTCCCATGTAAATTTTACACTTGGGAAAACATGCTGGGTAAGCTTTGATGAAGAATCACCTGAATTAACATTTGACCTGTATTTTAAAAATTTCCCTCCTACCTGCTTCACTCAATACCCACACTTAATATGTCAGAATATCTTCTGTATTATGTCACAGATCTGTTGTAGAAAGCAAATAATTGTGTAAAATTGTCTTATTATTGTTACGTGACAACATTGATGCTATCACTGTTGCAAGGTCTTCATTGGAACATCTGCCATACACAAATCTTTCTGCACTAACGTGCTTTAGTTACTGTCCTGAAGACCACCAGAGAAGAGTCACATTTTCTTTATAGGAACCATATTTAACACTCAGCAACATTAATTACTCTTACGCCTCCAGAACTTTTCTTTCAAATATTGAGTCTTGACCATGAGTGGACTAGGACAGGTCTTGCTAGCCTAGGTTTATTTTTTCATGCAGGTATTGTTATAATTACCCATTTAGGATTGAAAGACTTCTCTTCCTCCTTTACATTTTTCTTACAACTGTAGCAGGTTAAATAACTGATTGTATTTCTGGTAGACATTCACAGAAAAGACTGTCAGGATTCACAGCTCAGTCTTCTGTTATCTTTATTCATGATTTTTGCTGAACTCAGCCCAATGATTAATTTGAGTTATCTCTAGATACCAAACTCTGCAGCTTTTCTTTCCAGTAAATTGAACCAGTCAGTACTTTTGAGGATATATGCTGAACAATCACCTACCTGAATGACAAAAATTGAAATAAACAGCATTAAAATGTGCTCTCTTCAAGCCTTCTATTTTTTCATTAAAAGTCTGATTGGTAAAACTGATATTAATGTCCTTAGTTATTAAAACAGTTATTAAAGCTCAAATACGCAAACAATTACTCTCATTCAGTTGTTTATCCCTCCCCTGCAAAATGTACTATGATAAAACAAAGTGACTGTTGGTCAGGACAGTACCACTTCAAGTCCTGTGACTATGTGGGAGATGAGGGGAGTTTAGAAACATGAATTTCACTCCTGATTTATATGAAAAGCTCACTAAGCAGTAAGCTGGAGTGCCTAGCTAGATTTTTTTGTATGGCTATGAATAATAATAAAATCATGCTTGATTCTTGCTTGTTTCATTTTTTAGAAAAAACAGTATTTTGATAATGACTGTGATTGTTACCTATAATTTCCATTAAAATGTCCCAGTAATATTCAATTTTGGTTTTGTTGTTGCCCCCCTACCCCCAAAAAAATAAGAAAATTAATATTGTGGGTATATGAGAAGGTATAACTGTTTTATGTGCCTGTTTGTAATGCTGCTCTACTTTGCCAGGTTTTACTCCTGTAATTGTGTTACTGATGTCACACACACATTGTGAATATTATAGTTTAAAATGGAGTTTGAAGCCTCAAAATCAATGTGCAGCTCTTTGCACAGCCTGAATGTGAAGACTTGTAGGTAAAAAAAATTGGAACTGAGATTTCAATAGTCTTATATATGTGAAATATCCATGTTAGTCTGACTGACCATGATACAGTCTGTAAGGAAGGTTTTGGTATAAACATTAAACATTTATATGCTTTGGGGAAAAAATTCTCTAGTTCAGTTCTGCTTATTTCACTGGCATAGTAAAAGGATGAATTTTACCCTGCATGTCATCTTAGGGGGAAAAAAAGAAAGAAAAAAAAAAGAGACCAAAATCCTCTCTGAAGAGCACAGAAAAATATACTAAATATTTTCCATCTTCTTTATCTATCTGTGTTTGCACAGTTGATGTATTGAGACAACTCAACTGGAGAGGTAAGCACAATATGCAACCACGCTAATAATTGTACCAGATGCTTGAAAGCTTTTCCTCAAATTTCTATTAAGATTTTTTTTTCCCTTGACTGAGGGATCCTAGGGCTCACTGCACTCACAATAGGGAGCAGTGTCTTTTTACTTATGGAGGAAACTGATGCCTTAATCTTAGCTTTTGTTGCCATTTTCCTGCTCTCTTTTACAGTATTTTAGAACCGAAAAACAGTTTCAAGATCTCATATGTAGATAATTCCCTCCTTAAATTGATACCAGAAGAAGTAGACAGCTCTGGAAAAATACACTTTTTCTTTTTTAATAGCAAATCAGGAGGAATAGGAGCTCCTTTTATGAATTTTTGTATTCTTCATCCAAATGGAAGATAAGAAAACTTTTAAATTAAATTTTAAATTAAAATGATTGAACTCAGTTTGGGTTAACTTTCAGTTTGCAATTGTCAGTTACAGAAGAATCATACATCTCCTCATTGCCACTTTTTATGGCATAGTGCACCATGGGTAGACTTAAATATCGGTAGACTACTGTTCTCTTTCTCAGACTTTCTATATACTACAAATAAGCAATCTCAAAACAATGTGAGGTCTGAAAGAGTATCTTTTTCTTAAAACGTATGATTAGACTCTGACCCAACTCTTTAATGACAATTAAATCAAAGAATTTTCCTGTCCCTAAGTTTCCTTTCATATAATCCTGATGGCAGTTCTCTTTTGACTAGTCCTTCTATCCTCACATGACACAGCCACCATCAGTACATCTCATGCCACCTGCTCGTGCTGGTGATAATCAGCCTGAAGATAATCAAGGAACTATGGATACATTTCTGCTTACCAGTGAAAAAGCAATTCACAAAGAATTAACTCTGTAAGAATTGTCTTTGAAAAGTTCATGATGTTTTGTCTTTCAAGCCAAATAACTATATGTTTATCTTTGCTAGAAAGCTTAAATGGGCATGAAGAGATGCAAATACTTGCCTGACTGACCTTTCTTCCTTTTTTACAGAGCTTCAGTCTTACCATGGACATCTTTAATTTTTAACTTTTAAACCAGCATTGTGATCTATGTTTCCATTCCTTTATTGATTTACTGTGTTGTGAAAGGCTCCAAGTTTCAGCTGGTATGTGACAGTGACCAGAAAAAATCATAAACCTATGCAAAATAAGGTGGGGGAGTGACTCCCAGGAACTACATATACCAGTGTTTTTCATCATTGTTATTTATTTCCACCAGAAGCAATCACACTGATGCCAGAGGAATAGTCAGGGTAAGATATGGTTTAAATGTGGTTTAATACAAGCAAGAGCAAGGGTCCTCAGACTTTTTAACTAGGGGCCGGTGTGCGGATGAAGTGGCAGGGTCATCTGCGGCTGCTGGGTTTCCCCCCCCAACCCCCGGCAGGCGGGGGGGGGGCGCAGGGGGTGTCTGTAAATACCAGGGGTTGGATTGAGGACCCTGGGGGGCTGTATCCGGCCTGTGGGCCATAGTTTGAGGACCCCTGAGCAAGAGCATCACATCACAGTCTGGCTGCCTAAAAAGTAAAGTACAAGGAAGGAGACTGAAACTCCAAAATACTGCACCAGCCCATGTCTAACTTTCACAGGTTAATGTGTAACCCCGTATTTAAGAAAGGGAGGTGTTGAAAAGCTGGGAAAAAGCCTAGTGGGAAAGATAAAATGGAAGGTCTTTTCTCACTGATACTAGTAAAGAAACAAAGTGGCTTGGGCTAATCTCTTCCAAACTGGAACAGTAAAAGAAAAAGAAAAAAACCCAAACAAACAAGAGGCCTTGTTTTTAGAAATCCTGAGCACTTAGGAGTGCTTATTAGCCATGCCTGTGCTAGCAATTTACAAAGACTGGGGAGATTCCTCAGGCACCATAACTTAACGCTTTGTATCAGTACACTGCAAGTACAATCCCTCAGAGAAGCCTGGGCTTTGCCCAGCTTTCTAACAGTTCCCAGGCCTGGTTTGGGTAGTGGCTTGGGTAAGAGACCATTCCCAACGGGCAAGTCGGGCCAGGCCACCCTGTTCTGCAGAGCCTAGCTGCACAGGTTTTGGGGTAGGGGCTGCTCCACGCCAGTTGCCTTTACCGTCAGAGAACAGTCATTGGTACATCTGATTTCTTAATATAGTCCAGCCAGCTGATGTGGAAATTTCCAGACGCCTGACAATTCAGAAAGTCCGATTGCTTAAGTTGATTGTATGGATTTAGGAACTAATTATAGACCTAATTTTAAACAGATGTTGGCCTGAATAACTGAACAAGTACAAGGCAAAGAGTTCTTTCTTAATGCAGGAGGAAACTTGATGGCTAGGAGACATGCCAGCTGCCAGCTGGATCACTCCCTCTGAGCGCTCTATTGGCTTTCCCCTCCTCTGTCAGCTCAGTAAATGCCCGAAATGCTCCTTCCATTGCCTATTTGTACATAATTTATGCACACAGGAATCTTTAGTTTATCACCAGCAAACAACTGCAAAAAAACCAGCAACACGAATGACTTGACTTGGTTTGCTTATACTCTTTTGCCCTCTTTGTTACAGCACTGCATTTTCAAGCAGGTTATGTCTAAAAACTAGTTGGTGAAACTTTTAGGCTGCAAATATGTGAAATAAAGCCTCATATTAGATGCTCAAAGAGGGGGAAATAACTCACTGCTCAGATTTTACTCCTTGAAGTGCACAGCTTCTTTTGGCCTTAATGAACTTTGAAAATATCAAAAGTCACCTATCTTTCACCCAAGTACTTTGATGTTCATCAGTCCTCAAATTGTAGTAGTATAGAATAGTTGTATCAGTATTGTACAGCATTGCATCACATGCTTCTGCGTTAGTTTTTTGGTTGGTACAACTGTCTCAAATTTTTACTTTTGTTAAAGAACACAGATTCTTCAGCATTCATTGCGACGTGATGGTCCTTTAAAAACCCACAGTGGAAAAACATGTGAAAGAATCAGCCTGTTTCCTACAAAAATAACACTTGAGCATGTTCCTCCTTTTGAACCTATTTACTATTTCAAGCTATTCTGGAAGAAGGGATAAAAAATTCAAACGAAAATTACATTCCTATAAATGTAATGAAAAAAAAATTCACTAACCCAAACATAAATTGGTACATTATTCTGTACTGTATTGAATTGCCTTTCTTACTCAAATGAAAACAAAACTTTTAAGAATCTTTTATATGAAACAGTCTTTAGCAATTCATTTTGGGAGCTAAAAATATCTGAAGAATAATTATAGATATTCCGCCTGTGCATCCAAGCCTTAATTTATTCTGTTTTCAAATAATTCTCAATTAATGCTTGCAGGCATTTAAATTCTTTTAACTTACTGATATTCATGTTTACAGGCTGGTGGTGAATACAATTTGCCAGCTTATAACAGGAAGTCTCATTTTCTTCCTGTTGATCTTAAATTTCATTTTCCTATAATCCAATAATTCTTTTTTCTATATCTTATGTATCTCCTATCATAACCAAATAATTAGCATATCTAACAAGATGGTAGAACTCTTCTGCAGTCGTGATATTCTGAAAATTTTAACTTCTATTAAATTATTATTTCAGTAGTCTCTTTAAAGATTATAGAGTATATCCCAGAGTACTTATAAACAGATACAACACTGAAGAGAAACTTCCCTCTCTATCTATATACTGTGTTTTTCAGCTCCAAGCATTTAATTATATCATTCAAATGTTTTGAGATTCCAGATTTTTCATCAAAACTCAAGGCTGTTTTACAGAATGTCATGATGTGCTTTTTCTCAGATTTGATAAAATCAATATATTTAATAGTATTTCCATGTTTTCCTTGAGTAGCTACAAATGTAAAATATTTGATCCCCCAAGGGTACCTTTATTCTAAATCCCATATTGATGTTCCTTTCTCATTTCTTTTGATTTTGGGATAATGTAATGAAGATGGTATTAATGGTACAGATGCCATGATATTCTTTCAATTTAATCTCATCATGCTTTCTCATAAATGGGTATGTGTTAGTATTTATCTGTTCCACTGAGATATCTTCAGACTACTAAACCTAGCTTGTTAAGTCTTTTTGTTATCTTATGTATTTAATAATAAATAAGAGATTTACCAGTATCTGTTATCTTGCTGTTCCCAAACACTCTACTTTCCTCTTCAGTTTATCTTAAAAATATTTCTACCATATTTGCTTCAAGAAGTTGTTTGCTATTAAGATAATTAAGAAGCTCATTCAAATCTTCTCTCCATTGTTCTATAGCTATTCTTTGAAACAAAACATGCCCATTTTCATTCTCCATCAGATCTTCTCCAGTTCAGTGATATCTTCCATAATCCTTTTGCCCTACTCCATCACCTTCAGAGAGCTACATATGCAGCGCTTTTACCACCAGCTCTTCACTGGCTTTTTCAAGAAGTAGACCTAGGAGGTCTGAAAAAGAGAAGGCTCAATAGAAAGGTGACAGCAGTCTACATCAGTAGGGTGGACAGTGAATAGAAAACAACTGCTCATTGTCCCTTCAAGAGAAAGAAATTAGGGGTATCAAAAAAAGGTGATGGGTGACATTAAAAAAAAAGAATCCCAGAAAAGGAAATACTTCTACACACAATGTAGAAGTCTGGGCCATGTGGCACTCGAATATTAAAATATCACAAGAGTTCAAAAAGCAATGAACAAATTTATTTAAGAAAATCTTACCAGAGACTGATAGATATAAAGATGGTGCATATGGTTTCTAAGCCACAGGTTGCTGGGACCTAGGCAAATACTTTGGGGATGTGTCACTATATGCTTGTCTTGTTCTTACCCTCTTATCTGCACATCTTCTATTGGCAGCTTTTGGAAGCAAGATCCTGAGGAAGTGGACATTTTGTATGACCTAGAGGCAAAGGCCATCCTTGGCCTCTCTCCTGCCTTACCACATTTTTAAGAGATTGTTTCCAAAGACATAGGATTTCTGAAGCACACCAGTTCACAGTTGTTCTTTTCCAGCCTTTATCAAAATCCTGTTCATATCATTACTGTTGCCATATTACCTGATGGCCTTGTTTGCATCAAGATCAGCCATAACATTCACATGGTTTTAAAATCCACAGGCCTGTTTTACTAATATTATCTTATATCTCTACTTTTTTTTTTTTTTAATCCTCCAAAACACTTTATGTATTTTATGAGCAAATCAGCTATTTTTTCTATTCTTTATTGTGCCAAGGTGGGGGGGTTTCACTGCCTTTCAGTGCTCTACAGCTTCACAGTCAACTTCCCTTATTAGTATTCTCACAGAGAAAAGTTGAAGTAGCCGCCAGCTGGCATCATAATTTTTCAAAGAATCTTCTGAACTTATAATTTTGCATATGTAAAGAATATCTATAAATTCTACATATCTAATATAGAACAGAAGTCAATACAAGTAATGCAAGCTAAAGATACTCCTTAAATATTAAATGGTTGAGAGGAAGAGGCTATTAGACTATTGTAATTACTGTTCACAGATTTTGCGTTTCATTAATATTTGACTGGAGCCCTGTCAGATTCCAGGAAGAAATATCATAGGACCAAACTTTATTATGCAACAAATCCCAGAAAAAAGGTATTTTCCAACAGAGCCAGATAATGGCTAGGAAAGACAATATGACAGCTCAAGTCCTGGCTGTTCTCAGTATTCTTGATTTCTTGCGCTGTCTCCTCTAAAGTTTACCATTTATTCAATTTATAAAATATGTGTGGAAGTGTTATGATTTTCATAATAGTTCAAGAATAGAAATGAGGTAAGACCTGTGGGAGAAAGATTTTAATTTATTAGATAACCACTAGAACTGGGGAAAAAGGCAAGCATAGAAGCCTTTTTCAGGATATTATGTCTCCCTACACACCTTTTCTCCTTTATGTAAGAGATACATAATTTAAAATCACCCATTATTTGTCTTGGTATTTTTTTGTAACAGCAGATTATTAATGGAAATAGTTAACGTATCTATACAGGATTTTACTCATCTGCTGGGCCTCTGTTGTCAGCTTGTTTCATTTACTAATGATTTGTTTCTGTGACAATTTAAGCCAGTCTGCCTGATAATTTTATCATTTTAAAACAAATTGCTACTGTGAGCTCCATCTTCATTTCTTAAGAGGCGTGTGGGCTTTGTGAGCTGGGTGGGGAGAAGGAAGAGAATTAGAAAAGCTACAAAATATTGATTCACTTGGCTCAACTTTCAGCCACCATTTCAAGGGCCCTCAGATTTCTCAGATAGATGCCATCTGACACCTCAAAAAGCTGAGGTATCCCCTAAGTTCAGCCAGCCCTATGAAGATGTCTTGAGTAACCCAGGCATTTCAGATGATCCTCACCTAGAGTCTCAAATGATGGAAAAAGCGTGGGGGTTTCTGTTTGTTTGTTTGTTTCTAAACTAGCATTTCCAGTTGATTTGGAAAGTTATGTAGTACAACTATGATGTGAAGAAAGACAATCAAAGGAAATAATTGCAGTAATTGAGCCTCCCTTTTCCATGAACTGGGACAAGTCTAATAACTGCCATAAGTAAATACTGTCTTACAGCTGTTTTGTTTTAAATTCCAGTGGTCTGTGTTCTGATGCATGGGATATCTAGTGTATTCGAAAAAATAATTATTTTTAAAAAAAGAAGTAAAAAAAGTTTTGGAGCAATATAGCAGCTTGGTGACACCTGAGAATTTATTTCAGAGGCATTTATAAATCCTGTTTTAATAACTGCTTCATGCCTTTGTGCATATCAAAACAGTTAGGGACATGCAAAGTACCTGGCCCTTACAGTTCAAAGACCTTTATTTTAGCCTTGCTTACTTTAACCTTAAGAAGTTCTACTATTGTGGTACAAACTGTTGTTGCAAAAGGCACTATTATCTTACTCTAGACTCATTTAAAAAGAAATTATAGTGATTCACTGAATGAATTATTCATACGTGGCTGAAGTGGCAACATGTTATTGTACCAAGAGACAGGAAAATATAAAATTGTATTTGTTCTTCAGCTTTGGACACAATGGTATTTTTAAAAAATCAAATACTAATGTGTACTTTGGCACAACTTCTTTAGCAATTGTGCCTCCCTCTGATAAAAGGTGATGCAAGAGCTTTCAACCAACCTCTGTGCAGACAAGGACACTGCTTCAGGGGAATGCCAGACAACGTAGTAGATTTTCTGTGTAGTAGCCAGGGAAAACATAGTTACCCCTACAGTTTGCTGCTACGTAATCTTGGTTTTATCCTCTTTTCTTTTTAAGCACCCAATCCTGCTCTCATTGAGGTGAATGAGATCTTTTGCAGGAAATTTGCTTTTGTTCCATACAAATTTACAGGAAGGAAATGGTGTCCTTCAGGAAGAGTTCAATCCTGTGCCTTTATGAATTTTCTGTAGCAATGTTCACAGCGATAGCAATTCCACTGCATTTACCTGCAATTCATAAATAACCTTAAACTCTCACTGCTGTCAAACGTGTGTGTTCAACTGTCTTAAAATCAAGGCAGACATTTAGGATCTTCCTATGGCCTTAGAAAACTAATTTTATGTGCTTTCATAGAACACCAAAACCCTTCTATTTATGTCTTTTTGCATCTATGGTCTCCTTCTTGTTGAGATACCTCGTGTTGAGGTGCTGCACATCAGATGCCTATTCTGTTTTGCTCTTATAAAGGGAAACTGGACAATTTGTATCATTGTCTGTGTGTTACTATGAGATAAAATTAGATTATACCTTGCACTTTGAAAAAAAAAAGATAAAAGTCATGGCATATTTTACAGTCTACAAGAGATACTGAGTCACAGAGGGATTACTCAGAACTCACAAGCAATTGTTACACTCACTTTTGCTTGCTTTGTTTTCCAAAAACAGGAGAGAGCAGTTGTGGTTCGCCATCTTTTCTTGGTTATCATGGGCATAAATCAATCACAGATTTGGAGGCAGGGATTCCAAATCTTGAACTCTGCATAATGTTCAATACAAAGTCAACATATAGTGGTTTATTTTTCTGAAGAACCAAGTTTGAACACTTGACTATGAGTATTCCAGCTGTGGTGTACATAGTGCACATATTTAAGGCATATTCTAGTTAGCAATATATGTTGAGATTGTACTTTTGTGTTGAAGACTGCCAGACTTCTGTACTAAAGTCACAAAGAATGAAAGAAGCCTAGACACCAGTTAGTGGGTTTATTCCCTATTCATGCTGTTGGGAAGTAACCCAGTCACTTAGTATTGGGGCCATCGAGAGACTCTGACTCATCAATGTTTTTGCCCTAGTAATTTTTTTGCATAGAAAGTTTGTTTGTTTGTTTGTTTATTTGTTTTTCTGGCATAGGTATTTAATCTAAGTTTTTCAGATTTAAGAGCTCTTACATCTTACATGACTGTGAGATGATGATCAGATAAAACAATTCTAATGGGGTTTACAAACACAGGCACTAAATATTATTACTTGCTTTTAGTAGCAACGATACTAATGGTGAAATGAATTAGCAACTTGATCTATTGGATATATTAATTTGCCAGCTAGATTTGGACAAAAGTTGTATAAAAGAGTGTGGTATCAGCCTCTTTATCCTAAAAGATACAGGATACCAGTGCTGATTTCCTGATTACTGACTGATTCACTATTATTCTCTCCAACATATGAATCACTACGTCTTTCAGCAATAAATGCTAGCTATAATGTTTAGAAACAGCAGAGTAACAAGTTACAGCAAAGATCCATACTGCTTTTTCCTTTGTTAAATCTGAACTCTCTACGTTATCTCTACTCTGGTGTTAAGTAGCCTTTCAGAATTAGTGGAGGGTAATTCTGTGACATATCCCTAGGCTCCCATTACAAAAATATCTCTCTCCTATTTAACTGGTACCTTTGTTTCTATGATTCAGAAAATAACCTGAAAAGCTGTCTTTCTTCCTCTCTTAGCTCTTTGTTCTTATGGGCATCTGGTTCAGATGGTCTTTTACTTCATTGAAATATCTGGTGCTATAAAAATTCATGTCTTGGTAGGATTCCAAATTTCTTGTGTCCATTGGCTTATTTTTTAAAAAAAATATATAGGAGCCTTTATGTGAAGGCAGCTTTCCTCTGAGTGCTTGCTCAGTTATGATTGTATCTCCGAAAACTGCTCAAGGAGGAAGAAAACTGGGGTTCTATAAAAGCAGTATAGCTATACAGAGTCAGACAACAAAAATCAGACATTTGGAGCAGCATCCTCTCTCTGACACTGATCAACAACACATGGCACATTCAACAGTGCTAGCATGATTATACATAGAGTTCTTCAACACTTCATTAAGCCTTGTCTAAAGCTAGCGGAGAAATTCTTTTTACAGCTAACAGAAAGAATAGAGGAAAAGTGGACTCCAGCTGAAACAGATTCTCCATCCTTGGAGATACCCGACATTTGACTGGGCAAGGCCTGAGTTACCTGATCTAACCAGGCCTGCTCTGAGAAGAGTTGAACTAGCTGACCTCCACATCTCCCTTCCAACGTAAATGATTCTGTGATTCTGACTTTTGTATTTAGCATCCAGGAATCCACTGCTAATCCCATGGTAGGAGAAAACCAAATCCTTCTCATGCTTATCTGGGATCTTTTCAGTTATGCGGCAAGAATGTCAAAACACACATTCCTTAGTTTTTTGAAGGCATGCAGGGTATAGCTAGATGCCTATATATGAGCTAGATGCCCAAGCTCCCATTAGACTCATTGGAAATCAAATCAATAGGGTTGATAGTTGCAATGAATTTTAGGAGTCTAGGTTGCTCACATTCTCCACAAACTTCTTATTATTTTGTTGCATTTGAATTACAGCTTAGGTCACCCCTACCAATTTGGTGTGCTACAGTTTGTGCAGTTTATGTGGGTCACACATTTTACGCAGAACTGGGAATTTACTGCTAGTCTAATTAAAGTCTTGACAGTCTAATCAAAGAATTATTATTAGTCTGTGCACAATGATACTATCATAATTCAAATTTTCCAAACAATAGGGCTCATCCCAATAATGATACAGCAAACACCAAAATACCCAGACTTTATAGCAAATGTCCCTTTCTCTGGTATTACACATCCTTCCACTGTCACTCTGGTGACACAGAGATCACATCCTAAGGTTGATGGCTTCTGTTTAGAGGGGAGGGTGTCATGGCAAATCATCCATGGAAGAGGTATAATGTTGGGAGTGTTCTTCCTCTTTTCTGAAATTACAGTGTTGGTATTCATGGTTTCTTTTTCTTCACTCTTGAGTCTGCTTAGTGTCATTATTATGTACTTGCTAACTCAGTGCACTTGCTCCTTATTCACTGGTTCACAATCCCATATTACATCCAAATCTACTACGTATGTTATGTCTTACACATATCAGATACCTGCTCTTTGCTCCTGTACTTCTGAGTTGTTATACTCAGTGCCCAAGGTTACATTCCTTTGGCAGCTAGTAACTGACTACTGCTGAGTTGTTTATGACCCAGGCGCCCCTGTTATCATCCTGTGTCTGCACTTTCAAGGCTCCAGTTATCATCCTATGCTTGTAACTTCTGTACATTGCATTTTTATTCCAGAATCACAGATAGACCACTAGAGAAAGAAGAACTACATGTATCTACTTATTAAAAAGTATATTACAATAAGCCTTACACCAACTCTACAAAGCTAAGCAAAGGCTGAAACAAATCGGGTAACAGTCACCTGGCTATCAGCTCTTACAGCTAAACAAACTAAACCCAACCTCTAGGCAGGTCGAGACAAGGCCAAATGAACCCTGACATGTCCTAATACCCTTGTTGCTACCTTAACACAGAACCTGCAGCCTGCTGCTTGTAATGGTAGCACTGTATACATTGGGCTGTAAGGCTGAAGAGTCTGGAGAGCTACTCAGCCAGTCCCACCTATAGTGTCCTGAATGTTTTGAATCCTGGTGATGTATTCCTTGATCTTCAAGAAGAATTAATTATTAACATTTTCTTTACATAGTTGGGATAGTGCTAAGATTAAATAGCATTTCTAAAAGTCATCCTGAAAGGCACATTTGGCAAAACTGTTTTGAAATGCAAACACCCTGGTCTTATCTACACATGCTCATACACCACAACAACTGGTATGTTACACATTTGAAACCAGCCTTTCTATCACTCATAACTCTGATGTCCAAATGAGCCCAATACCACACTTCCTTCATGACTGGGACATTTGCCTCAGAGCAGAAATAGTCAAGACCAGCATGTCCTTCCAAGCGGACATTAGTCTGCTGAGTTGAACAACATTGTGTTACTTGTTGACCCCTGAGTTGTAGTCATATTCCTGTAGTACTTGGTGACTTGTCACTATACCTACATATAGATTCCCTTTTGCTGGGATTCTTGCACAGGATCCAGATCTTCATCTCCAGCTGCAGATACCAGAAAAAAAAAATGCTGAAAAACATTATGGGTCCCATTCAGATTGTAATTCTGGAATTCATTTCTGTTGCAACTTGGTACAGTATATATCAAAGGCCAAGAAATGTGGTATAATGCATGCCTGAGCCTTTCCTTCAAATGGAGTTTGGATACAGTCAAGAGAAATATGACCTAGGAAAGCAATCTCAGATCTCACTATGTGAAGCAAAGGACTGTTTCTTAGTTCCAGGCAAATGCCCTCAAAGTATCAGCCAGCATCTTAGGAAATACGATTTTTCACATCTGTAGGTTTCTAAGTTTCCAAAGGTTCTTGCAAATATTTTTTCATGCGTTTCTCCTCATCTGGTGCCTTCTCTTCTTTCCAAGACTTAACATTGCCTGCAGATTTTACAGAGGCTCCCATTTTCAATTCCCACCATCTTGTTCATTATTCTGTTTGTCAGGGCAAACAGCTTAAATGCAGTATTGTCAGCACATGACTTGGCACTTCTGGAAGCTCCCACCGCAAAGTATTACAACTGACATGAAAATAAGCTCACTTAATTCTTATTCAATGTACTTACTAAGTTATAGACTTATGGCTGGACCATACCATGGTTCTTATCCTCAGTCACTCATTCTCCTTTCTAGCATGGTGGCTGATGCCCACAAGGTTTTCACCTCCAAGAGAGTATGGCTGGCACGTGAACACAGTTCCAGAAGTACAGGACACCAGTCTCCTATGGCTAGAATTAAGCTCTTGAATATACTTTCCCTCTTCTGTCTTTTCCCCCTTATTTTGTGATGAGCAAAATTAACCCTTAAGCGGCCTTTTCTTCAACTTCCCAGCCACAAAGGCCTAATCAAATAAGATATCCTAAAAAAAAAAAAAAAAAAAGAAAAAGCTCCAACACTGAGATGAAGGACCTTCTGCTATTTTTCTGAGAAACATATCCTTATTAAAGATAAATTC
>JAVJGJ010000014.1:46443620-46457025 GCA_035590215.1 Microhierax caerulescens
GGCTGCAGGACTTACATGCTGAACTGCTTAAGAATTATAATCAACTCACAGCTCCCCCCAGTCTATCATAATTAAGGCTTTGAGTTATCATTATAACTCAAGTTACAGTGTGTATATATAGTGTATAGTATAGTCAGGTAATCATCAGTCTTTTACTAACGAGGTGGTCAGAGCTAGATAGGTAAGTGATAAAATGGGTAGGCAGCAAACCAGGACAGATGGAGCAGTTCACATGGATGTCAGTTTAGCTGTCACTGAACTTGTCATGCCACTGTAGCACCTGCATTTGCTGGGGTTTGTAAGTGATGTGATGCAAGGGGAGCCTGCTGTTGTACAGCACTTTACAGGGGTAAAGAAATCGTGATTTTTAAAAAGTATGTGACTCTTGTATGAATGTAAATTGTGTGTGCTTTTTAGAAACAGGGCTAAGAGATGAAAATTGCCATTGTAAACACTTTATTCCAAGCCGTTTGCCTGCATAATGCTACATATTGTGAACAGTTTTAGAATTATCTCAGGTAAGGCTTAATTTTCTGTATCTCAATTCTGTTGTCATTGACTTTTTTGTCTCACAGTGTTACTTGGTTAGAAACCTTAATCGAAGTCAAGTTGTCTTTGTAGGTCTCAAACACAGGAAAGTCAACCTACACAGGAAGTGTGCACAAAGAAAAATCTCTTTCTCCATCCTTTCTTTTCACAGGACTGAGCCTAATAGTAATTGGCAAATAAAGCCCCAAGTATTGTTTATTCTACACCTTGATATAAGACCCCTTGCTTATATCTAGCATGTTTTCTATAGTATATATTGCCTTTGGAGAACTCTTATGTAATTGGTGTTGCTGAATGAACTAGCTTACGATAGGGGTGATGCTGTAACTGGAAGATAAAATACTTTATCTAGGAGACTGTTTATAATACTGAAAAATACTGAGTAAAGATGCATGAAATTATAAGTGTTACTGTTGCTTGCATGTGTTGGTTGCACTGATAGAGATACAAACCCTTAATCATTGAAGATAGAATTTTTCAGCGCACTGGCTTTTTGCTCATGAAACACCTTTAATATTGTAGAAGGGCAAATGAGAATCTTCTGAAATGAAGTAAATAGCACTTTCAAACAATGGGCTATCCTTATATCTCAGTTGTTCTTTGGAGTTTAATAATGAAACATTTTATATTTTTAATTTTTCTCTTAACTTTTTTACATGTGACAATTTTGTCTATTAAACATGGGTTTTTTTCAAAGAATAGGTTTAATATTTTTATACACACTTTTTCCTGTTTTTTGTGAAGAATTCTGCTATAAATGAAGCAGAAAAATCTTGAATGTTGAGGTACATTTGCAGATACAGTAGTGATGCAGTTAATGGTTAAAAAGTAATAAATTTTACATTTTTTTTCAATTTTTATTTAAGTTTCTAAGTACTTTCATGTCTTACATGACCAAGGAAATAAACCTCAAATCTTTTGCTATGTTTCTTCGAAGTCAAGGTGATGAGATAGACAGATACAATCCTTTCTGTCTATTTCTCTTTTTGTCTATTTCTCTTTCTCTATTTGTATTGCCATCGCTGTCCGTTTTTTGGATCTCTTTCAGGGTGTCACAGATAAAACACTCAGCTCTACAACTGATTCACAGGAAGAAATGATGGCTTACTGGTACAGAGGGAGTAAAAGCAGTTAGAATAGTTTTCTGGTTCTTTATGTGGGTACAGCTTGTGGCATGTAGGCAATTTTCTTTTTGGTGTGGGCACAGAGGGACATAAGGTATTTGCACACAAACTGGTTTAGTGTTAGAGGACACCAGTTTTACTGTACTGAACAAAAGTAGTAAAAAACAGCAAAAGGTATGTGGATTCCTCTACTCAGTTTTTTCTCCAAAGGTCTTGTTAGGCCAAAATTTCAGGTTGAGTCTGCACAAGGGCAGTGCAGGAGGAGAGGACAGGACCAGGACTGTCCTTTCTGGTGGCAGCAAGCTGTTGGTGTGGCTGAGCCGATCTTGTGAAACTGTGGGTTTTTTTGGTTCTTGAAAGATGTACAAAAGCAAAAGAGAGGTGTACCTGATCTGTGCAGTGATGCTAAGTCATGTAATGTAAAGCACAGCTTCAGGCTGTGGCAGGTATGCATGCTGCATCTAGTAAGTCTTCTAATCCTATTAAAAAAAGCAGAAGTTCAGTAACAGGAATAGAATACCTTCAAATAGCACAGTTCTTAGCAGAAGTCAGCTGTGATGTTGCCAAGCTAGGTGCTTTTTTCATGCAACTTTAAAAAAGAGAAATTCTAAGCACTCTTCTCAGCTTGTTTGTGTCTGAAAAATGTGGTGGAAACCCCATCAAGATAGTCTCAGAAATCACAGAATGGTCAGAGTTGGAAGGGATCTCAGGAGATCGAGTCCAACCCCCTGCTAAAGCAGGTTCTCCTAGAGCAAGTTGCACAGAATTGCATCTGGGTGGGTTTTGAATGCCTCCAGAGAAGATCAAATGCTATGTTAATAGCAGACTTCTAGATGGGGAAAAATAGTTTCTTTTGACAAATGGCTAATTCTAGGCTTATTTTGAAACTTTCTGGTGACAGTGTTGACAAAACAAGGAAGATGTGGCAACTGGTAATGTCATTACGCTTAACTTTGCAAGACCTCAGTGCCTAATTTCCAGTCACAAATCTGAATATTGTATTGTGTTTCATAGCTTCAAACCTCCTTCTGATCTTCAGGTGTGTCGGCTACTTTGGAAAGAGGAATGAACAAATGGATGTATACTTGTACAGCCACATTAGGCAAGCTATTTCCAAACAGAGGAGAAAAGTTAACTTAAGATCTTATGAGTAAAAAAAGAATGAAAATATTGGCAACTTGTTAGGTCGGAGAGGCAGTGCTAACTCTTCCTACTGAAACTGAGCTATTGCACAGTCAGGACTGTGGGTTTGAGCTGCTGCAGGCTTAGGTCTCCCACTTCCTGGGCAAGTGCTGTCACAGCTAGCTGAGTTTAGTGAAGTGGGTACCCCCTTCGCCAGCTGTGTTTTTAATGAAAATGATGACCTACTGTTTTGTGTTGAAGTAATTTCAGACTTGCACAACTGGTGCTTACAGCACATGTCAGGATGTGGATGCCTTATGGCTTTGAGATTTATGTTGAAAGCGGAAAATATATTTCCATTTTAACATTTAAGTGGTTATTCCACTTAAGCATAATTTCCATTATTGTACACTAAGATTAACCTAAAACTGGTACAGTCTAACTTAATCACGTACAGCCAAAACATAGGTATTGAGTCATTCCCCAAAGCCATCCCTGGCTGTGCCTCCTCCAACTGTGTGTGTAATGGACAGAATGATTTAGAAAACTTTGAGTGGTGTAGACACAAGAGAATTTGGTCAATAAACCATATGTTACTTTATTTCCATTTGTAATCCCATTTTTCTTGAGTTACTGTTCCAGGTGCTTGGCAGAGATTTGTCATCTTTCTGCTTGTAGAACGTGGCTTTCCAGTTAAAAAAAAAAAAAAAAAAAAGAAGAAAAAGTTTTGGTCTCCCAACTGTTGTGGGGTGTTTTAACAGTTTGTCCCTTTTAGCTTTGAACAGTATTTTACCTTTTGACAGTAATCCTATTAATGCTGACTAATAATTGTTGTAAGAGAGGTCAGAATCATGTCCTTGGTAAAGATGTATATGTAGCTTGAAGTATTGAATGTGGTTTTGCTTTTCCCTGATTAATCTGAAAAGTTTATGTAGATCAGACTTGAGGAAGGGTTGTTGACAAGGGGATGCTTACAGTATCAGTTATCTCCTTACTGCAGAAAATAAGTTTGGTGGTTTTTTGTTGGGTTTTTTTTTGTGGTTTGGATTTTTTTGTTTTGGGTTTGGGGCTTTTTTTTTTTTTGGTAAAGTAGCACAAGCTTATGTTTAAGCATTGCTTTGGTTATGGTTAGTATAGTTAACATTTGACATCTTTGAGGAGTGATCAATGCCTTTGGTAAAGCATGAGACAGTTGGGATAGGAGTTTTGGGTGATACTGAAGCCAGTTGTCCATTTTAACCATGGTACTTCGCATTAGTTGTCGTATTTTTTAATATAAGGGGAATAGTCTTGAAGTATTTTTAAGGAATGTACTGAAGCATTAAAGACTTAATTGAAACTGCAGACTTGGGGTCACAAAACTGACTTGCATCAAATGCACAGAATAAATTATCAGGAAAAAGACTTGCACAAACTGTTTACTCTTAAAAACCTGATCCAAATTCTAGAATGAGAGTTCATAATTTGAACAAACAAGCAGGCTGCTAAAGCCTTGCAGTGCTGGGCCACAACTGATGATGAGTGATGTGGTCCGTGTTTCTTTATCACTTCCTGGATTGCTGCTTTTGTGTTGTTTTGGTTTTGTTTATCTGCCTTACAATCAAGCAGCCTGCTGGAAAGCGCCTGCTTCCAGTTGTGTGCATCATCTGTCTAGCAACTGCAAGGTCCAAAGAACTGTCCTTTGGGCCACACATTTTGTGTTTGTTTCAAAGTGCTTAGTCGGCAGTCTTTAACAGCAGGGTTGAAAAAAACCTCAGCACTATCTGTTGAGACATAAACGTGCATTTTTTAAAGAAAGGGCCTTTAACGTTCATTGCTGATGTGTGGGTTGTGTTTGGTTTTGCTACTGAACTATATTAAACCTGTGAATCCCATAATGGATGGAGGAGAAAGAAGACTGCAAATCAAAATGAGAATCTCTTCAGTAGAGCCTGTTCTTCTGTATGCAGTGTATGATAAGTGTGTTCAGCTGGTGTTGTGTATGTGTGTGGGCTTTTTAAGCTGTTTAAATTTCTCTGTGTTATCTCTGTAAGTTGAGGAGCTTGAGTACTCCATTTCCAGTTACTAAGGAAATAAGTTATGCTGGAAGTCAGGCACAATTGACCTGCTAATAAAAATAGAGAATGTTTGCTCTTATTGATTAATAATATCCTCTGATTTATATTTTACGTAATTATTTATTTCATTTTGGGCTACTCTGTACTATTGAGTAGGAAACTGTTCTGCTTGACTAGCTTTATTCAAGTACACAAACAATAAAACCTGTGTTGTCATTAAAGTTGAGACATTTGAAGTTTTTCTTAGAGTTTTCCTGCAGAATTTTCAAGGACACTTAAGTACATGTGATATAAGAGACAAAAGCTTGATTTCTTTTTTTCCTACTTCTCTCAAATTTGGGACTTAAGGCAAAACTGTGTACTGCTTTTGCAGTTCAGTTTCCGTGATACTTATCCAGGAGGAAACTCCTCTTTTTCTTTATCCCTCCCCTTGTGTAATGAATTTGCCATTTTTAGCATCCTCCTCCATTGTCTTCATTAGGAAGCTTTATGCGTAAGCCTTCCTACTGTACTTGGGCCTTTAAGTGAAACACGAATAATATATTTAGAGTAATACTCAGCTTTTTCAGTCACATTTGAGTTTTTCAGCCCAGATGAATGTAGGCTAAAATGGAAGCTGGAACTAACTACTGAATATTGAGTTTGCTTTTGGTGACAGCCCTGTCCATTTCCAAATTTTACAGGCTTTCCGATTCCCTTGGCTTTTACAGTTTATATGTCTTGTATGTTCTGTGTGACTTTAGAGTGACTGGGATGTGCTTTCTGTACTGATTCTATAAAGCTGCTGATAAGTAAAGACAAGACCTTTTTGACTTGCAGTTCTTGGAGCTGTCACTGATAGTTTGCTGAAGCTGTTCATGGCAGCTGCCAACAAATGCTGATAAAATGTCCATCGTCAGGGAAGATAGTGAGAATGAACAGAAAACATCATTGTGTTAAACCTGGGACCTGCCCGCGTGTTGGGTACTGTACACAGTTTTGGTCTTTCACAAGAGGAGCTTATAGAGGAGCTACAGAAGTTAAAGGGAAGCAGACCTTAAAAGTGGTGTCTGAACTGGGTGGTGGGACATGGAAGTGATCCAAAGTTACCAAGGCAGTGGATAAAGCAGTTGTGGAGCTGTAATTCACCAAATCGTGCACCAGTAAAACCACAGAGCACTCACTGGTGTTTGGTTTAAATCAAGGAAAATAAACTACACAGGGAGAAGTGAACATACACAGTTTGCTAGTACACAAGATTATTGAGGTACATATTATTAGCAGATTCAGGAACACAGATTCATATGGATCAAATCCGTAAGACGCAAATGGAATAGGCAAAGAAGGATACTTTACCAGCCGTAATACAACAGCTGTGAGTGTCAGGGGAGTCTGAAGAAAATGGATGGCAAACAAGTGACTAAGGCTTGTGTGCTGTCCATGTGTCTCCTGGTGATTGTGTTGGAGATGGAACACTTCCTTAGACTGACTGCTGGTCTCAGTAATATACTTCTGTTTAATTAATATGTCTCTTCTAACTAGAAAGCATTCAAGGAGGAGAGCCTGATTTTGTACTTTATTTGTAGAATTTAAACCAGTTTCTCAAGCTGTTCTCAAGTTACCATTTGACAAATAGGAGGCTACAGAGTAATCTTTTCAGTAACTTGTAAATTGTAGAGTAGATCAGAGCTGCAATACCTCCTTATGTACAAGCTTTAGAGTAAGCTTTTACAAACTTTTTTTTTTTAGAAATATTTTTTCTATCCATGCTTCAGGATTTGAAAAATGTTGGTCCCAGCCATAGTCTTTATTAGTATTAGAGACATCAGGTTTTTGTTCATGAATTTCATGATTAATTTCTGTAAAAGTGCAGTAGGAAAAACTCTTGCAAACTACGGCCAATTTATAATTTTACAACAAATGTAAAGCATGTATTTGTTTGGATCATACCAAAATTCCAGTATTCATTGTTATTTCTGAGTAATTCTTTAGTAGAGAAGAAACCTAAAAAATATAAGCGGAGAGAGATGGCTATATTTTCAAGGATAACACTACTTTTTTAGTAGCATTAGTCTCAGAATATTTATTTTTCTAGAAGACTTCTTATATTGACACGTGGTATGTTGCTGTCCTTAAAAGCAAAAGTAGAGCTATTAGTAAATATGGGGCATGGGAAGGAATAGATGTCTTAAAAGTCATAGGGAATGAATGCAAATGTGTATGTTGTGCTGTTAAATGTGTAATTAATTGTTTAAGTCTGGATTGTAGTCAACAAAAAATGAAAGAGCAAGTAAAATGTTATATGTAAAGTAGCCATTGGGATGGAGAAATATATCTATATATCTATTTATACACATACATATATATAATAATTTTACTTTTTTTTTTTTCTTTCACCAATTCATGTTCACCATTGTTTAGAGTGGTTGGTTCTTTTTCTTTTTTTCTGTCATGCTTATAAGTGTCTTTAAAAAAAAGAACTTGAAAAATCCCAGAGGTTAAAGATCCCTAGTTAACTGACTAAAATGATTTAATGTATCTCTGAAGTGAAGTGCATGTATAACACTTTCATTTGCTATCGATCACTTAAATTTAACCTGAGGAGTCTCCCTTTGACAGAAAACCCACTATGCTGCAACATATTTTTCAACAATACTCATTATAAATCTCTGGTAAACCTTTTCTTCGGTCGAAGTTTGCCTCCAGAGGTTGTGGGTTTCCATGGTACCTAATCCTTATTTAGCAGACACACTTGGTATTTCTACACAGCTGTGGAATGGCAGCAATGGACTTCTGTTCTGCTTTCTTGCTTCTAGCGCAGAGTTTGCACCTTTGACCTCCTAACCTATTAACTACTGTTGAAAACTTTATGCAAAGATGCATCAATAAAAAAAAACCAAAACAAACATGAAGGGCTATTGTTAGATCTGGGTGTGTGATAGTTGATCTTGCCAAGGGGTGGGATGGTGGGGAAAAAAATGACATGGTGTTCCATGCAGTTGGGAATTCTGATCAAATCTGATCACTTAGTTTGAATACATAGAAGCAAAAAGTTTAAATGTGCTGGACTTCTGTGTTTTGCTGGAATGTACTGAAGTACCTTATAAGCTTAATTGCTTAGTACTTTAGTATTTATTAATTTGAAGGCTCCCCCATCTCTAGAGGATGATGTTTCTCTGGAGCGTTGTGGCTGTGGCCAGGACTGTGTTTCAGGAGTGTGTTTGGTGCTGAACTGTTTCTAACTGCCTTCCTACTAGTGGGTCTGCACAGGTTCATGGTAGGTTGGTGTTACAACAGGCATGTGAAGGAAAAGGCATGGCGGTGTTATAAACTACCTTATTGGTAGAGGATAAAAACTGAGGAGAAAGCTAGTAAGTTAAAATACAATGTGGTTTTGTGGGGTTTTTTCCCCTCAAGAAATCTTGTATTTTACAAAATTGTGAAATACTTCTTTCAAAGGCCATTGTGGCTATGTTTATTTCCTGATGAGCAAGAAAATTAAAATATTTATTTTGCAGGAGGATTTATCTCTTCTGTTCTTATAATTCTTATCTAAGTGTAATTACAGATTATTTGTTTTAGTTTTGATTGCTCAGTGGCTGCTAGTGACCTAAATTAGGGCTGATTGATCTTAACATGATGGCATTTGAATGGGTTGATGGTATAGGTTTTATGGCTTTTTCTAAAAATAAAAAAGTAATAGTTGATAGTGTAAGCTGTTGAGACTATTGGATGTCATTCAGAAACGACAGAGATGGGTAAGCAGAGGTCGAAGCTGTCTCCAACATGAAGTATTTTTATAACAGGTTCAGAATTACACTTTATTTCAAGATTTCTTTGGGTTTTTTTCCCTTGAAAATACCTGGATTTATATTCTGCTGCTTACAGATGAATAAACCTATTTGTAGACTACTAAAGCTCAAAAATGCAAAATGTAGTTACAAAACAAGCATTTAATACACAGCCTGTATTTGTTCAAGTGAAATTATTTTTATGTAGGTAGAGAATTCTGCTATCAAGCCTCAGTCTCAAGCTTCATTTGTAGAGAACAGTTTAGTACAGTTTTACAAATCACTACTACTAGGCAGGCATAAAAGGCCTTTGAATTTTTCAGCAAATGGAAAGATCAGGTGTAACACAGAAAGCTAAGGAGCTTCCTGAAAGCTTAATGAAGATGATAGCAGGGATTTTTTTAACCTGCTGTTGTTTATACCTCTCATATTTACTACAGTAGAATTTTGGTGGAATAAATGTCCAGTATGGAAGATGTAATGAATCTAATGCAGAAATGTTGGAATAATTTTTGTGCATTGCACCAACAATCTTGAGATGAGTCTTGCATGTCCATCCTGCCAGCACTAGAAGCTGCAGTAAGTGGATATTTTTGGTTGGCCTTTTGGCAGTCTGAAAAACTGACTGTGGGAGACCAAAGGGTAAACTTATATAAAGTGAAGATGGTAAACCTCTGTTGCTGAGAGCGTTGCTTTTTGTGAAGGAAGTGTGTCAGCTGACTGGTTTGCACATAAGGGTTGAACTTGCATGATCTATGTGGTCATCATCTCCACGCTTCTGCTTAATACAGAATGCTAGGTCCAGAGTTTTTATGCACTTATTTGTTTTAATGCAGTTTGAAAGAACCCATGAACTGGTCAGTTTAAGGTCAAAACTGGAAGAGCCTGACTTCTTAAAAAAATCAGTGTTATTTGAAAGATGAGAAAGGAGGGCACGTTAAAAGCACTCGTAATTTATGATTGCTGGTCAGAATTGCTGTGAAGCTCTGTCTTGGTCCACGCAGAACCATCACTACTAAAACTTACACAAAAACTTACCTAAAAGTCAGGCTTTGTCAAGATAAGCTAGTAATAGAGGTATAAAAGGAAACAGGAAAAGAAAGCTGGCTCATTGTTTGGGTTTTTTTTATCCCTGTATGGCATTGAAGAAATGATAAAAATAGCATTAAAATAGTGTGTGTTTATAAAGAAGGTCTTTTAAAATGCTCGCAGTATGATGATGAAGTTATTTATATTGCAATAATTTTATAATGTATCGATTTCTGTAAATCATATTTTATGAAATGGGAAAACAGCTTTTGAAATGTGCCTAAAACCAGGTAACAGAAATAGTGAGTGCTGTTTGCGTGTTACATTATGAGTATGACTAGTGCTAGCGTGGGCTACTTCAGTGCACTTCATCAGAAAACATCATTCTAATCTTGTATATTTATGGTATAGGTGACATAAGACATCTTATTATATCCTTTTCCCCTGATTTTTTTAAAAACTCTGGCATATTTTAATAACTTGCCTATGTTGTCACTCTTGTACAATCAGTCAGTTCATCACAAATAAAGCAAGCTGTGTTTATGCTGGCAAGCAAACATCTGTAGGTATGGCAAAATTACTATCTGCAGGTAAATGAAAAGTGTTAAGTAGAGAACGAGATCTTCCTTCCAGTTTTAAGTTTTTATTTTAAAAAGCTGAAAGAGTAAAACTTCCATATCAGTCCCCTCAGTAAAGGCTTCTGTACTAAGCACTTTCTTATGGTTCATGTTCTTTGTAGGGTGTCTGCTGATTTCAGGCATTGCATCTAGTTACTTTGGAAATAATTACACAAACAAAATTACAAACTTAAGGAAATAAATTGCAGGAGGAGATGCAGTATTTCTTTAAAGAAATAATTTGATTAATGATTATAAAATAAAGATAGCTATTCCACAATATTTTGGTGCTGAAAAGACTGACATTGATTTAAGCAACTTCTGAAATGAAATAGTGAATCATTGTTTTATAGAACTTTTCTGGGAAAGAAACTGAAGATAGTATAGGCTGAAAATCACGTGATGCTAACTAAAGCTTTTTTCCTGTGTTGTATGCTCTTTAATGGTTACTGTGAGATTTTGAGTCATTGGTGGCAGGAGAGCCGTTGCTGCTCAATTGAACTTTGAATTTTAAGTATCCTAACATAGATCTATCTTGAAAATATGAGCATCGTGGCTTTTGAGCCAGTCATGTACTGTAGTTTGAGGGCTGTGAAAGCAGGGATTGAAATCCTTGTATAAACAGTTCAAGAGTAAGGTGTCTAATAACAAAGTGTTCTCTTTTTGTAATTGTAAAACTCTATATAGGAGCCAGATACCCTGTGTACAGACTAAAATGTGAAGAGAAAAATGTCTGTGTCCTGCTTTTAAAATGGGAGGGTGGTGGGCAGGGGAAGGTATTAATTTACAGTTGTCTGTAGTTTAGTAGGTCCTGGCAATTGTTTTGACCATAATCTTGGCAAAAACAGCTGTATCGCTTGCTACCATATAATGGTTCACTGGGGGCTTGGGAGGGGGCTGGAATGATGAACTGGGAGTTCTCCTCAGTCCTTTAATTTTAAAACTGGGCAAAATAATCTTACTGTTGGGGAAAAAAAAAATCTTAGATATGATTTCTATGCTTTTAATGTTAAATGCTGTTTCAGGTAACATTTAAGTACATAGCATAAGTAATGCCTTGAAACAGATGTTTTCTGTTCCCTTCAGAGTGTTTTTAACTTGGTTTCTATGGCAATAAAACCTATGCAGAGTGTCAGGCCTCTTCTTCCACTGTCTCCAAAAATAACTTCTAAATTTACCAGCCCGTATAAGCCAAAATTAAACGGGAAGGGGGAGGCTCAAAGGTAGTTGGATTCCTACTGGTTTCAAGCAAACTGGTGACTCCACAGAGGAGAATTGGTGCCCTGTGAAGGCAAGGAAGAATTGCTATAAGACAAAATGATATAACCAGTGCTGTCTGCCCTGCTGGCATAGGCAAAATTTCCAGCTTGTTGGGGCAAGTTCTGCTGCCATTGTAGGTATTTATTGTTTTGGTATGGGTTTTACCCCAGTGGAGTCCCCTGAGAGGAGCTGAAGTTACTGCCTTGGGGTGAGGCTTGAACAGGAACTAACAAAAGCTGGTTTCTGTTCATGGAACAACTTGTATTTATCATTCTAGCTGTAAACTCTTTAAGCTGCGTAATCCACTTGTTATTTTTATGATGGGGGTATTCTGTAAGGAGTCTTAGAATTTGTCTTTAAGTTGCTGCATTAGGATAACCTCGCTGCCTTTCAGAATTTCCAAAAGATCTGTATAGTAGACAAGAAATGCTTGGTTCCTAAATGGGAGTCCTATACAAAATAAAGACCTTTTGAATTCACTAAAGGGCATAATGGGACTCTTTTGTATTGAGTCGTTAGGATGGATTTTTTCTGTTTCCTAATTGCAGTTGCTATACAATTGGATGACTTAACTCAGTCTTTGAAAGCAAGAAGTCTCATGTGTGTGTTCTCCCATCCTCATGTTACATCCACTGTTTGTAACTGTTATTAAATTACAGATGATTTGGAGAAAGGTAACCTTCACGAAAGCATGTATAAGACAAAATTAATTTCCTTGGTAATGGCAAAGTGGGTTTTGAGTAGTAATATTCTTTTTGAGCAATGAGCTGCTGTGGATCTCTGTGTGTCTTCAGGACAGTGGCAGCACATACTGTGGCTTGGTAGGGGAAAAAAAGTTGCAGTTATTGAAGTGGAGAGTGAAAAGAGAGGAAGAATGGAGGTAACGGACAGAAATCTATTAACTAGGGTTTACTTCTGCTCATAGACCAGGTTGTTGTGGTGAGGTACTTGCTTTCTGTATCCCTAAATATATTGGGTTATTTTTAAGTGGGTTTGTTTTCTTTGATCTTAATTACCCTAAATGTCAATGCATATTTCTGAGGTTGCTACTTCTTCTAGATCACTTATTAGCCATTGAATGATCTGATTACTCAGTGCACAAAAACCTTCAGTGTCACCTGCAATGGAACTGTTAGGGGTTAATATGTGCTTGTGTGTATTGTGCCTGTGTATATATATATACTTGCATATGTGTGCATATATATGTAGTTTATATGTATAGATAAACCCTTTAATCTTTAAGCTATAGTTGTCTAATACAATATTTGGAGGGACTCCTGAAAAATGATGAAAAATGCTTTAGAAAGTAACTTTATCACTTTTTCTAATTTGACACACATAAAGAGAAGAGTGTGGTAGAAGCCATATGAAAATTGTGCTGCAGTTGTTCAGTTGCACTAACTTCTTTTGAAGCATTTTTGGTTTTCCCTTGAACAGTTTTTTTCAGTTTTCCTGCCTACTGTTGAAACGTTTTCTATGCTTGTAATTCTGCTGTTATCCTTAGCTTTTCATTAAAAAGAAAAGCACGGAGTATGTAACCTGCAGAACTTGGAACACAAGCCAGCAGTGTGCCCTTGTCACACAGAAGTCCAACGGTATCTTGGGCAGCTCTAGGCAAACCATTGCCATTAGGTCGATGGAGGTGACCCTTCCCCTCTGCTTAGCAGTAGTGAGGCCACAGTGCTGTGCTCTGGTCTGGGCTGCCCAGTATGAGAGAGACCTGGGCATACTGGGGAGAGTCCAACAAAGTGCAACCAAGATGGTGAAGGGCCTGGAGTATCTCACATATGAGGACAGGCTGAGAGAGCTGGGACTGTTTAGCTTGGAGAAGCAACTGTCACGATAGGAATCTCATCAGTGTCTATCAATATCTGAAA
>JAVJGJ010000014.1:46470010-46491065 GCA_035590215.1 Microhierax caerulescens
TCTTTTGATTTAACTGTTTTTTTTTTTTTTTTTTTTTTTTTTTTTTTTTTTTTTTTGCTTTAGAACTTGATTCAGAAACTTAGTGGAAGAATTTGGAAAACAAACAAGTTTATTTCTAATAGGTGGTAAAATCATACGTTTTGAGAAATTCATGTTGCTCTTGAAGTTTGTGATTATGTTGGTGAGCAAAAAGTCTGTTATGGTCAGGGCTGGTGTTTGTCAGTTTCTGATTTTGAGGTAAATACATATATTAATGAATGTATTCATTTTTGCTATGAATGTGAAATGCAGCAAATTATGCTATCAGACCACATAATATATATATTTTAATTATGTATTTTTAAGTCAGTGGTGCCTTATATAGCATAGTACAAAATCTCCAGAATGCCAGAGGAAGTTGTTAATAGGTGAGTTTCTCAGTGTGGTTTGTGGGTGGGCTGGTTTTTTTTTTTAATTTATGTATTTATTTTCACGCATAACAGAAAAGGTGAATCTCTGAGATTTTTCTTTCCATTTGGAACACAGTAGTAATGTGAAGAGCAATTAACTATGGTGACCCGAAGGGTTTGGGTTTTGTACTTAATCTGCCTGTAGTGGAAGTCTTTGGAATCCTGCTTGGCTCATCCTGGTTCGTTATGTGAAGGAGGTCGTTTGGGCCAGTAATGAAAGGCTTATGTGGTTTTCCCTAATATTTAAGGACTGCTTTAGATATATCAAGCAGCCTTTTAACCTGTGGGCCCCAGAAGGAATTGTGGAGCTCATCTGGATTCTATGAAACCATGGAAAGGAGTTTTGAGTTGTCCCTACAACCTAGGAAAAATTAATATTAATTTGAGCCTCACAGCTGGGTTAGTAAGGAGAGAGAAATGGAAAAAAGTGTTTGATCATACAGCTGGAGTTTTAAGTTCTCTTACATCGATCTGATTAGTTCTTTTATAAACACTGTTTACAACTGGCACCAATAAAATCTCATGATGTGGAGAAATGTAAATGTACATATTGCCCTGGATACTATATTGGAATAGATAATAGCCATAACAAAATATTGTAAACTGATGTTCATACAGTTTTAAAACTATTAGATGCTTCAGTCGGTCAATAAACTGCACACAAGCTAAAATACCTACTTAGGGTGTTTCATAGCACAAGCTCAGGGTTAGCATAGCCTCCAGTGGTAAGCACAGTCTATAAATTTCCATTGCGAGGACTACTCTGTGTGAATTTAGGGAACTAACTTCTTGTGTGTCCACATCACAAATGTTACGCATGTTTCCCTTAGTCATGCAAGAGAAGCTGAGGGGAAGTCATTTGATTGAAAGTCCAAATGTTCAAAGGAGATCAAGGAACTGTTTTAGGAGTGCTTATTTCTCTCTGGTTATCTGGGAAGCCTGACTGACCTTCATACACAATCATCTAACTTACTCCTTAATGTAGAAAGAATTTGACTTACATCTTTTCTCCATACGTGTTTGATGTAATACAGAATAATTGGAATGAAGCTTGTAGTTGGGCATTAAGAAAAATATACTAACAAGGGTAATAAAGTGGTAGAAATCAATGGCCTAGGGAAGTTTTCGAACGTGTCTGTTGAAGTTCTTCTTCTAGTGATCTTCTAGTGATCATCATCAGACACATTTAGGTGAGCTTTTCAGGAAGGAGCAAAAATGTGTCCCAGTTCAAGAATAGAATAAATTCTATGCGGGAATGGGAATAGTAATTTCTAGTGGTACATGAAGATCTAGAAAGTATTATATATTGCAGTATGCTTAGTAAACCTAGGCCAGGTGTGAAACAAAGTTTTTCGGTGTTTGCTGCATACTAAGTCATTGGACAAACAAATCAGGGAATAAAGGATATAATTGGGCATAGTTGCTTTTTGTTTATATAGCTGCCATTACAGTTTTACCACAGGCTTGAAGTATGGTTAAAATTTGGAACCAGTGTAGGTCTTTAGACCAATTTTGCAGGCATCTTTTCAAGATATTGAATATAAACTTAAGACAGGTGATTAATGTGTAGCTGTGGAAAGCGAAGTAAAAAACATCAGCAAGTAAGGTACAAGAACAATCGAAGAAAAAGCAGATTTATTCTAGTATGCTTGTCAGTATGTCGCATCTTCTGATGTGTTACAATACGTACAATTCAAAACCTTTACATAAGATTGCTTAATAACTTAAAAAACTAAGTTTTATTTATTGTAAATTGTGGGAGTAGAATGAAAAGAAGTGTCAGTATTCCTTTGCAACTTAATAAGTGCTGACATAAAGCGAGCATGGGTTAATACATTATTAATGACAAAGTACAGCTTCATGCATTATCTTTGCTGTGCCCCTGTAGTTATTGGAGAATGAAGAATAGCAATGGATACAAGCTTGTTTGTCAAAACCAAGTTGAATTATTTTACTCCAGCTTCTTAGGAATTGCTGATAGATAGACTTGATTTCTGACTTTATTTTTTTATATGAAAAATTGTATGTTGACCACTTCCCCTCAGAAGAGGGCTTCAGCTGTGGAAATAGCTGGATAGCCATATATTGCTTGTCAGATTCTCAGACTTTTACAACATTTAGAACATTCTGTGCTTTATATTTTGGCTGGGATTATTCTGCTACAAACCATAAAGAGAAATAAAAGTACAGCATAAGTTTTGTGGGTACTAAACTGGATATCAAAAAAGGCTTTTTATTAAAAAGACCTTTAGTCCAACCTGCCTTCTCCCAAAAAGAAAATTTTTACCTGTTTTTCATTATAAGTTTTGTTAGCATGAGGATATAACTCAAATGGTTATTTTTTTCTTTTTAATGTGAATTACATTAATATAGACTTACTTTCTCCTTTTGTTGTCATTTCAGGACAACTCAAACTCAAAACTCAAAAACCTTACTTTAATCAGTCCCACTTGTCTGTATGGTGTTAGAGTAGCTAATAGAGACTGAAATACTGATGCCAGTGCAGTTATTCTGAGTTTCACCTAAATGTCTGAAATTTATTAAAGGAAAGAGGACAGTAGTTGAAAGTTGGGCTCGAGTATGAATAAATACTGGCAGTCTCTGGGATAGGAAACAATTCATGTTGCAGAGTGGTTAGTTTTGTAGTGGGAGTCTAGAAGAACACAGAACCTGTGCATGAAGAGGGTGGGCAAACAGAAGTTAATGCCTTTTTAGTTAAAACCACAATGTTGTTGTAGCAGCTGCTTAGACTTTCTTAGACTTAGACATCAGATTTTTATGAATGGCTTTCTTCTTTATGATAGTGTGTATGAATGTCGGACCAGGAGCACTGTCTGCATGGGAACATTATGGGAAACTGAGGCAGTATGAAGGATGAGGGTATCTCTAACTGCTGAGCAGTGTCATTCACATTTCACAAAGAAGTGGGTGCAGGCAAACAGTGGAGGATTATATTTGTTCCCGCAAGAAACTTGCACTACTACTTAGTTGTCTCTAGCAGGTAGAGAAGGAAGTTGATGCTTCTAGAGAAGAGCAGGCACTTTCTTCTACTAGTCTCTTCCCTCACCATTCTGTTTTCTTCCTCAGCCTGATTGAGAAGTTTGTGCTCTGGCTTCTCTATGGCAATTTAGGGATGAAAATTATAAGCAACTCTTATTGTAGTAATTAATTGAGACAGGAATTACACAGAAATGAACTTTATTAACTCTTATCAGATGCAGTGTAGGCCAAAAAAGTTCAGAGAACTTGCATGACCTAGTATGCACAGGGAAATCATGATGGAAAAAGACATACAGGTTGGTAGATGAGGCTAATTTTCATGTAGAGAAAACCAATCAGAAAATAGATAATAATCTCATTTGTTGCAGTCTGCTCAGAAGCTGGAGATGCATTTCTGAAAGGCAATGATGTATTTTGTAACAGAATGAGACAGTGAAGATGATTTTCAGAGTAGCAATAGGATACTGGGGAGGTGAGAGAGAAGCAATGGAAAACATTGAAAACATAGATATTATCGGCCATCTTAAGTTTGTTAAAATGCTGCAGTGCCAAGACAACATTAAGAGAATCTCCCTAATATGTTGCCTAGATTTTACAGAGGTGGAAGTAATACTTTCCTCATACTGCTAAAGACAGGGAATTCTGATTAGGTCCTGACTGCAAAATTTATCTAGTAGATGGTTACAGATAGAAACCTAAATAGTGAGATCTTTCTTCTGGATATAATTCAGTTTTATTGGGTTGTGTAAAATTGCATAGTTTACAATGTTTGTATAATCTGAGCCTTTTTTTTCCTGCTTGCATTGTCTGATTATATAACTTGATGGAACAGCTCGCTGGTAAAAGGGAAGAAAAACTACTATGAACAACATTGGAACATGATGATGTCTTTTCTTTCAAGAGCTTGGCAAATAACCTGGGGTTAAATATCCATCTAGTACTTATCCAGTGACTGTGGATTCTATTTTGAATATTCCTTCAGCTCACATTGAAAGGAGAATAGAATTGTCATTGTGTTCAGTTTTGACTATAAGAACTAATATTTTTTCCCTCCTATATTTATGATTGGGAAATCTCTAATTTTTGTATTGCACATACAAATTGGTTCAGATGCTATAAAAATCCTTATTTTTTAATAGATGCCTATTAAAATTCTAAGTTCTGGGAATTCCTCTAGTCTGCTTAGTCCATTAGAAACATGTCTGTCTTCTGCCCTTTTTAACATACCTATCTTTGGAGCCATAATCGAAGCCTTTGTGGATTGAGTAGTGGGAAGAAAGAGAGAGATACTATGTACTTCCATGACAGTAAGCTGTTATGCTGAGACAAGGACAGCGATGCATTGAAGAACTAGCTTCTGAATCTGTTGCTCTTAAAAGTATGAATTTGGAGAGTTTGATTAAAACAGGGAAATCTTGTTCTCAGTACAAGGTATCCAGGCTTTCTCAAATGTAAATGCTTTTCTGGTGTTTTGGAAATACAGGTAAATGTTAGGATGTTAGGGTCGCAATGTTGTTCTGTATTTCTTATGTAATAGAAATGCTCTCATTCCCCACCCCCTTCCTTCTTCTTATACCAGTTTGGATAATTATTCAGAGTTGTGTATGGGTTTGGGGTGTTTTGTTGTGTGTATGGTGTTTCTTTGTTGTTTTTTTTTAAGATTCATAATTAGCGTAAAAGTAAGCTTTCTCTTTGTCACCATCTGTTGTTACCTATGGCTTTGCTTGAAATGAGATGTTTTCTCGCTTCTGAAAAATGACTCTGTTTTGTAAAGTCTTCCAAAACTGCTCTTGGAACTTCAGTTTCTTTACAGTTTATGGAATCTCACTGCAGTTTTACAGACTAATTTTGCATTTATGTGCAAATAGTTGCATCTTCACATTGATTGTTGGAGGATTTGTAACAAAGTTTTAAATTACAAAAAAAAACCACCACCACACCAAAAAAACCACAGTGCTTGCTTATAGATAATCCTCCCAAATTGACTTTTGTTTAAGAAAACTTGTTTTCTGTTCCAATGTTTTGTTGTAAGTGTTCCAGCTTTTACTGAAAAGAGAACTTCTTTTCCCTGTGGCAATTTAATCTCTGAATTTTATGTGGGTTTTGTTTCATCCCCAAGTTTGGGGATTTCAAACATTAAGGATTCGTGTGCAGGGGTTTTGTTCTCCTTTGCCCTCCTTCCATTCCATGCTCGCCTCTTCGGTAGTTTTTGTGTTTATTGTGGGCTTCCCTAATGTTTCCAATTTTCCACTGTCTTGTCCTCTCCAGAACTCCTGAATTGTCATCTTCCAGCAGCTCTCTTGTCTCTTCAGTTTGGTGGTTTTCTTTTTAGTTGCCCTCACTTACTTCCAAATCCAGGACATCACCTAACTGGGAATTCCTACACTTTCACTTATTGCACGCAAACTGAAGTCAGTACAAATTATGTTGTTGATTACCAAGTACATATGCAGATATCAAACTTTAAATTGTAAAACTACTGGGAGTTGTGTAAAAGTGTTAATTGGAGTAACAGTGGTAGTAATGTTCCATGTCCTTCTTGTTTCTTGATTTCTTAAGCTTCCGTGTAAAACTTCCAAGGCTTCTTACATCTATCTTATGCTTGAATACAGATCTAAAAGAGAAGACAGTAACCAATGAAACAGCAGCTTCTTGACTTATCTTCATTTCTATACTATGTTTACAGACCAAGAGCTTATTCTGTTTGATCCAAACTGGATAAAGCTGAATATGCAGCCTTGATAGATGCACGTATGTGTGCATATAACTCTATTTTTGGTTATAAAAGTGTAGCAAGGTTTTTTCTTTGTTTTAATCCAAGTCTTGTGTGTTACAGTCCTTTGTTTGCATTTAGTCTTTATGTCTAGTGTCACCTGGTTAGATTTCTGTAGCAATGTAATCTTTCTTTTATGTTGAAATTTTCTCTTGTTTAAAGTAGTAGGTAGTAGGTTCCAGCCTGTTTACCATTTGCTTTGTTATTAAGTGACTGTACCATGGGGAATGTCTGGGTTCAAAGTTAATCTCTGGAAGTCTGAATTACCGGAAGGGAATTACTGACTGTATAAGCATGTCCTTGTTAGTTTAAAAGTGAAATTAATGTTATGTCTGTTTGCTTAGCTATACAGATTAACAGAAGCAACTGTTTCTTTTATTTTATAGTGGCGTTTATTTTCAACTGGATTGGATTTTGTTTATCATTCTGTATAACAAACACCATAGCTGGAAGGTATGGTGCAATCTGTGGATTCGGTCTCTCCCTGATCAAATGGATTCTGATTGTACGGGTATGTTTCTCGATGCACACTGTACAGACTCTGTAGAACCAAACCGTAACAATTTATTCAAGGATGTATAATAATGGAGTTAAAAACGAGTATATTAAATTCTAGTGCTTAACAGAGGGCCTAGAATTCTCCTAACTTCCACTTCAGTAGAGAATTTATTTGCTGTATATTCATGTGTGCTTACTAATGATGAAGGTTAATCTATTTTTATCTGACATAGCATTTCACATTCATGTTTCCACTAAAATAAATGCAGAATGACTCATTCTTTGCACAAGTGTATAAAAGCCTGTAGAGGAAGTGGAGCTGGTATTCTAGTTACTTGGTAGTATAGTATCCTGTATGAAAGATCTATACTGAATCAAGTATAAATTGAATATGAAGTGAGTCACATTTTTACAGTCTTAGATACTCAATTTCTTGACGTTTTCACTGCAAGACTAATACTTTTCAAAGATATGTTAGCCAAAGGGAAGTTACTTAGCTGACTAAGTGGATGCTAGGTGAAATGTAATGATTCTTTCTGAACTTGAATTCTACCTGTCCATGAGACACAACATTTAAAATCTCATCCTGTTTAATGAGAGGTCTTGGATAACTTAGTTACCTTTTATGCCCTCAAACTCTGATTTATTTATTTATTTCTCCTGTGTGGGTGCACTAGTAATCTGATTTAGTCTTAGCATGATAGTACAAGGATTGTAGAGAGAAGAGATTGCATGGTCCTTCCTGGACATGTCCTGTATACTCCTAAGAGCTGAGTGATTTTCTTTCTTCCTTTTTTTTTGTTCTTTGTGGGTTGTGTTGTTGGGTTTTTGGGGGTGGGGCATGCTTTGGGTTTTGGAGTGGTGGTTTTTTAGTTGTTTTTTTATTTTCCCCAGGGCAGCGGAATGGTACTGGACTAGATACAATTCTGGTGTATTTAGTTGGAATACAGGGTTTGGGATGAAACTTACCTTAAGGGAGCAAGAAGACATGCATTTTTCAGCTATGCTTTTGTTGGGGATGTTTTCAGCTTCCATTGAGACATACTGAACAGAGGGCAGAACTTCCTTATTGTGTCAGTTTTATTATTCCTGCGTGCTTGAAAATGTTCTTATAACGCACACAAAAATCCATATCTGCTAAACTTCCTTGATGAATTACCGTAGTCTAGACTATATTTAAATTCTTGTATTTAATCTGTTTCTCATCCTAAAATATGAGAGCTGACCAATTCCAAGACTTCAGGGGTGATTTTTTTTTCATAGTGAAGACTGTCATCATCCTGTGTTGTCTTATCTGTCTGGAGACAACAGCAGAAAGCTCATAAGGTGTATGTCAACAATTTTTGTTTATGGTGATGCACAAGCACTCAGGAGTGCACAAAACTCTTCTGTTCCTTTGTTTCAAGCTCCTCCAAAGGTTTGTGCTGTACTCTGTTGCTCAGAGTTAGTAGTACAAAACTTTACAGTGTCTAAATAGTCCAAGTTCCCATATGCTTTGTCTGTATCAGTTTTTACAGGGGGGCCCGGGGGGGACACACAACAAAAGCACAGTTTTGCTGTTGGGGAAATTCTGAAGCCTTGGCTGCTTCTGCCTAAAGAAAGCGTGAGAGTATCGCACACAGGCCCTTATTTGAATAATGCTTTTAGTAGATCTTCTTTCCAATTAAATGAAACTGTAACTTTAAGAAAAAGTGTATTGTTATATATGTTTAGAAAATTGAAAACACTGACCATCAAGTGAGATAGGATTAATAATATTGTCAGCTTCCTGGGAATTGAGTATTCATCTGATATTTTAATGAAGTGTCAAAATATGAAATGTTTATTCAGCCCAGTCATAGAAATGCTAGTATTTACATAACGATAATGTAAGTAAAAATTCTTTAGTTCAACGTAGCAATTCGCAGTATTTTTTTCTTGAATTACCCATAGAAGTGAATACAGTACAGGGTTAGACCTTTAAAGAATTCACATGGCCCTGCTTTATTCTGAAGAAAAAGAAATCTCGGTGCACAGTTACTTGAAGAAAAAAATAACAATTATATCTAGAGTTCTTTAAATGTCTTGGAGTTTTGTCTGGTTGCATATATGGTCCAGTATCTTCTTTTTCAGAGTAAACTGAAATACATGCCTGAATTATGTAATTTCTTGGTTGATACTACTGAAATGTCCTAGAAATGGCAAATGGGAAGCACTGTGGCAGGATGCAGTAAACATACTGCATGATAGTAGGATAGGAAATGGATGAAAAGTGTGCAGAGCTACTAAATAAGTTACTTTATTCCTTCTGGCCGCTTTTCACACATCCCGTCTTCCTACTTCTTATGTGAGTTTTGGAGACATTTGGTTAGTCTTTTTATCAGTGAAGCATGCAGTCTGGAGTCTGGTAAAGGCACAGATACCTGTCTCCAATACCATCACACCCTGCCCTCCAGCTGCCTCCCACATCACAGGGAGGACAAAACTGTCTACCATGGTCACTAACAGGAACAGTTGAAATGCCACTTCAAGGTTCATTTAGTTGCGTTCAGCTCACTGCTGGGAACTGAATGCTGGTTTGAAAATAAAAAGACTTTAATGAGTTGGGGGGTCTTTATGGCCCTGGTATTCTTGGCAGCGATTAACAGTAGGGGGTATACAGAAGGTCAAAAGCTCTTCTTTTGAGGGGTCAGCAGAACATCCCTGTCTGATAAGATTAAACTAATGTGGCTTTTCGTGTTAATATCTAAAGCAGCAGGCTGCTGTAATGTGTTTGGGACGGCAGGCATTGGGGGAAAAAAAGGAAAAGCGACAAGTGGTGATCATTATCATAGAAAATGTCAGATGACTCTGGCATGTAATAGCAGCTATATATATATATATATACACACATTTTTTAGAGGTTTTAAAACAACTTTGCCACAGACCAATCAACATTGGAAGTGTTAGTTGTATATTAAACTGCTGCACAAATACCAGTTTCACATTTTTAGTTGTATATGTTACTATTTAAATTTGCTTTTTCCTCTGTGCTTTCTGTACTTGCATAGTACATTAAATGTTTCTTAGTCATATGTCTTACTGCAGCTAAACCTTGTGTATGAAATTCAGTTTTCAGAGTACTTTACTGGATATTTCAATGGACAGTACTGGCTTTGGTGGATATTCCTTGTACTTGGTAAGTGGCAATTGGAAATATTTCTGTTTTGATGTGGAAGTTCTTAAAGATGAATCATGACATTGTAAGTAACAGTTCTGTAACATGTTTAGCTATGTGTTTTTCTTTAACTGCTGATAGTTGTGTGTGTTGTTTTTATTTCCATGGTATTCATGAAGTTATTGGTTGCCATAGTGGTGTTACTGTGTGAACTGCGGACTATTAAATAACTTTCAGCTCAAAAAAAAAATTTGTTCTACATAGGTAATTATGTACCAATCTGAGACGTGTAATTTGTGCTATTTAAGCTGCTTCTACTGATCTAGGGATGCAGAAGTGTGTAATGAAATTTCAGCTTTATGTAGAGAACATATTTAAGCGTAATATCTAGTACTTACATGTATAAACCTGTATGTCAGCTCTTAAATTTTAAGAAATGTGACTGATCCTAGGAAGGTGGAGTCTGCCATCTTGTACATAGTTCATGAAATGTCCTTTCCTAGTTCTTTGAAATGCATACTGCATCAATAGTTTCTCAGTCAGACAAGAGAATAGCTTCATGCTCTCTGATCACAGTGCTCCCCTGATGTCAGCTTTCTCTTAAGAGATCTGTCTGCCCTGGTTCAGAGTCTTACACACATCAAATTCTGCTCTTCTGTCTGTTCTTAATTAGGATATACCGAACCCCAACCACTATACCTTTTTTTTCCTACTGTGGATTTTGTAGTTTGAATATGGAATCTGATTTTCTTCTACAGAAGTGAATGCTACTATCCGTTTTATTTTCTAGCTCTGGAAGCATCGTAAACTGTGACTGGTTCAGTAGGTGGCACTCTTCCCTTTGTGTCAATTGGCTCAAATGGCTAACGGCAAATGTTAGAATGAGATGTTGAGTAAATGTTAGTAAAAAACAAAACCCAACACCGAGATCCTGATTGTGACTCTCTCTCACAAGAAATGCCAGCAATCTTGAACGATTTTATGTAAAACTTTCTCTGTCTGCATTTTAGTAAAGTTCAAGCTATTCATTCATCTGACTTCTTAATACTCAGCTTGCTCTACTGTTGTGCACTTGGTTCCTTGAGATATATAGGAATTGCAGATGTTTAACACATCACAGCATCAGTCCCTCAAATGCTTTCATATTCTGTTTGAGGTGATTGTATTTAAGTAGGAAGTGAACTGACCCTTTACAGGTACAAACATCTCCAGATAAATCTTTAATTAAAACAAAGCCTTGTGGTGCCTGAGATTGAAGTTTGATACTTTTTCCACTTGGATGGAAACAGTGTGTTCTTCCCCTAACATTTTCCTGCACCATATCTATGAAAAAGCTGTGCATTTGTAGTTCCTCTTCTTACTAGTCTTTTGCAGCACTTGTTCAGAAGGCAGCTCACTTAGATTTGGGAAAGTCTTATTTTCAGTCTTAACTGTTTGAAGATATTTTCTTTTTCCCCCGTTTAACTCACAAAGTTTATAATACGCCTTGGAATAAAAGGCACTGTGAGGCATGCAGTAGGCATCCAGCAGTCAAGTGTTCCCTTGTCTTACGAATGCTTTGCCTGAAATATGCCAACAGTGGTTTTTAACTGTTAAAGTAAATATATGGAGATTGCTAGAATACCATAGAAGGATTTACCCCAACAGAGCTATTTAGCAGGGTATGGAGTAGTATTGTCAAGTCACGGAGCACTGCCAAACAGATCTGTACTTCATTGTTACGGATAACTTTCCCGTTAGAGCACATGAAGTAACATGTCCTGTGTCCCTTCAGAAGTGAATGAACTGAGGTGGATTCTTTCTTTTGCATAGTCCTTTGACATACTTGAGCCCACCTGTTGCCATCTTTTCCTCTATTCTGGTGTTCACCTATCTGTTTCTGCTCCCTTCCCTTTCAACATCTGGAAAAATATCATGCTTTATGGAAAAGTGAAGTAGCCTGCTTCCAAGGAGCTGTCAAATACAGTGAACAAATTGGGGAGAGATAATTCTAATCTATAAATTTAAAGGTTAGACAATGTTTCTTTTTGGGGAACATGGTGGAAAGTGGAGTTGGTTTTGGTTGTTTGGGTTTGGGGTTTTTTGGTCCCTAAACAGAGAAATATAAAATACAGGTTGAACTTAAACTGATTTTTCCAATGTGTAACGCAGAAAACATGCGTTCAAGCACCTTAAGAGTTGCCTGCCCACCTCTTGCTTTTTCAGCTGCTTTTCAGTTGAACATGGGACTATCTCTGGTGATGTCTGGGTAACAGCTTTTGTAGTACACTTTCGATCCAGACCTTACTGCTTTCTTCTCCATGCAGAATTCACCGTAATCACAGAAATGTGTCTGGTTTAAGTCAAGGTTAGCAGACCATTCTCTGTTGTGTGGTGGTTTGGGTTTTTTTGTATGTGTCCTAATGAGGCTTTGGTTTAAAAAAGCAAAAATAAAGTTAATGACAATAATAAAAAACCCCAAACCAACCCACAAGCAAGAAGTATTTAGAGAAGAAATGATCACAGGAAAAAGTCAGGGTCTCTGCCAGGACAGCAGGAAGAAAAAGTGCATCCCTTAGGAAAATATCAGTGTAACCAAAGAGATTGTTGATTAGGATGTAAGAGAAAATGATGAAATCTTTTGCTAAACTTGTTAAGCCTCAGTTTAGATTTTCATTTGAAACTTTGGAATCTCAATACATGCTTATGTGTGTATATATATGTATGTATCTTCAAGGTACCTGTGTGTTCATTAAGTGAGAATTGCTCTCGAGGCTCATGTTTCTCTCCATTGGATGAGGAATTCAGATTTCAACCCCCCAACTCTTTGGGCAGATTGTTTTATCTCTGTTGGATTCTCCCTGATCCAACAGATTGATTCATCTGTTGAAGTTTACTAACTCCACTTACTGAAGTGGAGAAAAATGGACAAAAAAGCTGTGTACATTATGCAGCAATGTGTTTTTCTGGGTTTGTTCATATGTCCAGTGAATCTCTGAATTGGTAAAATGATGTTGACTTCATGTTAAGTGATTTCCATTGTTGCAGCTAGAATTCCTGTATGTCTATTCTGTATATCTTGTTCCTCTAATCAGAGCTGAAATATTCTTTCAAATGCAGTTAAATTTAAATATTTTAAAATAATTTGAAATGTGGAATTGACCATTAAAATATGTAGTCTTAACACATGTTGAGTAATTTGCTTTGAATCAACTGTTGTTCTTCCTCCTCTTGGACAGGTGCGTTTTCCTGGATGGTTAAATCTCAAGCCATAATCTAGTATCATTTCTTACTGGCTTGTTGCTGGAGCAGTCTGTACTGTCTTTGCTCCCCACCTCCACCTCTTTGACTTGCAGGATGTTTATCTTGCACGTTTCTAAAGGCACATTTTATAGCTCAGTTAGTCTTCTAACACACTAATAAGTTGTTTTAAAAATTCTTGAAAAGAATGTGCAGCATGCATTTTTTTTCCTCCTTAAGTATCTTCATGCAGTCTTTTTAGCAGACAAAACTTGAACCAAGAATGAGTGTAAAATTTCTGAAAAGCCTTCCATAACGCTGTATCCTTATATCACAAGCAGGAGACTTGCTTGTTGAATTATGAATGATGTGTAAGGACCTCACTTTACTTTGTATAATCTACATTTTTTAAAATTATTTTAAAAAGAATAATGTGGGATAGCTTGTAATTAGGTTGGTATACTTAATTTTGTGCATTTTCTACACTTTCAGGACTCCTCCTGTTCTTTCGAGGCTTTGTCAATTATCTTAAAGTCAGAAATATGTCTGAAAGCATGGCAGCTGCTCACAGAACAAGATTTTTTTTCTTGTACTGAAGGTAAGCGATTCTTAGTGATAAGATTATCTCTCCCAGGAAAATGGAGAAGAATTAAATACATTAAAAATAATGGATCAAACTTCTGTCACAAAGCAGAAGCTGCATGGTTTTTGAACATGTGTCATGGACATTGTGTGTGTTCTACGTGGACTTAGAAATACCTGAAGTCTCTTGAAGTCATGACATTTGGAAGTAAATAGTACATCCTCCTTGGCTCTAGTTCTCCTTGGAACTAAAGTTCAGTAACAAAAAGGAAGAACAACCTGTTGTTTTTCCTAAGCAAGAAACAGTATCTGCTGCCTGCCAGGATACTGTCCTTTGTGTTGGAAAACTGGCATTAGTAGCCAACCTGTTGTCAGCCCGTTAGGAAGCAGTAATCTGCCTGCATATTAAATCTGATTGACATGCGTCTGAACACGCAAAGAATAGATGAGTATTGTCTCTCTTTACATGACTGGATTAAGGCAGTCATGTACAAGTATGATTATTGTGTATGCAACAATGTGCTTTATATATCCTTCAGGTAGCTGACTAATCAGTCTGGCACATACTCACCTTTTTTCCCCCCTTTAATACTTTTTATCCATTGGGTGGTTCCATTGGATTTCACTGTGTAACTTAAACTAGGGGTCTCTGGTTTTGTGTGCAACTTTTATACTTAAATTGCATGACAAGATAAATTTAAGCCTAGAAATAAGTACTGTAGCATTTTCATTACTCTGCAGTTTACCTGAAACGCTTAAATAGTGCGTTTTGACTGAGAAGCAATGTTTGACATATAAAGCAGGTTTTCATAACTTTTCTCCAAGATTGGGCACAGAATCAATATGATGTAACCAGCAACACATTATTGAAGCCTGTAAAAAAAACCCGAGACAATATTTGACTAGAAAAAAAAGATTCCCTTTATATGAGACAGTGATACGCAATTAAAAACAGCTAATGATAAATATCTATGCTATACTGTATAGTTCTTGATCACAGAAGAAATCTATTAGCTTAATGTTTCTTTTTAATGTGCCATTTTGTCAAAATTATGTGGTAAGTTAAAGTTAAATAAGGCATATATTGCCTTCTAGTAAGCAACCTAAATTAGCAGTTATATGGCAGCATTTCCTTTTTACAATAGTTACATATTCCTACTTTTCTTACTAATGTAACCTCTCCAGAGTACCAAAATGTGTGGAGATAAGACTGAAAATACCTATTAGCTTTCAGTACAATAAAGTTTAAAAATACTATTTCAGAAATAATTGTTATGACTAGAACTGTAGATTTAAGAGAATAACAAAAGTGTAGGATAATGTGGTCTGGAATTCTTTGCTCTCCTGCTGTTAGAATTCTGCCTCGGGACAAAACACTGTTTAATTCAGCATTATCTAAAGTTTGTGAGTTGTCCAATCTGAGTTCAGTGACTTTGAGTTTTTCCTTTACCTGTAAGCATCACTGAGATGTGTGGGCTGATAAGGTCTGTGGAGTGTTTAGAGAGCTGGACACACAATTATTTTTTGTTTGAAGCATCTTAAGTATGAAATAAGAAGTTCAAATTAATTGCTGTCTCACTTAACTGTCCTTGCTCTTGCATAGTCAGGTAACTTCCTCTACGGTGACTATTAGTTCTAATAAATAACAAATATTACCTCTACAGTTACAAAATATTCTAAGGTGTTCCTTTGAAATGATAAGATAACAGTCAGTTATTGCTTTTTTTTCTCCCACCCTGAAATGGCGGGGGGGGGGGAAGCTGATTCTCTGGTGCTTCTAGGTTTAACATCAGTTAGCAACACTAATCCTAGTGAATCACTGCGATGAACTAAAATACAACTCTTTCTTTATCTCCAGACTGCATCGAACAGACATTCCTTTCCTATACCAGTGTGAAACTTCCAGATGATCTGTAACCCTCTGAGTTTATAGGATAGAAGACCACTAAAACCAGAAGACAAATTAGTGAAGATAATGGCTTCAGAAATGAATGACAGGATGGTTTATGCTCAAATACCAGTTCTGGTCATTCTAGTAAATATTTATAATTGCTGCCTTTTATTTTAGCACATTTGTATATGTGCTTATTAAAAAGATAGTATTGAAGTAAGAACAAACCATCTGATAGTATAGATTAGGTACAGTCAGACTCAGTTAATCTGTGCTTGTTGTATCTGAAAGATTTAAGTGGTAACTTGTTTCACAGCATATACGTACCACTGACCTGTTGATCTGAACTTTAAGTAGAATGAAATGCATTAAAAGATTCAGATTAACCAGTTCAGACAGGTTTTTTATATGTTAGATTCATCTAATGATTATGTAGAACATTTTTAAGTTTACTAAAGCCCAGAGTTCCTTGTTGTCAAAAACTTATATTCACCAATATTTTATGAAATTCAAACCAATATACTGGTTTGCTTAAAAATGATACTCCACTTCGAGTCCCTGTAAATAACTCTGCATAATGACTGTTTGAACTGCTTCTTAGGAAATATGTCAAAATATATTTTGTAACAGCATATTCTCTAAATTTTGTTTAATCTTAGAGCTATATACATATTTTTTGTTAATTGGCTATTAAGGGTATAGTTACTATTAGATGTAATTTTGGACGTAAAGGCATTGAATTGTTTTGTCTTATCCTAACTTTCCTCACATTAATTATTATTAACTGGTTTAGGCTTCAGCCTGAAAGTTGTTATTCATGTGCATGGTCCCATTAAAAGGTAGTTTGTTCATGGTAGCAGGGATGGTCAGCCTTACATCTTTAGTCCTTGGTTATGCTGTTTGGACCCTTGTAGATGCATCTTTGTTCCTCAAACAGAAGTATTGCAAATGTATTCCTGGGTTATAACACTAGCTCTGTTTAAGAGGTCTTGAGTTCGGTATAAATCTAACATCCACCCTGAGGTCTTCTCAAAAAAAAAAAAAAAAGTTCACATAACTATTTTACGACGCTTGTTTAGAATAAATAGTTTGCCATTTCCTAAGAATAAACTAATTTAAATGTAAGGTGATTTTGGAAATTTATCTATGTAGGAAAAAATATCTTACTTTTAAGGCTCTGAAAATAGGAAATGTGTGTTGTACCTCTCCCGGTATTCATTTAAGGTATACCATTACTTTCTTATAAATATAATCTCTTTAAAGGGGTACTGTCTGCTGTTCATGCATGTGTGGTTTCCTTTAAAGTTTGTAAAACTTAGGTTTCTCCTTAAGTAGGAGAATACATCTCTTGGTCCTTTGTACAACTGGAATTTCGGTTGCAAAAATATATTGGTTGTTGCTTGCACCTTTGAGGAAAAAAGCCCCACAAATACTTTCCTCCAGTTTGTTGGTTTGTTTTTTTTTTATTAGAGTTCTGCCTTTTTGTTACTAACATTAAAACCAGTGAGGTTTATGTTGTTTTAAGCTAGTGCTGTATTCAGTTTTGTATCTATAATGAATGTTTAAAATATATATATGTAAACTGGTCACATTATTCATTTTCTTAATCTTTCAGAGTTACTGAAAGTGACTAAATCTTTAGGGGCACCTCCACTTCCCAGCTTTTTATGGAAAGAATAAAATCAAGTATGATGTTCAATATCTAATTGGGATTTCCTGATAAACTTATGCTTGTTTCTGTGTTCATTTGCATTCATTGTCCATTTGAAAAAGCAGATAATAAAACATTGCTTTGTTTTGCTAATTAAGTCTTACAGTTTTGGGGGTTTTTTGTACTTCACATTGGAAAATGCACAAATACTTGTGCCAGCATGGAATTACAAATTACCTGGCAAAATAGGTACTAACCAATCCTCTCTACTCTTGTCCTTTTCATCTCATATTTTATGGCAACACTGTAAGGATGCTTATTTTCATGAGTTAATACAACTGTACAAAGAATGCAATATGTTTTTTTATGTTTATCCATATCAACTTGTACTATTTTCCAACTATATCCATTTTCCCAAATTAAGTAGCAGTCTTCTGATGTTAATTACTTCTGTTTGCTCCAGTGCATTTTACAGAAAGCTTCATACAGATACTTGGGTTTTGTGGTGTTTTTTTCTGGATTATCTTAGAAAAATTCTCATTTGGACAGAAAGAATATGTAGGGTTAAAAATGTACACGTTATCTAATCCGCCATAGTTGATGCAGCAGTTTGGTAGCCTGAAATCTCATCAGCAGGAGGAAGGGAATTGGGACACTGTTTTCAAAGACTGCAATCTATTCCAGATGTGTCAAATGCTGCATATTTTCCTTGCTATTTCCTGTGAGCTTGGTTAAGAGCAGCTGGCTCTGTGGTTTAGAGACACCTGGCCAGCTTTGCTTTGTGTCCTAGTTGGAGGGGGGAGCTCCAGTATCACAGTGAAGTTGACCGTAAACAGATTTTGTATGAATGCAAATAAGGCTTTGAAGTGTGGGGCGAAAGCTAGGGGAGGGGAAGTGGGGAGGGAGAATACAGTTTTATTCAAGCAACTGGCATGAACGTGACTTCTTTAGTTCTGTCATCTACTTGTATTGATGTGGGCACCGCAGGAAAGTGTACATCTTGGATATGAGCCTGCAACTCTGTTAACGCATTTCAGAAATGATCCATCACTCACACTTCCACTTCTCTTACGGAGAGAAGGTTGTCTCTAAGCTTTCGTGTTGCTGTCTCATCTAGAGTATGGACACATGATTAGTCTATGTACATAGCTACCCAGAAACAGTAGAGTCCAGTGTATCGTTTGTCCTATGTATGTTGCTCTTTTCCATCATCCCAAGTTCCTTATCTTTTTTTCTTTATAGTTCTGAGGATGCCATCTGTATCTTACAACTCGGCATATCCCTTCCACTTCCATGTCCCTTCTCCTTCTCTGTGCACTTGCTATGCACCCTGCAAGTTCAGGCAGGAGGCTGCCCCACTGCATGTTGGCTGCAGTTAACAAATAAACCACCTAGCAATTTTGAAGTGGGTTTTTATAATTATTATTTTTATTATTCTCTGTAATGATGAGAGGTTTTTTTCATACATCCATGTTTTACAGGTAAGCCAGCTTTTTGAAATCAATGACTTTAAGTCTGTGGTATATTTTCTACTCAAGGAAACTTGTATACAGTGAGGCTTAAAAGTATTGCAAACCGCATCAGCTCTCCAGCTATTGTTCTTTTGTGTGTAAAACAGAAAGGTGTATATTAAAAAAAAGTTTAAAATGTTTTTGTTCTTTCACACTCGGGGATAGTTACAGTTATCTCCATGGTTTTATATCTGTTCTTGTGGTTTTCACTCTTAATTTTCCTTGTGGTCAAAGAAATACTGTATTTCTGGGAATATCCTTAGTGTAATGCGAGAAGTTGCTCATTGATTTTTTTATTACACAAGGCTGTGCAGAAGCCCATCCTTTTTAATTTTCTAGGTTGGTGTAATCCCATGATTTCCAAATGCCCAGTTTCACGTGGAACAGACTGCTGCTGCTATAATTTATTAGTAGAACAAGTATAAAGCACGCTTCACTTGGATGTGTTCATTAATTCAGCCTTGTAGTTTAATGTAATTGCAGTAACGTTGCTGGTAAGTCCACTTCTGCTGCTGCTGCTGTATGTAGCTGTTGAGAGCTTGTTCCTGGAGTCGGAAATCTTTGGTATATTTTTTTCCTTTAGTGGTGATGGGGTCTTTGAGCAAAGCCTGTGGGTCTTACTGGTGGAAGCATTACTGGGAATAAAGCCGGTGCTGATTGTCATGTAATCAGTAGCGTGAACACCTGCAGGACCATTGCTAAGCTCTTCGAGTGTTTAACAGACTTATAATTAATTAATTTGACACTATGTCTTGGAACTTTCATAGAAAACCTATGTTTTCCCTGAGGAGTCAGAGTTTTGGGGTTTTGTTGTTTTCGTGGTGGTTTGTTTTTTTGGTTTGTTATTTTTTTTGTAGAAAATTCACAACACCCAGTTCTGCTGGTGTTCCTCATAACATGGATATATGTTAAATTCAAGAAGCACTGACAACAAAATGCTGTGGTTAAAAAAACTTTTAAGTGTATGTATTTGGGGAGACTTAAATGTGTCTGAATTCTGACTGAAAGCTGAGATGATGTGCTGGACTTGGCAGGTTAGATATGGCCCGGCTTGGGTCTCTCCCTGCTTCCTCCTTCATAGAGATGCTGAGTGCTGCTGTGCAGCGCTCAGGTATGTCATGGGTTCAAGCTGAGATTGCTGCGTATTAATCAGAGAGAAAGAGTGAAGAGAGAAAGAAAAATGGGGAGAAGGAGTGTTTGGACCTTTAACTCTGGGTTTGCAGCAGCTGACATAGCAGGTGTTTCTGGCAAGATGATGGGAGCACATCTGGGTGCAGTCCTCCACCCTCTTCCTCCTCAGCTGACCAGCTGCTTTGTGTACCTACATAATCTGTGAAAAGGGCCCTTAGGTTTTCTTTTCTTCCTGGAGACAAACAGAATTGCAAACTCCTCTCCTTGGGCAGGGAGAAGGGGGTCCCAGCTGGCTGTCCAAGAAGGCACTTGGCCAGCTAGTTGGCCTAGCTGGCCCCATGGGAAATGCCCCTGCCTTGCCAGCAGGAATGCAGTTTGCAAGCCCTGTCTTTGATTCTACAATCTGCTTGGCAACACTGAGGTTTACATTAACGAAGAAATCAGTGTTGCTGGCTTTGTATTTTGTCACAAATTTTGTGATGCTGGGCAGCTTTCTTACCATTTCACATAGTGCGGTAGCTCCATGAGGTCCAGTTTAGGGTGGAAAAAGGTATGTTGCCTCCCAGTGTGTTTTCCAAAATCTCTTAGATGGATGCAATGCACTCATGAACATTTGCTCCTGATCTTGGGTGGACTTCTCTAGAACTACCTGGTACAAAGGAGTCACTAAGATTTATGACTGGTTTCTTAGGAATTACCATTCTATTCACAAAATGTACATCTTTTAAGAGAAGCTGCTGCTTACTAGAACCATTGCCTGTTCAGTAACAGCAACAGCTGTAGGAGAAACATAGCCCAGAACACTAATAGTACTTACTAATACTGTCTAATATAATACATATTCTAGTGAATGAAAAATTGCAAGTACTGTCTGTTAAATTTTTCCTGTTGGAGTGTTTTCTTTTGGGTTTTTTTGATGGTTTTATTTTTACTTGCTTCTAACTTGGATTTTTACATTTAATTTGTATGTATGGAGTCTTTTTCCTCTGGGGGCTGTAGACAGCTAAAGGGTGAGTGTTGCAGTCCTCAGAGGCTGTCACTTAATTTGTTTTTTTCTAGAGAGTCGTGCTTTTGAACTGTAAGTGTGAAAATTACTTAGGGGTGTTTCAAAAGCAATGAGTTATCAAGAATTTAAGAATCAAATTGATCAAAAAGGCATACCCAAGAAGTAAAACAAAGCAAAAGCTCCCTACCCCCCCCTCCCCCCCCCAAAT
>JAVJGJ010000014.1:46495678-46512920 GCA_035590215.1 Microhierax caerulescens
ACAGTGTTTGAGGTGCGGCCCCACCAGTGCCCAGTGCAGGGGGACAATCACTTCCCCAGCCCTGCTGGCCACACTGTCTCTGATACCAGCCAGGGTGCTGCTGGCCTGCTTGGCCACCCCACCTGACTTTGAACCTGTGAAATCAAGAGCTTTACCTGTTCAGTGTCTTAGCAGCTTGGCATGAAGCACCCCGCTGCGGGGGTGCTGCTCAGCAGCTAGACAACACTTTCTAGACAGGTCCTGGGGATTTGCACTGTCATGGATTAAACCAATTTTCAGTGACAGCCTGGGACTCTCAGTACACCACTAAACATCTCAGCTGCAGAAAGGGATCCTTGGCCCTCAGGCCAACAGTGCCGTGGTTCATATCTGCACTACTGCAATCTAGAAGACCTGCAGCAGGCTGGCTGTATCCACACTGCATATACATGGCCTTGGCTGCTGTTGGACCCTAAGACAGAGTATTATTTTGCATTTGTGTTTTAATTCAAAGCACCTGATACGTGCCTACACTGCAGCTTTTCAGACTGGTGCTTTTTTAGCAAGAAGCAGATGGTATGCAATATTTTTGAGTTCTCAGTGGTTCTAATCATGTTTGGAAGACTGAGACAGTAGCAGAGGAGAGTCAAACTTGGTGCAGTCTTAGCCACGCAGCCTGTCGTGAGCCTCCTCTGGAGTAAGTTCTTGCCAGAACTGCATCCATGTTCAGTCATGGGGAGAGCACTTAGCTAGAGCAGTTCAAAATAGCACCAGAGAATTACCTAGCAGCTAAGCAGTGCAGAAGATCAGGGTCTGGTGCTTGCATTCAGTCTCTGACTCCTTCATTCACTTGAGCTTTGAGCAATGTGGGCGTCATCTTAAAACCTATTTTCACGATGCCACACATTTACTGAGCTGCAAGCTCAATCAGAGAAAACCTTAAAAGAAGCCTGTGTACTGTTCAAGAAATTGTGCAGATTCCCTCTCTCAGCTCTGGGAAACTGATTCAGTTGCTCCAAACTAGGCAGGATTTTCTTGTTTATTGGAAGGTTAAGCCTGAACGGTTTAGTCTGTTACATGAAATGAGAAGTGATCCAAAACACAGTGCAGTAAGATGGAGGACTTGAGCATTTAATTGTGGTCACTGGATCACTTGAAAGCTCAAACCTGTCCTTGCCACCACAATGCCAAGTTAATATGCTATGACCATGTGACTTCCATGCAGGTAGCAGAAAATGCACATTAATATTTAATTTTCATCCTGTGCTATGTAGGAGTGCCTCCGCGCTCCAGACTCACTCTGCATCCTGTCTTCTGGCAGGCTGGTTTCCATACAAAAGAAGGGAGTTGCAGTGAGCTCTGAAAACAACCCCAGGTCCAAACAGCTATGAAAAGGTGTTTTACCAAGTATGCTCACTCCCTCCAGCCAGAGACACCACACTTCAGATAGTTGCACAAGCTGTAAGGCTTCAAATCCTGCCAATGTTATCATGTTATTTTTCCCTTTGCATTTGTAAGTGGTCCCCATGCTTTCAAAGAGGTGGGGACTTAAGAAGAGGAGGACTCTCTTTGTAGGACTGGGGTTTAGCCTGATTTTTAAAAATCTCAATTAAGTGTTTTTGATTAAAGAAAAAAATGCACAAAAAGAAAAAAAGAGGTACAGAGGGGATTGCAGATCTGTTGACACAAGGGTAAATGATAACTGGGGTGTCTGGAAGGTAATGCTTCACCTGGGTGTCGTGTTCATGCCCCATAGTTGTGCTCACCCAGAAGGCTCAATAAAAATCTTTTTTCATTAGTTGTTTGTTTTTTTGTTTTTTACTTTACCATTGTTTTACCAAGAGGAGGCTTCCTGAATTCAACTGTATAAACTTTTAATGAGTGACCTATTTGCAAGCCTCCTTTCCACATCAGCAAACAATGTTGGTGGGAAGGAGCTTCTTGTGCTCTCTGCACCACAGCCACCCTCTCCTCCCCATCCCCTCTCAGTGGGTCCCAACCAGGGCAGCAAGAGCTTGACCTGAACTCACCAGCCATGAACTATAGCAGCTGAACACCGCATGTCTGCACGTTACTGTATCAGCACCCAAAACCATTGGGACCTTGTGGTGAAACTGGTGGTGTGTACCATCTGCCCCAGCCAATGAGAGGCTTCTCAGGCATAACGTGAACAGCTCTCGCTAACGATGAGGCCTGCATTATTGTTGACATAGTGATAAAATAATGTTTGCAACGTATAGTGTCCTTTCTTTCACTGCTTTTGAAAAGTGTAGTGCGTTTGAGCACCTAAAAAGCCATGGGTTTGGATCTGTCATGCCATGCTTTACAGGTAGAGATCCCAGCGTCATTCTGCATGGGGAATAACAGTGGTCACTCTTGCTTCCTCCTCCTCTGCCTGCTGCTCTAAGGGTTGGGGTTTTTCTCCAAACACAGGAAACTTAAAGAAAAGACACTTTCTTGAAATAATATTTATTGTATGTTGATATTCTCTAGGCTTAATGTATTCCTGAAACGCAGATTAGAACAAGAATGGGGGGGTGGGGGGTGGGGGGTGAGGAGCTGAAAACCTGGATCAAAATAATTAACAAAAATGATTGGTAAAGCTAAAGATGTAACTTTACATGCTCTTTGGAATGCAGATGACTTCATACTATGCAAGACAATATGGAAAAAAAAAGTTTTTAATGAATATTCCAGTTCATCATATTCTGGTAAATACTGAAAAACAGAATTATTGCTCAAGGTCATGAAGTTAGGTGTTTTTTTATGAAAATATTCCTGAGGTAACTTCTATGGACAACTCAGATCAGAATTTGTCCCACAGACAGCTAAGACTTTTTAAGGAAAATATCATCAGTGGACTTTAATTACTTATCTTTTGCTTTCACAGGAAGGAGTTCATGGTCTGTACTGATGGCAGCTTAGTCCTCTGTCTCTGGCAGACTTGAAAGATACTCTTACTGCTACAGGGAAGATGAAATGTGTATTTTACATATGTTGTAAAGAGACAGGATATATAAAGAGGAAAGTAAACAAACATCAATTAATGTCTGGTTTCACCTGAGGCAGATGTGGGTTTCACATCTTGGACTTTGTTCCATTGTAGTGGTCACATACAGGCTTTATGAAAGACCAGATTCATGTGTTGATTACAAGCAGAAACCGTCTTTCGTGTCTATGGTATCTAAAAATCCATAGCTTAATGCTATGTGCAGGGGGAAGGGCAAAAACATCCACGTCTGTCTGGAAGGTGTACTCAGAGAGCGAAAGAAAAATGCCCATTTCTGCAGTGTCGCCCCCTGTTCCAGTGAGCTGCTCTGTAGGCCCATTTGCAGCTCTGTAAAAAATTGTCGTTACAATTTGCTTCCCAATATTACACCCTGCTACTTCTCTGCAGTAACTAGTAATAGGTACAAGAGCGGCATGCATTTGAATGAGTGGCCTTGAAATGCCAAATTATGGATGCAGTGCAGTTCAAGGTTTGTGTAAACATCTTCACCTTGAAACTTGATGTCAAATGTTCGTTAATTCAGCCTGTTGCAAAGAGCTGGATAATTTATTTGTGTGCATCTCAAAACCACTGTGTAGTTTGGCATGGGAAGGGAACAGCAGCGAACTGGTGGGTCAGAAGTGAGGTCAACTGGCAAAATGGTGAGGAAGCTTGCACAATACCTGCCTGCCATTGGTTTCGCTCTAGCTAGTGCTAATGTCTCTTGCTGTCAGGAGCTCTGAGGTCACCCACAAATCAAACAAAGTTAAAGCAACACACTGTGTGTTGCAGATTCTTGTATAACACAGTAAACATGATTCAATTTCATTATTTATCAATGGAAATGGGAACCCGGATTTAGAGAAAGGAGGTTGATGGAAGATGGGGATTTTTGGGGGGTTGGGGGAAGAGGAGTTTCTTCTATACAGTGAGATTCATTCCTCTGGAAGGTCCCCACCAGGTGTTTTGGTGAAGTCCTGTGGAGGAATGTGCAGTAATAAAAAATGGAGATTCAGTGAACAAACCAGGAGGCAAGGATAGATTTATGTCCTTAGCAACTCAAGCCAGTCTCCATATGTTGTTAACATTAGATGGCAAGAGAAATTAACTGTATCATGTGCTATTGCACAGCCTGTATTTTGAGCCTCTTCTGTTTAAAACCAGCTTAAAACAAATGGAAAAGATAAAATGAGAATTTTCCTCAAGTGAGAACAGATGGCAAAGTTTTCAGCCTCTGGAAGGCTGAAGGAGATGTCTCCATGGCCAGGAGGAGGTGGGTTGAGGAGTTCTCCTGAGGGTACCATGTCACCTCTTTCTGCAACAGGAAAGTCAAAATCCTCCAACAATGGGCTTCTTGTCACAATAACTTACCTTTTGTAGCCAGCCACCCTCCCTTTGCTTTAGTATGGTGCGAAAATATTGTGGGCATAAGGCAGACATGGTCGTTACTCCTCATGACACTTGGTTCATTAAGGTGCATTCTCCAGTTCCTCCTTTGGCAAGGCTCAGGGGGCTATAATGCAGTAACATCAAGCATCTTGGTCTTCCTCATTTCTTATATATCAGGAAATGTGGGAGTTTATTATTGATTTTTATGGCATCTATGTTGCTCTCAGGTCATCTGTCTGCCCAGCTGGCACCTCTGGCTCTTCCTGGGCTGCAGTGCTGGCAAGCCAAGGAGCCATACCAGTCACTGGTGGGACCTGGAAATACCCTGACACTAGTGTCCAGAGCCTCTATATAAAGCAGGGAGGATGCTTTTAAAACAATTAGTTCAGGAAGTGTGCAGTTTGGCCCTATGTTTAATTAATTTAGTAAAGCTGTAGGCTGACTCGAGTTCGTTAAAAGCCTTAGTTGCGGTTATTTCCTTTTAAGGTGCAAGCCTTTTTACAGCTCTGAAGCAAACAAACAAACTCTGCTTCCCACTAGAAGCACTAGAGCACCTGCCTGGAGAGGCTTCAATTCTCATTTGGCCTGCAGGAGGTTTTTTAATTTGTGTCCATTTGAGCCATGACAATTGCCCCCCACAAAACAGTGCTCCCAGGTAACAAGGTGACTGGGGGCTATTTTCACAGTCCCTGATGATGACTTTTTCTTCCCCAATAAAAAATTATTTTGTCACTGAAATAACATCGTCATTAATAAATTATTCACTGATTTGTTTTACCTGCCAGTAGAGTGTCCTAACTGACAGGCCTTAAAGTTATTTCCCTCTGTCTTTGTTCAATGTATATTTAAGTAATTACTTCATACAAAGGGGTGGAACAGCTCCAAGAGGAGAGCTTGGCAGAGCAGGGCTGCTTTGTCGGGGTGGGCATGATCCTCTCCCAAGAGATGACTGCTGAGAATTTCACATCCCAGTAGAGAAAAGACAGAGATTGAACCAGTATCTCCCAAATTCTGCATGTGGGCTGTTGAATAAAAGCACTACTGCCTTCATTTTGCAAATGATGCTGAAGCACAGCCATTTAAACATTTTTTTTTGCCCTGAAACAAACTGATTTGGTTTGGTTTACTCTCTTCAAGTCTCGTTTTGCTTTGGAGAAATATGCCTTTTATTTTTTTCAGTGGTTTACTTCCAAGGCTTAAGTCAAATGAAAAAAAAACCAACAAAAAACCCAAAGAATTCATTGACACATCTATAGCTAGCTGGGCCTTGCAGGGAAGAGGCAGAGAGGGAAATGCAGCTGCAGGTCGATCCCTGCAGGGCAAGGAGATAGCTTTTCATTTTCTGTCTGCTGCAAGATGATGAATTTCATTGCATCTGGAGAACAGTCATGGCTATAGGATCACAGTTCAGCTATGACCTTCTGGGTGGTTCATATCGCTGTGGAGGCTGGGGGTTTGGTTGGGTTGGTAATCACCTGTTGCACCACCTTATGCTCAGTAAACATTTTGAAAGCCAACTGCAGCTCCAACTGCTAGAGACTTTATTTTTCAGTGTAATCTGAGATCTGCAGCATGTTTTGCAGAAGGACCGAACTGTGGGCACTCTTGGAATATACAGCAGAGGCTGCCGTTGCTCGTGCCTGTATTTCTAATTGCTGACAAACCTGGTAGCAACCAAATCACGGTATAGCCGCTGCAAATGAGAACTGCTGAAATACTAGGCCAGCCAAACACCATGGTATGACTACAAATAAACTACAGGGTCTGGATGGGTCTTGGGTGGATTATCTGTCTAACCAAAATTTGTAACGTGTATGCAACAGAACAGAATCTGATTTTCTCAGTAACAAGTAATCAAATAATTCAACAATTGGCCAGGAAGTTAATTGTTTACACTAAAACAGCTTTCTTTCAAGACCTTGGGTGTGGATGAAGCATAATATTTATTTAAAGATAGAGATAAAAATTTACCATGTACACACAATCTTGTGTGTACATCTCTGATGTAAATACCTTCTTATCCCTAATGCCTCTGACTGCTGTAATTGTGTATTGCACTATTTATACAACCAGGAAGATATGAATTAAAAAGGAAATCCTGTACATCTTTTATATCGGGGCACACAAAAGCACCCAAAGCACAGAATCAGAGCCTTTGTTTTCATATGGATTTTGTGGGTTTTAGCAAACAAAATGGCTTCTAAGCACATATATTTTCCTCTCAGCACATAGTTTCTAACAGTTACCATGTAGGTTGTGTCTAGAGAAGATCAATCTGCTTTTTTCTCCTGTCTTTGGGCTAACAGGATAGTCGAGGGTCACAGGTTTGGCACTGCCTCCTCTGCCTCCTTTGACAGCAGGCATGGGCTCCATGCTGCAGCAGCCCCGGGAGCAGCTGATGGCAAAGTGGTTGCTGCCATGAGGAGATTCTTAGCAGGCCGGTCCCAACATGGCACACGTCTCCTTTACCAAGGATTTGAAACTTGTTGACTGGGAAAACCTTACTTGCCAGAACACGATCTTTTCACACACAGCGAGAACAATCTCCTATTGTCTCTGGGGATAAAATGGTGCCAATAAAAGATAAAACCCCCATGCCAACATGGTGATACATAACTACATTAACTGCTTCACCACTATATTTAACTGTGAGGTAAAAGCCTCTGAGAGAGGTGGGTTTTTTTGATCTTGCATATCCAAATAAGTGGAATGTAGCAATTACATTGAAAAAAAAAACCAAACAACCTCAAATGTTACATTCACAGCTCCATAACTATGCAACTATGTATGGTACCAGTATTTTTTGTTTGTTCATATGCCCTGGCTGAGCATCTGCATGGCGGGGCAGGAGCAAAGGTTGAAGTGTCTCCCGCTGCCTTTGCAGCTTTGTGGGGCTGCTGTCACAAGCGAAGCATTCATATTTTAATTCTCTGTAGGTGGAAAGAAGATGCTCTGACCCACTTCAGTTTTTCATGGGAATGCACCATTTCTTCTGCCTCCTCTCATGATGGTTCCTCTCCTGCAGAAATAGAGGTTGCCTCAGTTTCCCCTCACTAGAGCAGCCCAGCTCTGTGTGAGCCATGGCTGTTTGGTGTAACTGGCCATTTGCAGGGAAGGGAAGGAGACTGGGCATGGGTCTTACCTAAGACATGCATTAGCTAGAAAATTGTGGAAGCTGGGTCTGGTATTTCTGATCCACACACATACACCCTAGTTTAATGTCCTGACAGTAAGCCTCTAGGGTTGGGTCTCCTTTGCCCTTGACTCCTCTTTCTCCTCTGACTCACACTCTTGATGCCCTGTGCCCATCAGGTGAGGCATCAGGCCCTGGTGGCGGGGCAGTCCAGTGGCAAGGTACTTCTCTGTACCATGGGCCCTCTAGGTAGGCTTGTAGGTGAAGCCTGAAACATCTTTTCCAGAGACATCATCTACGTAGGGCACCACAGCAATTCCCAGAAGGGATCCTGGATGCAGCAAGCACCTATTTGAAGAGGAAGAGTGTTTAGCAGCATCCCAGGCCTGGTTTATTCAGTAGTGTAGATAAGGTCTGCAGGACATGAAGCAGGACCTTGCAGAGCCTGTGTGGAAGGTGGCCTCTTCCTGGAGAGGAGTGTGCTCAAGACAAGGGGCTCTTCCCAGGCTCACCAGGGAGGTACTGGAGGACTGCAGGGCCCTCAGGCTTCCTGCTGCAGGCCAGTATAGGCTTCCAGGATCTTTTGGCTACTTGGATGTAGGTAACCACAAGGAGAATATGGTGGTCTGAATCTTGCTCTGTGCTTTTGCCTGATTTCCCCTAGATAAAGTGGTAATTGTGCTGACAGTTTTGAAACAAATCTGCTGCTTTTCTTTTGATCTCCCATTGCTCTTCCTGTCCCGCTCAAGCCCATTTTGTAAGTTAGCTAGGTGAGTGGTGGTATTTTTCATGCTGATAGTACTGGCATTGCCTTCGAACAGTCCTCAGATGTTTGCTAAAGGGTGCTTTACCTTGAACCACTTCAGCTTTTCCTTCTCTTTTTATTCCTCCCTCCTCTGCTTCAGCTTCCCTTCACTAAGCTCAATCAATCTTTCTCACAAAGATCAGGTAAAGAGGCAGTTTATAGCATATGTTGTGTGTATGTGTATGTACAACACACATATGCATGCACAAATAAGGTGTATGTATATGCACAGACTACAAGTTTATATATGTGTATGCATATAGAGAGTATTGCAGAATAGCTCTAAATGCAGCATAGCCTCTAAATGCTACTGTGTTACAAGCAACCAGCCCCTCTTTCAAAATGTCTTTTTTTAAGTTTGGATGTGCTCATTGTGGAGAGCTGGCCCCATTATGGGACTTGCCCTTTTCCATTGATTACATGGCACCAAAATGTAGAATTGAATGCAAGTCTAGGTTCATGCTGAGAAAACCCTGCTAACCTCAGGGAGATGGAATTAGTCGGTTTTGGAATTTTAATTTGGTCCCAACTGTATTTCAGCTTTCTTTCAAAAATCTGAAAAGCATAACAGTTAGGAAAACCATGCTACATAAATCCACATCTCTGAGTTAAAATGTTTGTTTGGAATAAATAAATGGAAGTGCAAACCACTGCAAACAATCTGTTTGCAGACTGTTGTCAAAATTATATACACACATGTATACATTTTCATTTCCTTCCTCCCAAAGATAAATTATCCCTTAAGCTTCTCCTGTGGAACACATGTGTCTCTGGAATTTCAGGAGACTAAAATGTGTGGAAAAGCAACATATGAAATCAGAATTACATCTGGTTACGTACTTTTTGACTCCAGTATGGCTCAGTCTCTTGCTTCCCAACGATGTTTAGATTAAGCCCTCCAAGATGAAAATTGATTCTCTTTGTGTCTCTGAATTTGCAGCCATGAGAATTAAAAAAAAAAAAAGAAAAGAAAAAAAAAAAAAGAAAGGGGAGTGGGGGGGTGTTACACTGTGCAGCAAGAAAGAGAGACTTTTTCTGGTGTAATCTTTTCCTGTATTGCTCTACATCTTTTCTAATTGGTAAAATCAGCTGTTATGACAGAGACAGCATCATAAATAATAAGCAGCAAGCTGTCCAACTAAGAGCTTCTTTCTCACGCTATTTCCTGCAGAGTCAGATTGTATGGATGCCTGCAAATATCTAAACTTGGGGCAGTATTTGAACATCCCTATTACCTTTCTGGGCTTTAGATCCAGCTCTTTGATTTGTTCTCTTGAACTCCTTAAAGCTCCTTCTCTGCCAGTTTGGATGATGTGTAGGAGTCTGTGATGAATACGCTCATTATCTAATACAAAGTGGCATAAAACACTCATGCCATGAACTCCGCCACACAGCTATACCCTGCTGCAATTCTGCAATTCTCTGATTCATGCTGTACGAGATTAATAGCATTTATGTTATTCATATATCTTGGTTGACCTTGATCTGTTAGAAACTCCCTCCTTTTTATCTCTGTCCCATACTGGGGAGGTTTTGTCCCACATTAACAATGGAACTTTTGTACTTCAAAGCACATTCCCCCCACGCCCAACATCCTGAGTTTTAATTTTCCTTACATATATAATATCTGTTCCCTTCTCTTTCCCTCTCATATTCTTACCTATGTTTAATGGACTGATACTATCTCAGGAGCTGTAAGCTTTCATTTTATTTTTTTTTTAAATCATCTCAAGTTAACCCTTTGGAAGCTAATTGCAGAAAAATATTTAAATTCTACTGGAAGAAATTAAAAAATGCTCTAAGAATAAACAGTATTTGTAGCTTTTCTCTGTGGCATTTGTAGGGCAAATACTGTCATTTCAGCTGGGGCAATACATAAGAAGATGTGTGTGCAGGGGAAAGATGGTACAGGAGTTTGAATAAGGGAAAAAAGGGGTCACATAGCTATTGATGTGACTTTTCAGGAAGCTACAGTTCCTGAGTTTCTCTTTGGGCACATTACAAAATGGGTATGTTCCTGCCTCTTTTGTTGCTCCTGTTCTTGCAGGGATGAATTGCTCTCTGCAGTCCCCCATTTCTGCTCCCTGCTGCAGCACACTACTTCCCACTCATGGTGATGTGAGATACCCTTCATCTGTGAGAAGATTTGGGTTGTGTAAGAAAACACATCCCAGTGAGTCTGCCTTTGCTGGTTGTAGCCTCCCACTACTACTGGTGATGCACAAGGAGGTCGAGAAGTGAGCAGGAGCTGGGCCTGAGGCTCAGAGCAGCCATCCCCTGCAGATAAGAAGCCATTCTTCCCTGGTCCCTAGCACAGCAGCGGCGCCTTGGGGACAATTTGCTGCCATACTGGTGGTGAAGGAGCTGTGGATGAGCCCAGAAGCTCTAGCCTTGGCTGTGTGGAGCAGGAACTAACTGCTCTGGGCAGGACATGCCCAAGAGGAGACAGAGGAACAAAAGCAGAGCCGGGCAGGGGCTGCTGTCAGTGCAGTGGGGCAAGGAAGTGCAGAGGAGCACAGAAATGGATGCAGAGGGAAGGCAAGAGCAGGAAAAGACCAAAAATGAGAGGTGGTGATGCGCCCGAGCGTGAGTCTAGTGAAAGTAAGGAGAGAGCCCCTACATACCGTGCAAGGGCAGACTCTACCTGTAGTTCTGGGTGCAGCCTCAACCTTGAGGAGTCACAGCTCTGCTGTGGACTGAACATCCTACATCCTTACTGTACTTACTGGCCATCTTCCACCGTAGCTGGGAGCAGGATCTAGCTCTGTCAGCATCCCAGCCTGTCGCAGTTGCTGTGACAGCGCAACAGGTAAGCTGGGAACTCCTGCTACTGCCTCCCTCCCTTTTCCTCAGCACATGCCAAGACTGAGAGCTGTCAAAGCAGGTATATGCCTAAGTCCAAAAATTACAACTGGCAAGGACCATGTGGTTCTTAGGGTTATAACGGCTTTCCAGTCTATTTATTTATTTACATATCCCTCTGGCTTGTGATTGGTGGCTTGTTAATTTTTATTTTCCCATCAGCTTTCTGAAAGGCTGGATTAGAAGGATCTGGAAATACCTATGAACCAAGAACTGTGGGGAAAGGCAGTGTCTTTTATTAGGCACACTGATACTGCTGAAAAAAACAGACTATTTCCAGTTGTTGTGGCTCATCTTTAGGTTGTGAAATCTTGTCTTTATTTTTTTTCCCCAGTGATACTGGCTAGGACTATTTAAAAGATAGGATGTCTCCTTCCAGATTCTTCCTTGCTTATGTCCCTAGACCGTCATCACTCCAGCAGTGCTTATCAGCGGATATTTGTGGCTGGAGCTGTGCTGCTCCGAGCAGTTCCTCCCTCTGACTCCCTCCCTCCCCAAGCTGTCATCTCCTTGTCGCCCCGCTGCTGCCGGCGCGCAGCCCCTGTGCCGAGCAGCGGCAGCCCAAGGAGCAGGGGGATGCCTGGCTCCGCTCCACATCCCTCATGCTGCACCAGCCTGCAGCTCTGTTTGTAGGGACTTCGCTGAAAGTGAAATAAAACAATTGTGCTTCACGCAGAGTAAAAAAAGCAGATCCTACCAACCTTTCTTGGCAATGTACAGTGAGTTCTGCATATTTTTTCTGGCTGTTTTATGGGGTTTTTACAGTACATGAATTACCATGGATCAGAGTTTTTAAAGCAGACAGTGCTTTAAAATTCTTATGAGTTTTCCTTGTGTTCATGCTTTTGTTGCCCCCCAAGTCTTAAACATGTTAAAATCCATCCCTGCTATAATCCATTGAATTACCTTAGGGAAAAAAAAAAAGGAGAGACCAAGATATTTTTTTCTAATCTCTGCTTTAATCCTGGAAAGAAAAATCCGACACTTTCTAAAAGAATTCCTAAGTGATAACAACCTTATCGGTATTAGTCCCACAGTTTAACTGTGCTGTGCCTGTGTTAAAGGAAAGCTCTGTTGACTCTGGCTTTGCAACAGAGCATATACTACTTTCATGGGATTAGAAGCCCATATACTCTGGCCTTGTGAAATTGTTTTGCTTTCTTGGCATGTTCGAACTTCTTGAGGAAGTGAAGGACTTCCTCTATGAAGGGCCACGCTTACTTCATTTCTTTGTGCTCCAAGTACTGAGACAGCAAGTTCCTTGGGAGATCTGTTCTTTGTTCACTTTGGGTTTATTTATGACATGCATCTGCCTGCCTTTTCCTCTCTGCATTCAATAATAAGAACAAAAAAAAAAAAAAAAAGAAAAAAGAAAAAAAGAAAAAAAGAAAGAAAATCTATGTATTTCTACAAAACCATATCCCCTAATCTTTATTCAGGGATAGACTGACACTTTAAGGCACAGTTTCACACTAAATGAAATTGCAGGGTGCAATGCCAGAAAGTATCTGAACATCAGCAGGGAAAATATCCTACCTACCACCATCATCCTGGATTTTGAAGGAGCCCTGCTTGGTTGGGGTTTTTTTTGGTTGGTTGGTTGGTTTTTTTAAGATTATAAAAAGCAAGCCATCCACCAGGATGGCCAAACTTTTTCTAACCTTAGGGCCTCCAGCAGGTCACACCTAATTAATAGGTTTGTCTTCTGGCTTTTCAAGACTGAGGTTTTGTCTAAGTTTTTCATGTAACTCCATGTGATTAATTCCTTGTTTCCATGTAGGTCATGTGAATTCCCACCAGTGCTACAGCACTCAGGCACTTCTTGCAAAGATGTGCAAAAACATTCCTTAAACAGGATGGGGTCCCAACACACTTCGGGTAGGATGGGGCTGGATTATTGCTGTCCTAAAGCACCACAGAGGACATTGATTGAAAAGTGGTAAAAGCCTTCTTATCCCATCCTCTGAAAAGTCCACACTTGAAAACCACAAATTTTTGGCAGGAAGCAGGCATATAAAAATGCAATTTGTGATCCCAGAGTTGATTGCTAAGGTTAAGGTCTCTCTAGCTTCAAGTTAAACTTATCCTTTATGGTTCCCCTGCAGTCAGGGATGATGGATTCATCCCACTCAAGAGGAATGGTCTGAAACAGGGATTCTTCTCTTTCTCTCTCTCTCTCTCTCTCTCTCTCTCTCTCTCTCTCTCTCTGCAGGGATTAACTTCTCTCACTTCATTCAGGGCTAATCCAAGCAGTATGCTTAGGCTAGCTGACTACATGTTAGATACTTAAGTCTAGACAAGTTAAATCCTACCACGAGCAAACAAAGGTAGTTCCGACCTGAAAGTCAAGTTACCCAGAAAACGATCACGTTAATACAGAGACACTTACAACAGTTCCTCAAAACATCCCACAGCACAAAGCCACACATGGGACTTCTTTAAGAGCTGGATGGTGCTTTAATACATGTGACAGTTTGTACTTACTAAAGCTGTTGGCTGGTTCACAGCATAACAGAAGAAGATGCAATGGAAGGAGGCTTGATGATAGCATTTTAATTAAACTGCCAAAAGGAAGAGATTCATCTGTCCTATTTTAGAAACCAGGACATTTCCTAAATGTCCATACATACATTAAACTGAAGTGGAGAAGATTTTGGCAAAAAGCCTTTCTGACATAAAGGGCGACTAAATGCTAAACTAGGCGGCCATGGAAATCTACCACTAGAGGTTTGTCAATAAAAGGTTAAACAAACTTTGGTTTGTGTAAAGAAGAAGATCAGTTGAAGAAAGATGGGCCTGCTTTGGAGAGAAGGGAAGAGATTTAGAGAAGGCATTTCCCAACACTGACCTCTGGGCACTGAAGTCTCCTTCCTGCTGCTTAGTTCATACAGTGCTGGGGAATGGCTGAGCTGCTGACTCTGGATTTGGGGGAAAATTTTTGCATCATGCTAAGAATGGGTGAATACAAAGTTTATAACAGAAGTCTGAATAGGCACTGAATTACTGAATAAGGACTGCTAAAAAGCCATTTGAATTAACTAGTTACATGACACAAACCTGGAAATTGGGCAGCCAAGCCTTGTCTGACATGAATTTACCAACTTGGCAAAACATCTTTCAGAATGAATGCAAAGTAACAAAATATTTGTAAGAAGCTCTGGGAAACCCACTGAATGGAGGTAGCAGGCAGCATGAAATAGCAGTGATGGTATAATGTTGTGTCTTGCTGTGCACGTGTTTGTGCATCCCTGCCACTGTATCCCCTATAACCATCTGCAGTTGCCTGCCTTCTTTGGGATCTGGACAGGAGCCGTATTTTTAGCTTGCCTTCAAACATTGTCAGTGCTTGGCTCTGAGTTGCACAGGCTCTTGCCATTTCTAACATTCATTGTTTGGGACTGGAAAGCCTTATATAGCCTTAAGTTGGAAGATAATGTATTCAGCTTCTACAGTCACAGGAACTGACTGATTGATTTACACCCACTTGGTGCTGACGATTTAGGTAAAGTCTTCAAAAACCTCTCAGTGTTGTTGAGCGGAAACTGGGAAACTTTTCTAACTGGTACTATATTCCACAATTTCACTTTATCTTGTTTCTTTTAAAAGATCCTTTTAAAAGTGGATTCAACCCAGCATTTTAGCTGGGGCGGTTGTGCTGAGGGATATAGCGCTCTCTGGAAACACCAGTTCCTTCCCACTTACTCTAGAGGGAGCGTGGAGGGCTGGTTTAGATTCGACATTCATCTTTCAGACTGCTGACAGTAAATTAGAGGAATCTGTGTCCTTGCCAGTAGTGAAATCAAACCACAAGGAGAGAAAGTGCCAGAAAGCAGATGCACAGAAGTTGGTACGGAGTGGAAAAACTTAGCTGGCTATTAGGAAATACTTTTGAGGTAGTGTGGTTTAGGCACTACTTCTGAAAGTGAAACACCTACTTTGAGGCTACAAAGGACCGCCTACCGCTAATGGAGTCCCAGCTATGAAACACCTCCCGAAGCTGGTTACCTTAGTGCATCTGTTCTCATAAAGGCTAGAAGAGGATGGGAGCCAGGGTTAAACTATCCTCTGGCAATGCCAGAACTATGAGGCTTTTCTTTCCTCTTTTGACTGCCACTTGTGAGAAATGTCGGTCTAATAGCAGGCATCCAGGAGGGGGTTCTTGGCCATGAATTCCACATGGAGGGACGGAGGTCCCTGTGCTTCAGACTTCAGTGCCTGCTTTGTAGAGATGTAGAAAGGTATGTCACGAAACCAGCTCCCAGGCTGGCCTTTGCAGGCAGAGAGTATGTAGGCTGTGAATTGTCTGTCTTTAAATGTGGACTAGGTGCCAGCTTGCTTGACATCATCAAAACTCAGGTTGTTGTGGGCATGCTTAGGAGGAAGATGTTTAGGTATTAAGGGAAGTTTGTTACAGAAACCATGAGTTGAATACTTCCAAGGTGACATGGCACCTAAACAGAGACTTTGAAAATCCAGATATGTCCTTAGAGACGTAGAATAGCCGTGAGGCAGTTCTGCAAGGGCCACGTCCTGGTAGCTGCTCTGTATGGCCCCATGGAGCTTAGCTCAGGGTCGCTCCTGAGTACTTACCAAGTTCACTTTTGCTACCTGCCATGTATTCCAGGCTGCGGGGGGTCATAAGGCTTCCAGTCCTCAAACGACAGGTCCCACCAGGTGGGCCTACGCTGGCCTTGGGGAAGTGACTCACTTCATTGCCTTTTGCTACCTGAGTTATGAATATTTCTACTCATCCTGTAGTGCCAGTTCTAACTGTACAGGGGGTAGACCCCATAGCTTTTCTAGACCTTGCTTTTAGCCACTGAAACTCAAAACCTGAGAGACTCAAAAACTGGAGCTTAAGTGCACCTGAAATCACAAGAAGTATCTCATTTTAAGAGCTGTTGCTTTGCCTGTGTGGGCAGTGGAAAGAGCAAGAATCACCTGCAGAAAGGAGGTACCCCTGCCTCTGGGTTGAGATGTCTGGGACACCTTGGTAGTGTTTGTGTGGGGACGTTGTACTGTACCACTACCACAACTGGGCTTTTGCCATGGATTTGATGGAAGTGGATCACCCTTATCTTACAAACATTTTTTTGAAGAGAAGCCAGGAGCAAAGCAGTGCTCACCTTTCATAAAAACGATTAATTTGGAGACCAAGTTTGACTTTGCATGTATCCTAGGTATGGATGGTTTTGGAACAAAAGTCTAATGAAGTGGTTTTGCTGAAAGAGTTGTTTCATAAATCCTGTCATGTTATAGGATGTTACTAGTCCTATGTGTTTACTTTCAATTTATGTTGCTAGCTCTGTTATTGCCTTTTATTAAAGTTCATCAAGCAGATTGTTTTTAAGTCTTGTTATGAGAGAGATGAACAACAACATGTGGAATAACCTAGATAAATAAACTGAGAGTAGTTGAAAGCTTCTGTACTCAGAAGTGCCTTATTTGACTTTCTTGCGTGGGAGTATTTACTTGCGGAAGACAGGATATTGATGATCAAACATGCAATTAACTGAAAGTGTTCTGTGTTCTTTGTGTTAAACAAAAGTATATTGCATAAAGGCTCTGGCAATTTATTTTTTTAACTCTTCTTTCACTCACTTCTTTAAATGAATGAATGCATATGTTGCAATATGCTTTACCATAAGCTAACTAAATGTAGTCACACATTTGTTAAAGGAAAAAGATCAGCTTTCGATGACTTAAAATCTCACAGAACTGCTGATATAAATTGCTTCATCTGTGCAAGCTGATCTCTCCATCTGTTATATTTTATACTGGTTCGTTTCTATATTTTAATCAGAGGATCATTATGAACATCCTACCAGATCTCCTATGTAATGCAGTCTGTAGGTCAACTAGAAGTTTTGAATCAAGTCTGTAGTATGTATAGGAGCTAGAGAGCCTTTCAAAAGACATCTCATTCACTTATAAAGCCTAATGGCAGGGCATTTCTGCCTTAATATTTACCACTTCGTCACGTTTCAGAAATGCTTTTATGTTACCATCGTCCCTCTGTGCTAGCCATTCTAGTGCACCTGTTTCTTTTTTTTCTTTCTACTTCCCACCCCCCCCCCGCCACCCC
>JAVJGJ010000014.1:46517074-46552504 GCA_035590215.1 Microhierax caerulescens
CAACCATAAAGATTTGTAATGCATTAGTTTTAGGTTGGCTATTTAAATTTGGACAGTATAAAGATTAATCTGTATAATTATTTGCTTTAGGAATGAATCAGAGTATACATTTCCTGCCTTAGACAGTATTTTTAAAGTAAGTGTCATCGTGGATAAATGCCTCTGTTTGCAGTAGCAATGTATGTTAACACATCTTCCAGAAATCTCCTGTTCTTTCTCATACAGAAAACACAATACTGATAAATTAAGTAGAGCTCCACAGGTTTTCATCAACCTTGGAAAAACAAACCTAGGGTTACAGCACTAAATTCTTTATGCACAAACTTATATACCAAGGCGTGGTAGAAAGTAATTGGTTTAAGTTTCATTTCATCTAACTTTAGCACCCAGAAGAGTAGTCTCCAGATGTGTGTCCTTCTAGTGGATTATACACCCCATCTTTAAGTTGGAGATCTAAGATAGTTGAAAAGGTTCTCATTTGAAGCTGTTCTTTTCTCCCTGTCCAAACATAAAACATCAAATGAGACTAATCTTAATTTTTCCCTGTCTAGAAATATTGCAAGAAACAGAAAAGTTAATGAACATAAAAACAAAAACAAACAAAAAAAAAGTATTTACTGGAAGTAAACTCCTCAAAGACACAGAAGAATAGTACCTCTCAAACATGTCTTAGGTAGCAGTAGGTGCTCATATTTGGAAGAACAAGCCATTTGCACCTCCTGGGGCAGATCTGTGAAAGGATGGACAGACAGAAAGTGAACTGATGCACTGCTTGGTCTTGGCAGCTCCCTCCCACTCTTTCAAGACTCTAGCATTTGTTAGCCTTCCTCTTCTTGTATCATCACAGTGACAAGTTCTTAGATTTTGTGTTCATTCAAGAGTACAACAGAGTCAACCTCTTCCAAACAGTTCCAGCCTGGAAGCAGTTTTCTGGGAAGTAGAAAACCCAGGTGTCAGGGAAACTCAGTGATTTCTACCATGTCTTCTGAAAATGTCCTCTTGTGGTGCTCTGGAGCAAAACTGGGGAGGTGGGACAACATCCAGTCTTCTCTTGAAGCTTGTCCATGTCTACATGAAGACAGAAGGAATCCTGAGACCAAGGGGAGATCAGGAAAGAAGGGACATGGTGCTTATGCGGTGACCAGGAGATCAGGCAGGGGGGTGAGAAGATGGGGGTTTAGATCTGTGTTTGGAGAGCACGTTCCCTCTTCCATCTCCTGCCCAATGTAGAAAGTACGTGCAATTCAGTCTGCAGCAATGGAGGGACCTTCCAGAAAAGAGGATTTCAGTGACCCTCAGGTCAAAGGAAGAGCAGAAAAGGGAACCCAAGACTTGGAGTTAATGCTGCTCTCAGAGCAATGGGAGTGCGTGGTTCCAAGGGGGCTTGTGAAAGCACATCACGTTTGGGGGCCCTTTATGGGATGGGATATGAAATCACTTGCTAAACTGAAACTCTGTACTTCCAGTGCTGATGAAGACGCCATTCCAAGTCACTCGTTTCACATACTAAGTGGATCAATTATTTTGGCTCTCTGACCTTCCAGTTCCAGGAATGCCCTGGTCTTTTTTGTTCCCAAGCTGTATTTCTTTTTGCACAGTCCACGAACTGAATTCATTTCTCTAAGGAACATGAATAAAGTTTGTTTTTCCTAAATTCCTGGCAAACAAGTTGATGAAATCCATATGGATCACAAAGACTGAACGCTTGAGTACAATGCTCCTCATGTGAGCAAACACTTGTCTTTTAAAATAGATGACTTTTAGCTGCAGGGATTATATATATACGTATTTGAGATCCGTTCTGTGAGCCATCAGCTAGATTTCAAAAGCATAAGACAGGAAGCTGACTGCTTCTGAAGGTGTTTTCCTTCTTCCTCATGTTAAACATACATGCTTTTCAGATGAGGGTTGTTAATTTTAATTTGCCATCGGATCTGATAATTAAAGAAAAAAAAAGTTAAAAAGTGGTTTAAATCTTTCATTTTAAACACTAATCCTTCTCAACCTGAATGGCTCTGAGTTTTAACTTTATTCTTACTGTTGTCAAAAATCCCTTCAACACACACTCACACACAGACACCCTGCATGTCCTACCTTGGTCCATCTGCAGACGATCCAGCCTGCTGTAATTTTGAGTCAATCTCTTTCCAGTATGTCCTGCACACACCTCCCAGCATGTCTCCAGTCCACACCTTTCTGGCACTGGGCTACCTGAGACAAGCTTGAGTGCAGACTAGGATGGGAAAGCATTTCAGGGACAAGCACTTTGAAAGGCTGCAGAGGAGGTGCTTTCTCACACCTCCCAGGCTGCTCAAAGGAAAGCTATGCCCTTCCCTCCTTCTGGAAAAGAAAGAGAGTGACCAGCTTAGCTAATTAAACACTGCTTGTTATTTGTGAAATGAGTAGCGGTGAAATGAATTATCAGTTAGCAAAGCTCATCCGTATACACTTAAAATCTGAACAGTGCTTTCTTATCCCTGTCTGTACATGAAACGTAGCAACTTCAGGTGTTAGATCCTATGGCTGTGTCACCATCAGGGGATTGTGGCCTTCCACGGCTGCACTGTCTTCAGCATCCCCAAAACCCTGCCTGGGGCTTCTGCACCAGCCAGGTGCTTCACCACGCACAACCTTCTCTCTTTCAGGGCGGGAGCAAAAAGGCGTGTTTAGTCGTATTCTCTACTGTCTTATCTCCTCAGCTCCTCAAAAGACAGAGGTGGTGACAGTCTTCAAGCTCCGTAGGAAGTGTGCATGTGGTTGACAGAGCTCAGATCGTTAGTGGGAGAATGAGCAGCAAAACGGGGAGATGACAAAGCGGGACGGCTGGATTGGAGTGCCTAGGAGCGTGAGGATGGGGTTGGTGTCTCCCCGTAAGGAGGCTGGGTAGGGCTGGGCAGCTGCCCTTGCACCTGGGGCTGGAGGTGGCTCACTGTCCTACACCGTAGTGTGCAGTCTTCAGTTTGTCTGCAAAATAAAGCATAAGCTTTTCAGTGTACAGCCTCAGAAATCTTTAAAATGACTTTTAAAATAAAGAAATTCTTTAAAATGAGAGAAGAATAAAAGCAATTAGCAACATATGTGCTTAGAACCAAAGCAGTTTCCACTGATTTTTATTCTAAATGTTTATTCTGTAAGTGGAGTGAACAGTGTGTAATAAAAAAAAAAAAAAATTAAAAAAAAAAAAGAGAAAAGTTTTCCTTGGCAAAAATAAAGCATTTTAAAAGCAGCAGAAGATGAAATGTCAAGGCAGCTGTTGGTTTGCAGTCACTATGGCAATCATAACACAACACTTTGATTAGTTAGGCACATGGTGGAGACTCTGGGTAAGAGTCCGGGGGCGGTGGTGGTGAAGGGCAGGTTACTGTTTCTTGAGGAAGTTTTAAGAACTCAACACAGAGAAGGATCTTTTGAAGGGACAATGTATGCTGAGTTTTCTGCTAAAATGTATTTGTACACAAATTTTGTACTTTTTTTTTTTTTTTGGTACTTCAAAAGAAGCCCATCTTAAATTTAGTAAGTCAGGTGCTTTGTGCTAAAGTAATGCTTACAGGACAAAGGATGATTCCCTTAATAAGAGGTCTGAGCATCTTAGGTCTTTTATGTATTTGTGTTCAGAACACCCTCCAGAACAAGGAAGGGTTTTATTCCTACTTTTTCTTGTGGGGACAAGAAACCAGAAAGACTACAGTGTGGATTCATGAGAGAACGCAGGTGTTGGGACACTACATCACCTAATGCACACACATCCAAACTACCTTCCCAGTGAGTTAGCCTCACCTCTGTCTCCATTTTTACAGGTTTTTTATGGTGCCTTGAGACAAGGCATGTTGAAGGCAAGGCAGAACTTCCTTCCCTTTTCCTCCTGCTCTCCTCCACTTCCCACAAACCAGAGCTGTGCCTTAAATACTGTATTATTGGATAGAAGTGGACAGTCTTTTCAGTCCACCTTTTGACAGAAAGGAAAGAGGGTTGATAAGTTTTGAAGAACTGCTTCCCAACTTCAGCAGTGGGTTGGGATCTGGGAAAAGCTGATGGAGCTGAGTAATGATATGTCTGGGCAGAGTTCACATCAGCCTGTCCCCTGCTGCAGAGCAACTGCCTTGCTGCAAACAAGGGCATTTCAGCTCTGTATTTGGAGTTTCTCTTCACACCTTTTGTCTGTTGTGTTTATTTTCACTAGAAACTCCTTCATGGGGTGGTGAAGGGGGGGGCACTGGCTTCTAAGGCATGTGTGCACAGCACAGCCTGCCTCTGAGGTGATTTGGATGCTGTGAGTACACATCACCAATGCAGAGAGTATAAATAATGCCATATATTCTTTAGAAGTGTCGAAATACATGAATTACCCAGGATGAAACATCACCTGTTTATCCTTTTGCCTTTCTAAAAATGACAAATCAAGATCAGCTTGGTTGGTGTTTTGTTGTTTTTTTTTCACGGGGAACTTTGAACAGTAAGGACAGTCCCAAATCTTGTGACAGGCTTCCCCAGGACAAACTTTCTTACTTAAACGGCAGAGCTGCCGCTGATTTTGTGTGGTGTTGGGCTGCACTCTCAGAAGCCGGGGGGTTTAAAATCACTCCCTTCTCCATTCTGTTTGTCAATTAAAAATCTCTTCTCACCTTTGTGAATTCGGAGGTCAATCCCTTCTTTCAGCTAGCGCTTGCTTTTCTGGGTAGCAGCTGGCTTCCTCCGCCGTCCCCTGTGGCCATGGCAGCCCAAACACCCTCATCCCAGGGAGCCCCATCCCCATTGCAGCCCCTCACCTGTGCGCAAACTTCTCTGTTTTGACTACACAGATCATCTTGCAGGACAGAGACCTCAGCACGCAGCCTGAAAAGTCATTTCAGCCTGAAAAGTGCTGGGGTAATACAGTAATGTAAAATAATACCTAAACAAACCCACAAAACCTAGAAGGGAAGAGTTTTAAGCCCTATAATCACCCTAAGCTTTGCTAATTGTGAGACCACCAGCTGTGATAAAGGAAATTGATTTCATCAGCTGTCAGTTAGCCTTCTTTTATTAATGATCAGAAGTTCACATCTCCCCCAGGCAGGGCGAAGTCCTGCTCCGCTCCTCTCTGTCATGATGAAAGCTTTGGCTGTCGCAAACCCCTGCATGTTACACAGGGAGTTTTCTCCCTCCCTAGTGGTTTCTCTTGCTGGAATCATGCTGAGACAAGTCCTTGTCCTGACATCACTTGTAAGTTTCTTGTCAGGTTTCTTCCTTCATCCCTTTGCTTATTAACTAATGTATCTGACTTCCAGGGCAGAATATGTCTGTGCAGTGGCTAAACCGGTTTCTGTTAAATATAGCTAGGCGGTTACGTTACCCTGAAAGGGTGCTGCTAAGTATAATGGGTCACATAGACATGCAGGACATCACTGACTGCTTCTAAGAAAGAAAAAAGCATGCTTCTTTCAATTTTACATCAAATTGAATTAGAATTCACCATATTGCTAGCTAAGTTTTTTTCTTTGACAATACAGCAGGAAATGTTCCTTGCCACCTCTCTCTTACTCCAGTGCACAACTAACCCTTACAAAAGGTGTTGAAAGATGGAATTTTATCAGAAGGGAACTTGAAATTTTGCTGGCTAGGTATACCTGAATTCTCGCTTGTTAGGTTTTCAGTTTCAGATTGACAAGCCATGGTACTGCTCTTGGAAAAATGAGAGAACTCTTAAAAATAATAAAAAAAAAAAAAAAAAGAAAACCAGAACAGGCATGTCCTTCTCCCTCTGTATTCTAAGCAAATGGTTCTGGTAACACTTCTCCAGCAATGCTGTCTGGATCTGTACAGAAGGAAAAGCTGTACCAGACTTCCCAGCTGTCAGCACTGAACTTTAGGCTCAGCAGAAATAGATCATTTTAAAATTTATTGAAGGAACATTGTGGGGGAAAGAAACCCAACCAAACCAAAACATGTTTTGGGGTCAGGTGAGAGGTTTTGCTTAAATGTTGAGTTTTGTTTTGCCTCTTCCTGTCTACTGCACTCAGACTTGTCTATCCAAGATTTCCACACCTGCAGTCGGGCACACGAACCTCACCCCTGCAGTCTGACAGAAGAACTGGTACTGCGATGTACAATACAAGGGACAGTACTGCAGTCCCTGGCAGAACTGTCTTGCTCCACAGTTACTACCTGAGTATTGCTCTCGACCTGAAGCAATGTCTGGCAGTACTGGAGTCCAGCTGGGATGCAGACAATCAGAGGTTAGGGAACAGAAATGCCAGTTGTTACAACTGCTGGATGACCCTTTGTGTTAATTAATATTTATTAGCTTTTTAGACACAATTGAAGCAGCTATAGATTGAGGTAGCTGTGCTAAAAAGTAATAAACCCAAACTTGCAAGCCATTTCCAGCCTTTTTTGTTTTCATCTCCACTTTGGGATATGTGGCATAATTTCTTCTCTCTATAAAGTTCTTGTGGGACTTTCCTCCGTACTGTGTATTTTAAAACTTTTCCTTTGTTATGTTGTAAAAACTTGAAGTGGTGCGCAGCGAGTTCAGCCCCTGAGTGTAGGCAGCTTGCTGTGATTCTACCCCTCTGGAAGTGCCACCTCCTGCAGGCAAGAAGCCCATTGTCCATTTGAAGAACATCTGCAGGGGAAAGCAGATATTTTTAGAGACACCCTCCAGCAGCGAACGGTCCGTTGCCAGTTTATCTCTAAGTTTAAGAAATAATCAAGCTCTTTCACTCTCAGTTGGTGATTCACAGCAATTTTGTCCTACACAGGCTCTAGATTAGACGAAGGCAGCTGTGTGCATTTGATCAGACTTTCACATTAGCTGAATTCTGACAGGTTGGCACTGTCCAGTTTTAGCACTGTCCTTCATGCATACAAATATTTTGGCATGAGCGCTTCCTAAACTACGTGGCTGAAGCTGACCAGCATGGGAACCCTGCTACTGCAGGGAATGCATAAGTGCCTTGCCTATGAGGTTCAGGCTATTTTGTTTCCCATTTAAGTCACTGCACTGGAAATGCGGTATGTCCAGTTAATCTTCAATGGGAAATCTCAGACATTATAGATCCACTTATACCTTGTGATGTATTACTTCAGCGTTTGGCAAATATTAAATAACATTTTTTTTGTTGACATGGAAGTGTGACCTGCAGGCTGCAGCTGGTCCCAGTGTTTGGTGCTGTTTGTGTCCTGCTGTCTGGCTCTTCCTCCTTCTGTTTGTTCTCTCACTATTGCGTCGCAGCTGGTTTACGTCCATCACAATCAATGGAAGGACATTTCTGAACTGGTAATTGCTGAGGGGATCTGGTCCTGATGGCTTCTGGAGCTGCCAATCCGGGGAGCAGCTTTTGGCTCCTGCTGCGTACAGTATGTCTGCAGTTTGACCATTTATCTCACTTTACATACTTGAACTGAAAGAAAGGTTTGTGCAAGCACTTGCTGCTCATTCCTTGGCATGTCATTCTCCCCCTCCCTCCCTCTCTTGTGTCTTAACAGCTATTGTGACAGCACTAAAATGTGTCAAATAAGGTGAATGCTGTTGTCTAGTTCTGCAGTAATGCTTCAATACTCTATTCAAAATGTGACTTTGGAATGATCACTGATTCACAATTATGAGAAAAGAAATACGGTTATACCAGCTACATTCTAACTGAGCGTTGCAGACCCAAACTCAGACTTTGGTCTTTAAATGCAGCTGCGGAAAATATATTTAGACATTTTCATAGGTATTTCTAAGCTCAAAAGCTGGTGAATACTGTCTGTTAGGGAGACACAGAAGGTGACAGAATAATGAAATCAGTGTGCTGCTGTAGGTAGTTGGATTGCTTCATTTAGGTTATCAGATGATAAAAATACTGAGTGGGAACTGGTCTACAAACTCCTGCTTATGCTGGGACTTAGGTTCCTAAAAGCCACTCAATTCCCAGTCTTGCTTACTCCTGTAGGCATCTGAATTCACTAAGCCACTAAGCCCCACTACCTAGTTGAAAGGTCCTGTGGTTCCTGCGTTTATTTACCTGCAAATGCTTGGATTGCTGTTGCTAGGAAATGGATGTCTGTCATCTAAAGCAGTTTGGGATTCAAGCTGAGGAGGACAGACACTCAAATACTGCCCCAGCCCCTTGGAAAAGAAAATGAAAAATGAGATTTCATCGAACCAATGATTACTTTCATTTGACATAATGACATTTCCCATGTGTTCCTGATTAGCTGAGTGTCCAGCATGCTGACAGAAGAAGGGAGATGCTGGGTGGTTAGCACACTGACAGAAAACTGACAACAGAACAGAAATGCTATTTAGCATCTTTCTTTCATCCAAAGAGTGTGTGGAGCCCTTAAAGCTCTTAGCAGAGCCTCGTTGGACAGAGCTAACTGCAGTGTGCACCCACTTTATATTAGATTATCAGTGGATAAAAAAGAAAACTTCCTTGGGAGCAGGGATCAGAATAGTAGGTGTCTGTCCTTTCCCTTTCAGTTTCTCATTTTTTTACCAAGCTACACAGAAACTGTATTGAAGAAAGCTCCTAAACTAAAAATGTTATCCTTTTCCCTTCCCTTCCCTTCCCCGCCCTTCCCTGCCCTTCCCTTCCTTTTCCTGATTCTCAGTCCCGTTCATTCCCTTTGTTTAATCTGCTTTAACTGGTTGCTACTCTCCATCACAAATGTCATGGCTCCTATTTTCTTCTCTACTGCTCTGTGTGTGCATATCTGAACAGGGAGCAGTGCTGTCCTCCTGCTTTGGCATCATCTTTGTTTAGCTCACCTGTTGGTCAAGACTGTTCACATCCATTTGCTTCTCAGGCTCCATGGAGACTGCATATAAATCCAAAGTAAGGTGACAAAGACATCATAAAAAGGTGTGTTTGCTTCAAGACAGACATTGAGAAATATCTGATATGTAGCCACCAGGTAAGTGGTAGCAAACATCCTCCCAACTCTGTGTGATAAAGAAAGTTCACAATGATCTCTCTTGTTTCTTATCTCGTGCCTTCAACGAGGTGTCACCAGATGGCAAGAACTGCAGCAACACCACCCCCCACCCCCACCCACACCCTCCTATTTTTCTCTTCACTATTTTCATCATTGGTCCACCATATCAGGTCTGTACTAGGCGTAGGATGGAGAACATCACTCTTCTTTACAAAAGACTGAGTTTAAATGACTACTACGGTGATCTGCAGAAGCCTTAGCCTGTGCATGCCAGACTCCTCTGTCTGGCTGCGTTCCGGTACACATAGAAGTAGTGTGGTGTGTTATTTGGAGGAAGGAAAAAGAGGGTGTCAGTCTGCTCCCCTCTTATGCTCCTCCAAAGCAATGCAGCTTTGATCAAGGATCAGCCCAGAAGGAAGGAGATCAGCTCAGCACTGTATCTGGTCTGGCTGTGGAAATCCATTCCTGATTCAGTTCCTTGAACATAGACAAAAATAAAAAATAATATTTATTTTGGAATAAATTTCTGGCTCAAAACTGCTCAGTTACTGAAATGTGGCAGAACAATATGGAAGGTTATTGGTGATTAATTTCACAACTGACAGAAATACTTCTGTGGAGCAATGAATTTCTAATTAGTATTAAATTATACATGGTAAAAATCTCTCCTAAAGTGTATTCTTAATGGGAAAGCTCTTTAAAACAACGGGATAAAATGTGTGCAAAGACCTTTTGTGCTGACTTGCTAGCAATGTCTGTCAGCTTTTTATAGCTGCAGCTGACTACAAATAGAGCATGACAGAGCAAATCAGACCACAGCAGAGTATCAACGATAGCTAAACTGGTGGGCAATAAGGCAATAGATAACTGATAAAAATACTTGCCTTTTAAAAAATTAATGGAGGTGTTGTCCTTTATTCCTATTTTTATATGACAGAGAAGGCTGGGATTCAAGCACCTTCAGTATGATCTACAACAGACTTGTTCCATAATTTTGAATTTAAGTTGAATTCTTACAGAAAGTTGCTGTTTTCATGAAGTTTTATAGTGGTAGGTGTTTGAATAGACAAAACATCACAGATGGAACACTGACATGATTTCCTACTGTCTAGGACTTACCTGAGGGAATAGAAATGTTTGCCTTTATCTGTAAGATATGAAAAATATTAACTGAATATAAATTTTGATAGAAAAACCATTCTAGGATTCATTCACAAGAAAGGTGAATAAATAGATTTTTTAAAAGAGTTCAAGTTTTCAATACTCCTAAACTGCAACACATTTCCACAGAATTTACTGTGGCCAATACTGTCCTTAAAAGAATCATTGTGCCTGTGTTCTTTCTTATCCTAAACCAAAGAAATCATTCACAAGTAAGAGTGTGATGTATTTTTCTGTAGATTAAAAGAATAAGTACCTTACATGACAACACATTCACAAAACTGCAATAATGACAAAGAAACTGCAGGAACTGATCTTTCCTCTTGCACCAAACAACAGCAGGTGGATTAACGCATTTCAGCTCCTTGGTGGTGGGGGAAGCAGCTTATTCATAAAATTGTGCATTTCATTTTTATTTCCTGGGGTAAACAGTGGAACTCTGTATCAAACACCAGGTGTCCATCGCGTTGCAGCCTTGAGGCCTATTTCCAAATATTTGAACATTGCATTAACATTGGGATGTGAATATGACTGAAGCTTCTGTGACCTTGGTGAATGAACACGTAAGGCAAACTAGGCAATAGACTGTGCCGCTCATCATGCAGGGCTGGGTCACGCAAAGATACTCAAAATGATACACAGCACCTTCAGAATTGACTCAAACCACTAATTCTGTAGCAGATCAAAAGGACAAAAGGAAAACTGTCACAGATGAACGCAGGATTCGGGTCTGCCAAATCAAATTGACAATTACAGTGTTGCTTGGCAATGGCTTTATGTGTTAAGGAAACAATGCATACACTGCACACTTTGCACACACACACACACACACACACACACACACACACACACACACATATATATATATAACATCTAAGGGAAAGTAATGGCAAAGAGCAGAAGTCCAAAAAATATCTGTACTGGATAGTATCAAAGGTCTTTTTATCCCAGTTTTCTCTCTCCTGCAAATGTATAAATACATTCACTACATTGGCCTCTCTCTCTTACATTAGTAACCACTATTTCTGTTGCTGTTGTGTCTGGGGTGAGGCAGAGGAAGGCTAAGGGCCTTCAGGACTCCATTAACTCCTCTGCCATCCCCTACCACTTGTCACCCAGTCCTTGGGGACTCAAGAAATACTGTGTTCCCTCTCCCCAAGAAATACTGTGACATACGTCAGCTACCTGCCACTGATTTCCCCACATCTCCAGGCACAATTTTGGGGCAAATCCTGTCAATCTGATACGGTGAGGGTGGCTGTGCCTCTGTCACTTGACACAGATGGTGGTCTGCGCACTTGTCCAGCTCCCATCAATGCATCATCTCGTTCAGAAGTTAAATGTGCAGTAAATTAGTTTCTTGGAGGGTTCTCAAGATTTTCTTGACAGAGACTTCTCAGATAAAGTTGGATGACCACATGTTGAGAAGAAAATTGGATTTTATTCTCTTCAATTTCCATCTTTCTTGAGTCAGGAAATACACTTTCTCTTCTAAAACAAACAGAACTAAATTATAAGGTTCTTGGTCAAGTTTCGTAAGTTTCTGCAGATAGGTTTTATGTTTTGTTTGACCTGCTGCATTTGCAGCTACACCCCAAGTACAAATTGTCTGCTTCCCTCATATTCTTATTGTATAAGAACCTGAGCTGTTGCAGAAGGTGGTTTCTGAACCTGTACTAAGAATGGTTTGTCTTATGTAGGTAAGTTTTGGCATTAATTCACATGAATGTCTTTGCAAGCTTCTTTATTGTCCAGCATCAGTAACATTTCTTGCATAAAATTTGGGTTTACGTAAGGCTGTATTCTGATTTTATTATTCATACCAAGCAGTGAAATCTCTGACTGTTCCCGTTGCCTTTTTTTAACTTTGATTTGTAGGTGAGAAACACAGTTTCTTGATCAGAAGTTTGAGAAAAAAGATTTTTACATTAAAAATATATTACAGATGCTCACAAGTTTGGTTTTTTTTTGCTCAACTTTCCTTTTTAATTTTCTTCCTTCCCCCCCCCCAAAAAAAAAAAAAAATTAGCCTCACAAATATAACTTTCAACACCAGAACTTATTTCTTACAGTCAGACAAGTTTGCTGGAAAGAGAACATAAATTTTCATAAACCAAGTATTTCATTTGTTATGCCCTGAAATATAGCATCTCACCTGCTTTGACTAAAATAAATCATTAACACCACGAGTTCATAAGTAACTTGAATAACATCCTTTCTGAGCGTATTTTTGATATAGTCCAGTCAGACTGAATTCAAAACATTCCTATAGCTCTAAAAATATACATACTCATGGTTTCTCCTGTTAGGGATTAGTTATTACACTTGATACTGAAGTCTGCACACTAGCAGCCCCAACATGGAATTTTCTAACACATTTGTTTATCTTCAGCTCAGATTTAGACACAATAACACTGGTTAATAACTGCCTAGTTGTGCTTGCTTTCTAAAATACATAGAGCATTTGCTGTCCTGTGCTATGATAACTGAAAAAATAAACAGTAGTAACACTGATAAACTCTGATGGTGACGGGTTAGACTGTGAATTCAGTGAATTCGTCATGAGTATTTTGGAGGCCTAAATCCATTTTCTTCTTTGCTACTAAGGACTGTTTCATCCAAACTAATTGCATACCTTTTTCCAGAAAATATCCTTCTGGATTATAAAAGATGTAATTTCCATTATTCCATTTCTGAAAAGAGAAACAAGCCAAAAATAGGTGTGAAAGTTTATCTTTACTTTTCTCCCCAGCTCCTTTGACACATCAAATCACGTTCTGCTGACAAACAGCGTGGATGAACACAATTAGAGCCTACCTCTCTTCAAAGTGTTTTCAACTTGCTCATTGTAATATCTTCACAGTGTGAGTCCTTGATTGGAAAAATAACAGGTATTACCCAGTATTTTCTTGAAGATATTTCTAGTTTTCGTCTAAGAACACTGAAAACTTAGTGATCTGGAAAAAAAAAAAAGGAAAAATAGAAGTGTTTGTGGATCTTTGGTCACAGAAAGTAGCCTGGGAACTTCCAATTCAGCTCTCATTAAAAAAAAAAATCATTGAGTATGAAGGCTTTGACTGATTTTTTTATTACTATTATTATTTTAGTTGAAGGATAGCCCATGTTTTAATGGTACAGTGTACAGCCATACCAATAAAATTCAGAGTCACTAGCTGGAGAATAATGGACAATTTAAGCTCTTTCAAACTGAATTGGTTACTCCTGAGTGAAAATGGTTAGCAAGCTGTTCCACCAGCAGTGAAAATGATGAAACTACTGTTATAAATGTCTTCCTTACATCCCTGCTCCCTCACACCCTGATTGTCCACAGAGCTCAATGCTTGCTCACTCCCTGTGTGGTTTTGGGTCATTTCAAAGTGTCACAGAATCACAGAGTGGTGTAGGTTGGAAGGGAACTCTTGAAATCATTTAGTAATGATTTAGTACTCAATTAGGGTCACCTACAGCAGGTTGTCCAGGACAATGTCTAGTCAGGTTTTGAATACCTTCAAGGAAATTCCGCACCCTCTCTAGACCACCTGTTCCAGTGTTTGATCAGCTTCACAGTAAGCCAGGTTTTTCTTGATTTCAGGTGGAATTTCAAGGTTTTTAGCCTGTGCCCATTGCCACTTGATCTACCACAGGACACTATTGAAAAGAGTTTGGCTTCCTTTTCATCACCAATATATCAATGTATATTTGTATCACATTGATAAGATCCACCACACCATCACCCTGAGCTGTCTCTTCTCCGGGCTGAACAGTCCTATCTCTTTCAGACAGTATTTATATGAAAGATGCTTCTACCCCTTAATCATCTTCATGGCCCTTTGCTTGAGTAGCTCAAGCCTGTCCATGCCTTTCTTGTACTGGGGAGCCCAGAACTGAACTCGGTGCTTCAGATGCAACCTTCCTAGTGCCAAGTAGGAAGGAAGGGTCACCTCCCTTGACCTGCTGGCACTGCTCTTTGAAATGCAGCATCTAGGGAAAATGTCTGCCTCCTTTGCTGCAAGAACACATTGCTGGTTTATGGTCAATTTGGTGTCCATAAAGACCCTGAGGTTGTCAGTAAATCTGCTTTCCAAACAGTTGGTCTTCAGTGTGTCCACCGGGCATTATTCCTGGGGTTACTCCTCTCCAGAAGTAGGACTTTGCATTTCCCTTTGCTGAACTTCATGAGATTCTCTTCTGAGCAGTGCTTTAGGCTGTCAGGACCCCTCTAAATGGCAGCATACCCATCTGGTGTGTCAGTCACTCACCCCATTTATTTCTTTTTGTTTTAATCTGTGAACCCTTTGAGGGTGCACTCTGTCCCAGTATTGGCTCATTAATGAAGAGATTGACCAGTATTGGCCCCAGTATTGACAAATGGTCGAGCATGAGAATGTTGTGGGGGACAGTAAAATGCCTTACTGACGCTGAAGTATTGTGGTGGTTTGACGCTGGCTGGATGCCAGGTGCCCACCAAAGCTGCTCTATAACTCCCCTCCTCAGCTGGACAAAGGAGAGAAAATGTAACAAAATAGTCGTGGGTCCGGATAAGGATGGGGAGAGATCACTCACCAGTTACCATCGTGGGCAAAACCAGACTCAACTTGGGGAAAATTAATTTAATTTATTACCAATCAAAACAGAGTATGATAATAAGAAATTAAAAAATAAATCTTAAAACACCTTCCCCCCACCCCTCCCTTCTTCCCAGGCTTATCTTCAGTCCTGAATTCTCTGCCTCCTCTCTGTGTCCAGCAGTGCAGGGCTATGGGGAATGGGGGTTACAGTCCATCACACGCTGCCTCTGCTGCTCCTTCCTCCTCATGGGGAGGGCTCCTCACACTTTTCCCCTGCTCCAGTGTGGGGTCCCTCTCATGGGAGACAGTTCTCCATGAACTTCCCCCATGTGAGTCCTTCCCATGGGCTATAGTTCTTCATGAACTGCTCAGTGTGGGTTCATTTCATGAGGTGCAGTTCTTCAGGAGCAAACTGTTCCGGTATGGATCCCTCACAGCATCACAAGCCCTGCCAGCAAACCTGCTCCAGTCTGTGGTCCTCTCTCCCCATGGTCATAGGCCTGCCAGGACCCTGCTCCAGCATGGGCTTCCCATGAGTGACAGCCTCCTTCAGGCATCCATCTGCTCTGGGGTGGGGTCCACCGTGGGCTGCAGGTTTGTATCTGCTCCACTGCTAACCTCCGTGGGCTGCAGGGGGGCAGGTAAACAACATCCATTGCTAATTCTACCAAAGTCAATCCTCCTCTGTGGTTTGGGTGACAGTTCACTCCAAAGCTTGTTTCTGAAAGGCGTTACAGATAAGGCTGTACAGTGTCGGGCACCTTCTGCTCTCTACAGACATCCCATATTATTCCACCTGGTTTTGTACACAAAGAAACACCCATGTGTCCTTTTACCACATCCTAGGGCATGCACTACATCCCCTTGAATTCATCCTGTAAAAACCCCAGTCTGGTGATGGTGAGAATGTCATCAGCCTTCAGACACTTCAACCTACAAGCAGCACTCAAAATAGTCATCGTGACTTGGGGCTGAAGGAATAGTGCAGTGGGCAGAGAAGATGATCAAGGTCAGCAGCTACATGGTGGCCACGCTGTTTGACAGGACACGTGGTGAGCACTGTATATGCAAGCAAGTCCTTGCCATGTGACTTAAAAACCAGGGGTCAGTTCCTGGTCTTTTTTTTTTTTTTGTCTAGCCATAGAGGCATAGCCAGTTACTTTCAGCAGGGCCGCCTCTAAATATTTTTCTTGGAGGTTAGGAAAAGATTTTCTTTCTTCTGTTTTTCTCATTATCTGATTGATAGGGGCATGCTCTGACTGCAAAATCCAGTCTAGGGCAGTTTTGTTCAGTAGCCTACATTGTGCCATTAGCAGTTTTAAGGTACTCTATTTCCAAATCATACATGCATAACTGAAAAAAAAAAAGAAAAAAAATCCTGTCTGTATTCTTGGGGATTTTTTATGGGTCCCTTTTAACTTCCATGGCAGTTTCAGCCGCCTGTGGCCTTATCAGGTAAAAACATGTACTTTTTTATAACATAAGACCATAAACAAAATTAGCTGTCTTTCTGAGTGCTTAGTTTTTGGTAAGACACGCACAAACCACTGATTTGCATTTTTGCTTGTCCTGCTGCCTGAGAATTATACTAACCACACCATGTGGAGGCACCTGTGGACAAGTAAGGTTTGAGGCTCCTGCACTAAATTTTGTTCCTTTTCAACAACTTTTTTGTTGTATCTCATTCCCAACTTCACACTGTAACAGCCACACTCTTGTATCTGGTCCTCCTCTGTTCAGTCAGGCAGGCCATGATGGTCCTGATCTTACTGCAGTCCTTTTTCTTTCCCCAAAGTTATTTGATGGACTTTCTATTTTGTTTGTTACACAATGATATTTCTTTTTAACAGAATATCTCTGTCTCCTTCCAAAACCGCTCGGATTCACTGGTTATGGTCCTCCGTTATCTTTCCTCAAGGAAAAAAAATGCTATTTACATAGATCTTAGTAGTATCCTTACCATCCAAATGTTAACTTTGTTTTCATTGAAAAAAACTTGTTACCAAATACAAGCCAGAAGGTGGGTTATTTTCCCAAAAGATAACATTTAATACAGACAAACATGCTGTTATGTCTCCAAGGGTAGAAAAATATTTGATGTCAATGATACCCCTCAAAAAATTTACTTTGCAGAGAACGTATTATCTTTTTCTACATTTATTGATCATTCTGTGTCTATACAAGTGTATATGTCTACAATTTCTCTCTACAGCAGGGTTTTTTTGTCTCCTTTACTTACTGTCTGATTTACACAGAATTTAATTTTCCACTGATTTTGCTCAAAAGGAACTTTGCAATGGCTAGTCTAGAAACTCAGGTTTGATCACTTGCTGTTGGGATTTTACTTTATTTTTAAATAAGTAACAAACAAGTGGGAACTTCCTTTCATAGCATAATGAATGATGTTGCTTTCCAAATGTATTATTCACATCCACTGTATAAACCCTTAGATGTATAAATTCAGCTTTCAAAGTTGCCTGTTATCGGTTTTATTTCTTCAGCTTGGACTTTTGTTAGTGTCAGCAGTGTTGTCTCTGACTTTGTACTTGCCTGTGCATCTGTCCAACTTAAAACTAATGTTATTCCACTTGCTTTCATGATCTACTGATGTTCTGCTGTGACATAAGCAAATATTTCACTTATTAAGGTCATTTCAGGTAGTGCTTGGGTTGCCATTTCCTTGTCTAAGCAATGAATGTCCTGCTGGCATTTAGATAGTTTGGCAAAATATTGCACTCTATTGCCGTTCTAGCTTTTCTCTGAAGTGCCAGGGATTTTCTGGACTTATTGGTCAGCACATGTTTAGCACATTATGTTTTAGGGACACAGGCAAACCTAAGGGGCTCAGAAGTAACTTAGTGACATATGACAAGTGGACATGGTCTTCTCGAGAAAGGCTGAAGCTGAACAGCATGGATATAGGCTACTTGCAGCGTTTGTACCATGTGTCTGGGAATAACATGTTTAACAGTGTTGTTTATTTATCTACCATATGAGCTGATGAAGGGTTGGCAGCCTTCAGGCTCAGTTCCCCAGCAATCCACTTGGTAGTCTAACAGCAAGACAAGCTAAAAGACAGGAACAAACAGCTTTTGTATGGAAACTTTCCGAATCAGCAGATTCTGAAACCCACATGTGCTTCTTCACAACTTTGTCGGTCTCATAATTTTTGAGAAATATTTCATTTTTGATTAATCACCTGTCTCCATCCAAAAAGGTTCCACTGAAAGACTTCTAACAAATTGTATACATGGCTATAATTTCAAAGAGGCCTACACATACAACAGGATATTTTTTGAGGCAAGGTTTTCTAGAAACATAGAGTAAAAGTCCATTTCTACCTCACAGAGCTAGCAAAAGACTGTTGACAGGAGATATTTAAACAGGCAAACCAAAAAGAAGATAAACAATCACACAGTATTAGTTACTGTGTTAAATTGTGGTATGGGTCTATCAGCCTACCAGCAGACTGCCTAAGGATTTTTTGACATATTTGGAATTAAACTTTTTAATTTTGAAGTGATATTTTCATTTAAAGTAGTGACCTAAATTAAACAAACAGCCAGAGAAAGATAAAAAAAAAAGTTTAAAAGTGGATGGGAATTTATCTAAACTACAAATTAAATATTATCTTTCATTGAAATTGAAGTATTTTATATTGATCCAAGAATCTTCTTTCAAAAGCTTCATTAGTTATTTTGAAAAAATGTCTTTATTTATATGGTTCTTTTGGAACTATTCTCACTTTCCAACTGTCTGTTGTTTTTTGTTACTCTACTTAACAAAAATACGAATATTCATAGTTTTTTTTTCTGAGATGACTGTTACTTCTCTGCCTATGTTCCAATCCTAACCAGGAAAAGCTTAGATTTCAGCTTTTACTAGGAAAATATTAGTACTACTAAAAAACATCAAGAAGCCTTTTTAAAAAAACTATTATTTGAAGCCATTGAGACAAAATTGGAAGCTATTGGGACAAAATAAGAAAAAAAAATGCAGCAATTACAACCACTCCCTTTTTTTACTTGATATTAGATTTTGTTACGGATGCCTTCCTTGCAGTACAATTCAAATAATTCTTTCCTTGGCATACAAACATCGTAAACAAAGGATATACTATTCAATCTTAATTCCAAGTGTTAAAGCTTTGTTGCTCCTTTCCAACCTGAAGAAAGATTTCTATATCTAAAGAGTCGTTTAATTCTTCCACCTACCTCAGCTGATCAAATAACAGATATTACCTCTGCCTGCAAATATTGTCCTACTTGTACTGTTTATTATTATGATGATGATTACAGGGAAATACTACTTTAGAGAGAGATGTTTTCTAGACAGTATTTTGGAGACCCTCTTTCTGTCTTTCTCTATTGACTATAGGTGAATGTAAGGGACACTAGTCTCCTAATTCAGGCTCTTCATTAAGTAATTTGAGACTAGTCTGTGCAAGATATCTACTTAAGTCTTAATCCTTGTTGCCTTACCAGGTAACCAACTATTCAAGCAACTCTAAAGATTTCTATGTCACATGGTCAGAATGTCAAAACAGAAAAATCCACAGCATCTAAATCAGAACACAGCACTGATTTAATTTCAGTTTTTAGACCTACAGCTTTTAGATTGCAGAATATCCTTCCACAGAAAGAATTTTGAATACCTGAACTTTATCTAAGGGCTCCTTGCCAGCAGAGACCCTAGTGGAGGATGCCTCAGCCTCTGGGGACCTGTAGTCTCATACCATTGTGTTGCAGCTTCCATACACACATTCCATTCAAAAGAGGGTGAAATCAGGGAATGAAATCCAACATGCACCCTGTGTGATTTGTTATAGTCACCAAGAAATCACTTTCTTGTGATATTCTGGGCAGACTCTCTTGAAGCATATAAAAACCCCACTGCTCCTCCATGCCCTGAAATAGCTTCTGTGGTAATGCTGGAAAACTGTCTGTGTAATCTTTCAGGGGCTCTGTGTATTCTGCTTTCTTTCCTACTAGTGCCTGTCTGAATACTCAGCAAAGTCAAAGGAAACTGTAAAAGGAAAGGCTGCAGAACTTAACAGGGAAAGGTGAGACAATGGCACAGATAAGAGTTTCAGGTTCCCAGCTTCAAAGGAGTTCAGATAACAACGGCTACGGCATCAAGTGTTGGGAAGCATTTCTCTGTCTGGCTCCATCTTCTCTGGGATCAAAAGACATGGAAAACCTCAAAGACCGTTGAAAAGGGAGGGTACTCAGGAGAGTGCCCAGACTGTGCCAGTGAAAAAAATGCCGATGGGGTCCCTCCTTCCACATTAAAGGAGGGAGCAGGGCACATCTTTTGACAAAAAAATTGGGAATAAAACAGGCCTTCCTTTTGATAGGGTGGAAAAAACTTGGTAAATAATGTCTGTTGGTAACATAATTTGAAAAATAATTTTCCCAGTATTGCATTCCTTCTGGCAAAAACCCAAACGTTTTGCTTTCCATTACAAATGTTTTCCTTATTGCTGTAGAAGATACTCATGCTCCAGGAAAAGAGCTCTTACAATGGCCATTACTAGTTATATTGGTCTTTTATTCATAGCTAAGAGGATGATCAGATGCCACAGAATGTATTTTGGATACTTCCCTAAGAATGGGCTCAATGAAGCCTGTCACTTTTGAGGGTACATTCAGAAATTGGTAATGTCTTGCACTATGGATGTCACCCTGTGAACAGTGGTAAGAAGACCAGGCAGGCCATGTTCAGACAGTATGGTTTTTTTTTTCCTCAGGAGACTCCACTGAACACAAATAGTGTGGCCATCAGATCCACTTGCCCAGCATGCAGAGCATTTACTGATTTTCCATAAATGTCTGCAGCCTAGGCGCTAGTTGACTGCACTAGGACTATTGAACATGACACTGTACGTATGAGCAAAAGCAAAATTATTCATATTGTCAGGAAGCTATCTGGCTCTGTTTGGGCCTGTGGTAGCCATTATAGGAATATGTCACAGGTGTTGTGGTTTTCAGGCATTCAGGATATGCTGATAGACTTTTTAGCAGTTGATCGCATCATAATAGATCACCATTCCTTCTCCAGCTCTTGTTTTAGAATTTCTTTGTAAAACATGTCAGTAGGTATTAGTAAACCTGGACTAATTCTGTTGTCAGTGGAAAGAAACAGGTATCTTCAAAGCATACTCTTCATACCTCTGTTAGCTGGTTTTGGATGAGATGACTAACCTTGGGACCTGTGTACGTCTTTACATCGACAACAGAGGGAGAGTCAGTTTACTGACTGTATTTTCTTATACTCTGTTACTTGTCAATATGTTGACTTAAATGCCTCTATATGTATGTGATACTAGAGATCTGCAAACCATGAGCCACAAGAAATTTTCAAACAATGGAGTATTTTTAATCTTAAGAAGAAAACACTGAAACCATATACTGCCACCCTGAATAATGGAATGGTAGCTGCAAAGAGGAATGAAACATTCTCTCATTAGTTCACTGGGTTAGGAAAATAATAGCTGCCTAATGTTGCTGTAGGGTATATTTAAGTTAGATGTGATGAAAAAACAACTATGGTTATCAATTAAATGAGCATCCAATGGAGATTTTGGGGTCTCCGACCCTGGTGTTTTTGAGAACTGGGTGGACAAACATCTCTCATGAACAGTAAGCATTTATCATGCATGGTTTACCCCACTGCAAGAAGCAGATGATCTTATCAGGCTCCCCGTAGCCCTGTTTTCTGAGGCTATGTCTATGCTGATAAGTTAAATCTGCCTAGGATCGTTTTCTGACTTTATTCCAACTAGTATAGCACAATGCATATCTATAGTATTAAACTGCCTTGGCCACCCAGACCAAGGTGGCCAACTCCACCTGACTTGAGATGGACACCGGCCTGGGCCAACTGCCACAGTATGCCCAGGAATTGCTTGGGAAGCTGCTAATTGATGTCAGCCAAAGTTGTGTGGAACTCCTCTAGCATTTGAACAGAGCAGATGATCAAAAGAAATTGTTCGGGAACATTCCTTGGCCCAGTTTAATTTACTAGTATAGTTATAACTGATAATTCTGTGGCCCAGTCTGTCCACACGCTCATCAGAACTGTTCTCAAATTGAAAAATGAAATAAAGCTCGATGTTCTCTACTTCTGAAAACAATCAGTCTTTTATTACATGTACTAGCTGGTGGAGATTCTCCGTAGCTCTCATATTTAGACTTCTATCCTTTTTTTCTCAGTAGAGGGCATCCTTAGTACAGTCACTTCAGTAGGCTGTATCCATACAGCAAAGAGGGAGCAAACTTCGTATTGCCTCCAAAGTAGACTAACCTGAGTAAACACTTGGTGCATGTGCATATTTATGAGAAACACTAGGTCTTGTGGAACAACTTGGGCCAGTATTCACTTGAACGGGCTTTCTCCTTTTCACCACAATAGGCAAAAAAGGGGAAATAGGCACTGGCAGACTAGAAAACATTTGTGAAAGTTTCTTGCTTAACCTTTTTTTTTTTTTTTTTGAGTAGAGAAAAAGAGCCAATATGAGCATAGAGCTAAAATAGCATATTTACGTTCTTGTCAGAAGAAGGAAGGGAGATTTCTCCATTTACTTTAATTAAAGTTCTCCACAAGCTTTTTTTTCCCCCCCCCCCCCCTTAGGTTGGGGAGCTTGGCAGGCTTTATGCTTTTTAAAAAAATCCAGCTTGCTCACTAGGCAAATTTTCCCATGCTTTCAAAGCCGTACTGTTTAGGCAATCAAATGTAGATCCGACCACAGCCTAGCTTTTGCTTTCTTCCCAACAGCTTGATATCTATCGCCATTAACGTTCCACCCTCAGATGCAGGGGAGACAGTGATGTCGCTGTCCAGCACGTAAGTGGTAACAAACTGCAGCACAAATAACGAATTGATAACATGCATGTGTTCCTCACCCAGCACATATGCATGGGTAAGCCAGCTGCAAATGATTTATTCTACGTACCAAAGCTATACTAAATCAAGCCAAACAATATTGCCTTTTTTTTTTTTTTTTTTTTTATAAGAGTGAAGTATTTCCCACGAAGCTGGTAACTTCTATCTATTAGCTTATAATCTATATAACCCATATGCTTTGCTTTATAACTCTCTGCCAGTGGTAAGCACGAAAAAAATTGAAGACAGTCTCTAGGGGTCTGTGTTAACTTAATAACTGGGAGAGTCAGCATACAACTGAAATGAAGAAGGCACGTCTAAGGAAAGAAAGAGTCTAAAAGGGAAAGTCTAAACAGTTCAGAGATCTCAGCCTTTGAAAAGAGGTTTTTCACTGAGTCTGATCTGCAAAGTTACCACCATGAATATTTTGAAAAGCAGACTGATGTAAAACTTGAATTACAGCCCTTGAATCTACTTGATCTGTACTGCTCGTCATTGGTGGCTTTCACTGATATATTCAATGTTCATCTGGGATTCTGGTTATATCTGGCAAAAAGGAAAAAAATACAGAGGAAGTTTTAAAAAATGCAGTGTTTTATCTTTTTCTAACATCTTCATTATAGAGAAGGTTTGCAATCAAATTTATGATGAAAATGTAACATTTCTTTATTATAAGCTAAATTTGAATGACAATAATTTTGCTATGATTGTTTTTGATGATAAACTGGAAACAGCATACCGTGATCACTACCACATGTATTTAGACTTGGGTTGGCTAGACTTGTATTCTCCCAGGGAAACAGGGTACTTCGACTGGATTTCATTTTTTAAAATTTATATCTCACTGAGAAATTTCCAACTTAGTTTCCAATCTATTTATTCACAAGAATTCTTAGGGTTTCCACTAACTGTTGCAGATGTTCTTTGCTAGCCTGGGTTCCGCAATCTTGGAACAAGCTCTCTGGAGAGAAAAGGCCTATTTTACAGGATCAGACTGTTTATTCACGCTGAAGTCAAAAGGACTAGCTGTATCGTTGCAAACAACAGCAAATTATCTGAACAAATAGATTCCTTTTCATTACAGGCATAAATGTGCACGTACACCCCCCCTCACACACACACACACAGACGCACAGGCACAAGCACATGTATGCACGAACTGTTTGGGAGTAAATCTGAGAAAGAAAATGAGGGAGGGATGAGGTTAGAAAAAGTTAATGGAGAAAAATAACCCCCTTGGGCTTAATTCTATTCCTGTCAAAGAGTAATAAAGGGGTTTTGTTTGTTTTGGTTTGCCTTGTTTTTCCCCCAATGAAAACAGATGACTGAGGTCTGATCCTGTTTTCAGCAAAGTTATTGTAAAATCTAGAGCTGGAAGTTGAGGAAAAGGGGATGCTGCTTGGTGCTTTCTCAGAGAGAAGAGCTTGAAGGTTTGGGGTCTAAAATGGAAGTGTGACATTAATGTCAGGAAGTTTGGACTTCTTTATTTATGAAGAAGTGTCCATGTCTTTTCAGGTCCAGAAGTTAGATGGATGCAGTGGTAACAAAGGACCCAGTTTCTCAGAGATTCTTAAGAGCTGCCAGATAAAATTAGGGTTTCATGAAAGGCTGAGAGAGTGCAGACGCTCATAAATAATGATGCTGTCCTCCTTCCTTCAACAGCGCTGCAGTGGGGCTCTTCTGGCAGCAGGCACTGTGTTAACGCTTTTAATATGCTTTGAAAATGAATTTTAGTTTTTAATGAAACAGTCTTGCATGTTTTGGAAGAGATTTATTTTTTTTTTTAAATGAAACCCCAAAATTTATTTTTGTTAAAACAATATAGCTGTCTCTTCTTCCTCATCCAGAATGTGAATTTCTCCCTTGAAAAATTCATAATGAACTGCATAAAGTACATAGCCATGAGCATCCTTGGAGTCACCCTGTCTCCCAGAGGTGCATCTCTGAATGTCCATTGTACCCTAGGCTGCACCTTACTTACTCTGTGAGCATGGGAACAGAGGGGGGTCACGGTTGGCCACTTGTTATATTTATAGCAGAGGCTATGTTGTTTCAGCAGTCAACAGAAAGCTGGAAGTGAAGAAAGGTAACAGATATGTTTCTTCCCCAATCCTTCCTCCCAGCCCAGAAATAACCCAAACATTTATGAAGGTTTCATTTAATTTAAAGTAATGACAAAATGCGTATCTGTGCCAGGCTGCAAAACTAACAGTTACATGGTGATGTTTTGTGCCCCAGGAAACCCTTTCTCAGGTTTGTTGCTTAATCCTTGCCTGTTATAAGAAAAACTATTCCACTGAACTTTTTAAAAATAGATTAAAAAAATGCAAGTACGAGGACAAATCACCAAAAAAATCACAAGCCCTAAGCAAGTGCATATAATATCTGGCTGAAATTACCCTTCTGTTTGAAGGAAAAAAATGCCAAACAATTGTAACAACAACAATAGCGAGCCTTCCCTTACTCTGGAACTCTGGCATCCTCCATGCCCTTTTGTTTTGTTTCAGAAGGAAATCCACCTTCCAGCCATTCAGCCCCACAGGCTCCTTGGAACAGGTGGTCTCTAAGCTCTAGGGGGAACCAGCAGGCTGAAAGGGGAAAGCTCCCAATTGCCTCCCACCATAGCCCGAGAAAGTACTTCATTATTTGTGTTTCTTTATTGAAATACGGTCTCTTTTATAGCTGAGGCGATATAGACAGCTGTTCTATTTGTTTCAAATGCTCCCTGTTTCTGGGGTAATCATTTAGAGCTGGTAGCTGAACCTCTGAGCAGAGTCTGTTTGACTTCTTAAATCAAGATGAAGACTTAGAGTCTGGGGATTGATAGGAACTTTTCTGGTAGTTCTGGTTAATTAATTTAAATTTTCTTGTTATTCTTGTCTTTATCTTGCAGCCAGACAGTCCTCCCTCAGGAACTGAGGAAAAATAAGAATGTAATTTGTAAAAACCTGCCTCAAAACTAAATCTTAATGTGCAATATAGTCTCTCCTTGGATGAGGAGTTTGTTTTTTCCCTTGACCAGGCTATATTGCTGCTGTTTTGGTGACTCCAGAATTTGTGGGTCACATCTTGATCTGTAAAGGAGCTGGGGCACGTGCATCATCATATATGGGACTTGCTTTTCCCATTGCTACTGTCAGCAAGTGTTGCCAATTTCATTAGCGTGGCTAACAGTTTTAAATTACTTCTGGTTTATATTGGCTTCAGTGAAAGCAAATATAGTAACCCTTCACTTTAGGTGGCACCAGTAGAACTAGATTTGTCATGGCGCAGAACAGCCAAAAGAAATACAGTTATTTCTGGGAAACAGACTTATTTACATGTTATATTCTTTTAGTGCTATATTGTCATAGCTGTCTGTACTTTTAACAGGCTTTGACATATAAGGTCTGGAGAAGAATTGTAAAAGAAGCAGGGAAGAGTGGAATAAAACAAGTGAAGTACTGGAAATAACAGAGAAAGCCACATGCGAAATTGAGATGAGAATACCAAAGAGAAAAACATTGGTAATGCAAAAGAAGGAATTGAATGTGGTCAATTTAATGTAGAGGTCAGGCCCTCTACATTAAAAAAAATAAATCCAATAAGCAAGCAGAGAATGGTAAACACTATAAATAGATGTGTTCTGGACACTCCAGGTGCAGGGTGGACCCTGCTTTCAGCAGACAGCTAAAGCTGGCTCTTGGCACATATAAAAACCACAATTGGACCCCTTTTTTTCCTTGTCACTTGAACGTCTGGGACTTTTGTTCCTATTTTATCTAGGTATTAATTACATTAATATATTAATGTAGATTATTTTTTTCAGGACCAGAAATAGAAAGAACTAGATGAGTATTTTACAACATTGATGAAAGAAAGTCACAGGAGGGCCGACGGTTTCCAGAGCATGTCTGTGTGATGCTAATCAAAATGTTAGTCCCTAAAAGGGAGAGAGCAAGGGACTGAGCTTAAGACATTTAAGATATGGGAGAAAGGTCGAAAATCGCTGAGCTTTGCCAATCTCAGAAGACACCACAAAAATTGTAATCTTGGCTTGTGAGATAGGGGTTACGGGGAAGGCTAAAACATTTAAAGACTGATAAATAAGCATATATGTTTTAAAAAATTGTCTGAAATAAACCCAAATTACAGCCTATACTGAATTTGTAAACTGCAGTGCACACTGAAAACGTGTTAAAGGGAAATTATGTTCTTCATTCATTGGCAAACTGGCAGAAGAAGATATTAATCACTATCATTTTCTTCAGTAATTTCAAGGGGTGTGGAGAAGGCTTTCAGAACAATTAAAATATCTGAATTGCAGAGCACCAAGTGAAAGGAGACAATTGCAGCTGATTTCTGTGAACTTTTGCCCAATAGCAAAATATCTTTTCTTTTTGAGGAACGTGTATTCCAGATATCCGCTGCTGGCATTTTGTCATCTACTTCATCGGATGCTGTGCTTCCTGTTTTGGATCATATACTGAGCACATGTGGTAACTAACTTTTATCAAATCTGACAGCAGGCCACTGTTTGATAGACTAGTTTTCGAAAAATACGTGGAACTTTTTGGACTTAAACACAAAGAAGTTCAAACCCAGTTGGCCACCCTCCAGTGGGCTTTATGCAAAACTACTCTGGCTGAAGATTATTAAGAGCATTCTCTTAGAAATATCTCTAAATCAATTTTGAGACATTAGAAGTCCACAGCTTGTCTCACTATAGGGAAATTGTCTGGAAAGTTTGATTTCTTGAAGGCAAGTAGAGATGACTTTTCCAGATACCAAGCAGAGGAAGCCTGATTGTGGCATCTCCATAAGTGCTGAGGTCACAGCTGCCAATTTTAAAGCCGAGATACTCTATAAAAGAGGGGTGACAAAAACTATCTTTGGAAACTCTGGATTCAGTGTTTGGCTGGGAGAATATGAATCCTAAAAAGACATGACTCTATTTCTACACAATTTCCAGTCACCAGATGAAAACCCTATGTAATTTAAAGAGAACATTCACCTTTCAATCGTCAATTTCTAAAATGCAGATGTAATCCTGTGTCAAATTTTATTGAATGGCCTGCAGACTTTCAGAAAGGATCTAATTCTAAATTAAGTTCTAGCAAACTTTTCTCTACATTGTTACTGGCTTCATCTCTATTATATTCTATGGGATTTTCTACATGGAGGTGGAAAAATCTTTTATTACCTGAAAGAAGGGAAACCTGTCCATTTAAAGGCCATGGGGTGCGGGTATGTGTGTGTGGCACAGTTCAGTGCCGTGCAGAGGTACTGGAAGCCACCCTGGACAATCTTGCTAGGTTGTGGGAAGCATTATAGCTTTATTAACACAGGACTCAACACAGGCTCCTATCATTTGCTTCTCAGCTGAGTTTATTAACCTAAAAAAGGTGTTGTACTGGTGCAAAGATTTTTTTGGTGGTTCCTCAGTAACCTATTTTGATTTCACTTGGCCTTTTTGGGGCATAACACCCTGTTAGGCAGACTCTACAAAAGTGGCTGGAAGGAAGAAAACACTTGCATGAGATATGACTCATCCAATGTAAGTTAAATTCACTGCATCCCCTATGGAAGGTGTCAACAAATGGGTGGGCCCAATGCAGTTATGTGCTGTTGATCCTGATCTTTGAGATTATCTTCCAAGAAATAAGCAGACTGATGTACAGTGAGGAGGAGGAAGGTGTTTCTCGTGTGGTTGGATAGGTTAGCCACACGCCTAGTGATCTAATCTAAGGCACTTGAGCTGAAGTTTTCAAATGCCTCTGCCTTCCCACTTGTGCACTTTAACCCAGCAAAGAAACCAGTTCTTCCAAAGCATGTATGAATCTGATCCCAGACTCTGTCTGAGATTTTAAAATAAAGGTTTAAACCTTCCTAGAATGTGCTTAGAATGAATGCTATGTATTATAATTCACACTGGTTAGTGGTGATTTTTATTATTCTGAGGGCAGTCTCCCCATGTCATACACTTATGATTTCCAGCAATAAAAAAAGATATTTTTTTTTGCAAGTGGCCAGCTGTTTTATCTGTACAATGATAACTGCAATTTCAATTTAAAAATTCACCCCCTTTGCAAGAGCCAGGAATTCCGTTCACCACATGTGTCTGGATTCCTTTACATTATCCTAACACACACACAATTGTCAAGCTAGACTTCGACAATGAAATTAGTTTCATGGATAAAAAAAATTAAGAGCTTTAGCCTCTAGGTGCACCTGTTTACAGCAACTAGTCAGGCTTAGTCAGGGTGTGGGTGTGTGTCAGTCTGCCACTGCAGCTGTTCCATTACCATAAACCCCGCAGTATTTATTAAGTTTTAAGCCTTTCTGAACTCCATAAGTTTGGCTTACAAAAGGAGGTTGTAATGCTATGTCTGGACTGTGATAATAGTTCAGATAAAGATCCAGCATGTGACTCCTAATGACAGCATTAAGTCTGTTGGAAGAAGCTATATCAAACTATATGCAGTAAAGCAGACAGCAAGTATGAACCATGAGAATTAATGATTAACTGCTTGCTGCATGCTTCACTGGGAACAGCACTGCCATTGAAGGAGTCTGCAAACTCTGCAGAAGAAATTAACTCACGAGCTAGAGGTATCACAACAAGGTAAAAATCACAAACCCACTGCTTAGATTTTGGGGGTGTTTCAGTGCAGGAAAGTTACTTCCTTTGCAAGTATCAGGTCTTGCTCCTGTCTCCAGTCCTGCAGCTAATTCTATACAGACAGGACACCCCTGTACCTTCAAAAGATCCCCCATACACACTGAGTTCAATGGGCGGTGCCAGGCACGTCCACATGGATTCAGCTAAAGCACAGGAGTTCCAGTTACAGCAACCAACCAAACTCTTAGACGCTGTATTACATCTTCATTGTTCTTTAAAGACTTCTCGTGGTTTTTCTTTTTCTAGGAGAAAGTTGTATGGGATTACACTCGTTAATCTTTGTGCATTCTGTAATTTCAGCAACTCATAGCATTTGAAAGCTTTAGAGACGCTGCCTTGTACATGACTTCTATGTTAACATCCACAGCTTCAAACCAGCTTCACTGAAGGAACTGACTGGAAATTCTGGCAAACCCAATGCCATGGCTACTGACAGGCTGTGAAGATGACATCTGTCTCCCTCCATTCCTGGCAGCAGGGAATTGTGGCCTTGCAACTGCTCTCTCACTTCTGTGCAAGGTACAAGTCTTGGCTCCTGCTGCTCTGGATGTTCAGCAGGAGCAAAAAAAACCAGCATGCAGGGGCACCTGCCTCTCCCAGAGATGAAATCCTGCTGTCAGCTGCTGTGCTGTGGGTCACCACTGCCCATGTCCACAGCCTGAGAGCTAGCCTGCCCTTCTGCAGTGCAGGGTGCTGGTGCACTGAGGACCTGCCTGGCCTCTGAGGTCCCAGGTCTGCACATCCCCAAAGGCACGCTGCAGCCAAAATCCTGACCTGCCTCCCCATCCTGAGTGCCGGGGATGCACAAGTGTGACGTGGTGCTGCACGAAGCTCTTTCTGTAATCTCTGTCATGGAGGAAAGGAGAGAACCCCACATGTCAGTTCAGCCTGCCTCAGATGTAAATTGCCTAACTGTAGAGGACTGCATTGACAGTGTGAAATGATGAGGCTCCAACCTTAAGGCTTGCTGGAAGTGCATGTGGTTGTTTACCGAAGTTAAAGTGCCAAGTACAGAAATTATGTTTATGCCAATACAGTTCTATTTATGGTGCTTCTATTTATCTTGCAATCGTGAATGGGCCTAATGAAAATGAGGATGAGCTCCAGCATATTGAGGAAAGTAGGTTATGATGTTCTCTTCCTAAAACTCCAGAAAATTTCAGTGTTAAACAAGTAGTACTTAATGGTTTGGGTGAGTGTTTTGGCCCAGACTGGTGCAACTCTTGATTGCTCCAGCCCCTGGCACCGTATCCCATCACTTTGTAACCAGCACAGTGCATGCTGATTCCGTTTATATTCTTACAATGGCTTTTACATTTGTTTTCTGCTGCTAGATCAGTGGAAATTTGAAGGACTCTGAATTAATTATGTTTTATGACAGGTATGAACAACTTAAGCTCCTGCAGTGGGCTGACCTTGGCTGTCTGCCAGACACCCACCCACCCAGCCGCTCTCTCACTCCCCCTCCTCAACAGAACAGGGGGGAGAAAATAGGATGGAAAAGCTCATGGGCTGAGATAAGGACAGGGAGATCACTCACCAATTCCTGTCACGGGCAAAACAGACTCTACACAGAATAAATAAATTTAATTAATTGCCAGTTAAAATAGAGTAGGATAGTGAGAAACAAAGACTAAAACTAATACATCTTCCTCCTTGTCCCCTTCTTCCCAGGCTCAGCTTCGCTCCTTCATTCCCAGCTCCTCTACCTCCTCTCCCAGGAATGGTATGAGGGGATGTAGAACAGAGATTGGGTCAGTCCATAACAGCTCCTCTCTGCCACTCCTCCCTACTCACACTTTTCCCTTCCTCCAGCCTGGGTCCTTCCCATGGGATGTAGTTCCTTTCAGGAGCCTGCTCTGGTGTGGTGCAGGGAAATACCAGCTCCACTGTGGTTTCCTCCAGGGGCTGGCTGCAGGGGAACCCCCTCCAGTGCCTGCAGCACCTCCTCCCTTCCTCTCACCTTGGTGTTCCCTCTCTTGTTTTTTACTCCTCCTTTTGTTCCCTTCTCTGCACTCTGTCCTGTGGTGGTTTTGCCCTTCCTTAAACACATTTTCCCTGAGGAGCCACCATGGTGGCTGCTGGGCTCAGCTGTGCTCTGCAGTGGGTCCATCAGAGCCAGCTGGTACCCCAAAACCAGCTGTGCCCGGCCCGGGGCAGCCCCCGCTCCTCTCCACAGAGTCCCTGCAGCCTCCACTGCTGCACCCAGGTACCTGCACCCAGTGCAGCTCCACAGAGGCCCAGATCCATAGGAAGATTTGTTATTTTCTGTCTCATCTGATCTAAACATTGCAGGCAGTTTTATCAATATGCAAATTTAGTCACGTGTGGGAACTCTCTTGCCTATTTTATTCATACAAAAGTCAGGTCTGCAGTCTACACTTACCAGTCAGGGTCCCCCTGTGGTCAGCGGAGGGAGGCAGGCGTGTTCAGATGCACATTCATTATGTCCTAAACTATGGATGGATTGATGGATGGATGGATGGACGGACGGATGGATGGGTTAGACATCCATTCAGCAGGCTTGTGCCTCTCCACAGGCTACAGAGGTAAATGAGACAAGACACTGTTTCCAGCTTTCTCTTTCCTGGAGGCTGTTGGGTGTCTACCCTAAACCAACACGTTTCTCTGCCTTTCCTAGATGACAATCTGATTTTAGTGCTCCATGAATCAAACAGGTTCTAGAATTTCACTATCATAGCAGTCCAGCATCTTGTTATGGAGATATCACAGCTCAGTACCACCAGCAGGACTTCATGAAGTTTCATGCAAGTTTTGGAATCACTGGGTCTTGGGTATGTGCGTGCATGCATGTGTGTGAATGCTTACATAGGGCTGCACGTCTGCGTGTTTGTGTGTATGTGCATATGCTGCTAAAGGGAAGAGGTTTGAGTGTGAGACCTGTGATCACCCCCCCTGGTCAATGAATAGCTCTTTGGCTCTGTTTCGGATTGCTCCGACTAGCTCTTTCCATGACAAATCTTCTCAGGAGGGCTCAGGCCAGTTGGTGCCAAATGACTTTTAATTTGGCAACAGAGACACAACTATTGCCTGTGCTAGAGCAACATTAGATTACTGTGTGCTGAATGGGCCCAAGGTACAAGTAAAGTACTGGGTTTCAAGGAAGAAGTTAGGAAGTGTTTTTAAAAATAAGGATGTGGTATGATGACTCTATGGGAGAGGTCCATTTTCTCAGACAAAAGCATTTGTAGCCATTTGAGATGCCCTGAGGTACCAAACACGTCCACTCAGCGCTGGGAAGCACGGCACAGAGCCTGTAGAGGATTTGCTTCTGGCATGGAAGCCAGGCACCACTGGGCTGTCCTGCGGCGCCTACAGTCACAACAGGGCTCTATGTTTAGGCAACCATATCATACACTTATTCATTAATCACAGGTTTACACAGTTTCTTTAAGGAATTGATTTCAAAATCTGGTTTTTCTTTTCTTCTTTTTCTATATAGCTATATAGGGAATTATGATATCCTTACTGAAAATGAGTAGCACTTTACATTATGAGTAGACATTCGTTTCAGTATTATTTACCTCAGTGACAACTCTGCTGATGAATGTGAGAATGTCAAAACCAGGCTAAATTTGAATGTATGAGAAAGGAAAACTGTTCCTAATATTCACCATTAATTTTAACTCTTTTTATTTGGAAAGGAATGCCTTTAAAAAAAAATGGAATTAGATAAATCTTTCTCCAACCTTTTTTGCTTTTTGAATTAATCATTGCTTTGGATTCTCCAGTTTTAAAAATAATAAAAAAAATCATCCTTGCATTACAAAACCACATTTTCTTCTAATTTAGTGGCTGCTTTCCAAAGCAGGAAGTTAAGAAAATAAAACAACTTTATAGCCAGAGTAAGTAAGATAAATAGTACTGTCCTAAGAGGGAAAGCTATTTATACTCCCTTTGTATTTATATTTCCTATTCCGTCCTCTTCCGTGTTCCACTGACTGAAATTAAAATCACAGCTTCTGAAGTAATTTTACATTTCCTTTCCAATGATAATGCTGGTTTACCCCCTACAGAAATTATAATGGCGTGATTACTAGTGTAGGCAAGCTAAAAAAGACATCTAACACTTTAATCCGTGCCATTTAATCCTGCTCTTTGTAGGCAGGTTATTATGATGAAAGAGGTGATGGTTTCAGAAATACCATAAGTCTTGATGTTGCACATGTTCTAACAATTACACTGCTGTGCAAAAATACCCATCTTTCTGAACGTGGGTCCTCTTCTCAGAAGAAGGGGAGGTGACCTGGGTTTCAGCTGTGGTGGAGTCACACAGCATCTACATTGGCTCTTTGTTCAGTCTGTATAGAGAAATGTATGCTTAGGGTGCTTGATCTGTCTTCTGGAGCTCTTCATAGGCCCGTACGCCTCTTCACTGAGAGCAGAGGGAAGCATATTGCATCATTTGTCAGGACTGTATTGCTCAATTACAGCGACACACATCAGATCTAGGCACATATGCTGTAGAGCTACGTACTTAAATTAGCCACCCTAGACCTGGATACAGGCTGTTATATAGAAGTGGTGCTATCGCTGCCATCACCATCAACTTGGCAAAGAAAAACCTGGAAATAATTATGGCTCTCTCTCTCTTCCTCCAAGTAGCAGGGATCAGATAAAGAACAAAGAGAGGAAACATTTCAGGGACACCCTTGTCATCAGTGGCTGTATCTACGCAACAAAATGCATTTGTTCCAGCTGATGCAAAGTAGCCATATGTTGCTGTAGCTGGGGCTGATGGTGGCAGTGGCACTGGGGCAGCAGCCATGGGCAGCTGTGTGGGCTGACGGGAGTGATCCCGGAGTTGTGTCTCCCTGGGGTGGCTCTCAGGTCCGGTGCCAAAGGGAACCAGTTGCTTGGTTTCAAAAGAAAGATGGAGAGCTAATTGGTGCTTATGAATTAGCTTAGGGACATCATTATAAAATTGGGAATGTATGGGGGGTGCCAAGATATCTGGCGGTGTAAGAGTAACTATTATTTCCTAAATAATTTCCCTGTATGAGTAATGTGTTGGCTATGCTGGAGTCCTCCTGAGACACCTGTCCTGCAGCAACTAACTAGGTTAAGCTTAACAGAGGGTCTGGGTTTAACTGTAGGTGTGGTCTGAGCACTGTAGTCCTTTAATAAATCTAATTGTGAGGGCATTCTTAATGTGGCATTGTTTGTATGTGGTGCTGGGCAGGAACTTAATAGAAATGAAACCCATTAATGCAAAATGTGCTCATAAAAAACGGCGACAGAATTATCCTGCTATCATAAACTTGTATCTTTTGGGACTTACGAGTCATTGTAAGCAAATGGAAAAAACAAACTGAAACAATGCAATGTTAATTGGCAAGGCTTTTTCAGGATGAGCAAATATTCTTTCATACAAATCCAAACAGGGCCAGGCACAGTGGAGGCTGATCCATATTTAGGATCTACAGGCAGTATGGGAAAACTGCACAGTCTGAGGCTGCCTCGTCACATTCCTTCAAAGGTGAAATAGGGGTGGCAGAGTTTAATCCCTCAGAATACTGGGGCTCCAGTAAGAACAAGCACTGCCCAGTGTCGAACGACCTAAAGGAAGGCTGATACAAACCAGTGAAACCTAGCTTTATCTCGCTCTCCTCTAAAGCCAGTGACTGGTTTGAGTAAAGCTCAGTCATACCTAGAGCCTTTCTGAATCAGTTACGTGCATAAGAGCTGTCTGGCAGATGTGGAATAAATCCAAGACAAATGCAGGACACGCTGGACGGGCTGCACGTGCGGCACAAGGGGCAGTGCTCGGGCTGCCCTGGAGCTGCTGCGTGGAGGTGGGTGGCCAGACAGCGCACCTCAGGGGAGACGGGACCGAGATGTCCTGTGGCTGGTGACCCCAGATATAAAGCTTTTGACCTGAGCCAGAACTACCAGACATCCAGAAGCCACAAACAAAACTATAAATGTATCAAAATACGCCTAGAGGGAGCCTCTCAGCAGAAAGGGGGAGGGACATGTTACGAAAAATTTGGAAAAGCCCGCTACATGCTAGAGTGCCTGCGTATGGTGACATGAAACAGATCTCAACCCTTCTCGGTGTTTCTGAGGCTGGAACAGTGCTTTTTAAAATATTGTTAGTGTTTGCGAACCTATAAATGTTAAAACGTGATCAAAGCAACGGTTTGTTCATTAATAGGGTGCTCGAGAACCGAGCAGATTCCTAATTGCAAAACGGGTAGTACTCAGCCCAGCTTTCCAATTGGCTTTAGGGAC
>JAVJGJ010000014.1:46552604-46562974 GCA_035590215.1 Microhierax caerulescens
AATTATGAAATGGGCAGCACTCTCTACTGTGTTCCGATTGGCTGACATCAGTTTGAATGCAAAGCTTTATTTCACTGCAGAGTCCTGGCATACTTTACACATTAAAATTCTAAGCTGTCTAAGTAGGTGTGAAACTAATTTTGTGTTTATTTTTTAAAAACCACCTATGATCATTTAGGGCCATCCACTTCACTTTGGGAGGCCCTTACCTAGCTGCAGGTGGGCCCTAGGAGACAATAAAGCCCACCTCAGAGAGGATAATTTCTTGAATATCATAACCTGAATATTTATAACTTCTGGAATCGTTGTAGCTACTTATCCATGTTTCCAGCCACAACTTTTCTTAATAAGAAGGGCTTTGAAAAACTTGCTAAATCTGGACATAAAAGGAAACAGAAGTTTTCCTAGTGCAGTGGAATTTTTTGAAAGTCACATAGTAACTTTATTGATGAAACAAGGAAGAAAGCATTTTTCCACCAGACTTTGCAGAGCTTATTTACAAAACACAAGATTTTTTCATTAATGTGTAGGCAAGGCAAAGTCATGACGAGGTTTCCTGCAGAGTGGAGATGCTTATATGGCTAGTCATTTCATCAGTGGGTTATCTTATTCCTTTGCTTGTGGTGTTTTAATATGTTTATGAGAGAGAAACCTTGGGGGAAAAACAACTTTCAAAGAAAGATGAAAGAACTCAGAGACATTTTGGTGTTTTAAAGTTTTATTTAACATGTGAAAATATGTGCTACATCCTATTTACACAAATTTAAAAATGTTTGCAAATCACCTTGTGCATCTATAATTGATATCTTGATTGACTGCTTTGCAGTTCACTTAGTCATTGACAGAGACAAGCTCCAAGTCACTGAAATTGGTCTGTGAAGTCGAGAGAGCGTTGAAATCATTGCTGGCTGGCTGGGGTTCACCCCCAGATTCAGACACCCAATTTTGGGTATATGAATAACAATGTCTGCATGTAAACTAGAGGGCTAAGCTTCTTTTCCTGTCAGTGGCGAAGTGGAGAGCTAGGGCAGGATTCAGTTACCTACGTGTATGTATGTGCTGCCACGTGAGATGCTCGAGTGTCTCCCCCCCACCAGGTTCCTTCTGGTGCCTCAGAGAAGTTCAGGTCACTTGTAGGTGGGTCCTGTGTCTATTTACCAGGCCCATGTGGGTGACCTGGATAGCCCAGGTTATTTCAAGTGGCACAGGTGTGTTAGGCAGCAGAAGGGCACTTCCAAGTGTTGCAGTCTAGAGGTGCATCCTGGCCTCAGCTGGTCTGCATCGGTGCACTGCAGCATGCACATAATAGGTGATCTTTGCTTCCACGGTTGTGTGCTCTTCTCTGTATTATTTCTCAGTGCTGCTGTTCACTGGTGTTTGAGAGGTCAGAGCCCTGGCTTTGCTATCTTTCCCAACACCTATGTAATGGTTGCATGTAGCTCTGAGAAGACAGAAACTATGACTTTAATAACAGTGTCTCGAGTGGACAAATTGAGAGAACATATTAATGGTTAGCATGTATTTAGACTAATGTGGAAGCATAAACATCACATACACATGACACATCCACTGTACTGAAGGAGGCATGGCTGATATCTTACTATTTATTTATTTCTTAGACCCCCAAGATCTAAAGATGGAGGGACAGACAAAATGTAGGCGCTAAGCAATTGTGTATCCCCTCTTGGCAATGACAATGAATGACAATAGGACTACAGGTAAGAGTGGAGATAAAAATCAACGTCATTAACTAAATTTTTAGAAACTGAGTTATATTTTCAGAAAGCCAGCAGCCAATAACTTAATTGCCCTCCGCAGGAATGTTAGAATGAAAAGTATTTTTGCAAATGTGGCCCTTCTTTCTCAGAGGTACAAAAAGATCTTGCCACCACTAAATGGGGTGACATATTCTGCTGAATAAGGTTTCAAACTCAGTTTGCAGGTTATAAGTTGTCTGGGGAGGCTGTAATGCCTTGTTGTGAATGATGGGAGCTAGGAAGCATTGAAGTTCTGTGGAAATGTGATTATTATGTATGCTTAATATGCTACTATGTATGCTTGTGTTATTACTATGTTTATAAGCATAGGGATTAAAAGTTAAGTATCATTTCCCTACTATGTATTGTCCTTCTAAATCAGGAGTAATGACTGTAAATGCATAAAGAGTGAGTCAGCAGTGCCATTCTCTGTCCTGTGAGTAAAAATTGCTCTGGAGACTACCCACAGTTCAACAGCTTTTACCATAAGACACTATAAACCAAGAAACTGCTCTTTCCAGCCATGAGGACTTCTCTCCTTTAAGGCAGATACTGTTGCCTTTGTGTCTAGAAGGAAGAGGCTTTGGTTCTTTAATTAAGCAGTCTGAGTCCTTTTTTTTTTCTGCAGTGTTGGAAAAATAAAAAGACTGATCGATTATAACAACAAGCTGAACACCAGATGTTTTATGAATATATGGCTTCCCCAGCCCACGCTCACGTGCATGTAAGAGAAAAAGAAAAACAAAAGACTGTTTATAATTGTCAGAATATTAAAACCTTTGCTTATTCAATGTTCTTTCTTTGCTGGCCTGTTCATGCAGCCAAAAAATTCATTTATGACATAGACCATTCATTGCTTGAGTTTTGCTTTCCAAACTTGGTAGAAGTATTTCATGGCCATAGTCAGATGTCTTTCTTTATGTAAATTTTGATAATTTGGAGGCTATCTTTAAACCAGTTCCTGAAACCGCAGGCCGTACTAACTCACTTGGTTTCATGTACTCTGCTTAGTCCCATCAAGACAAATTGCCGGGTTTGGTGTCCTTTGCCAAAAGAAAGGAACATTCCCTTCTCCTGTTACATAACACTGAGACACTTCAGCGGGAGAGACAGGAACTGAGGCTTGCTGACTAGCAAGTATTCTGCAGCTTTGGGGCTTTCTGCCATGCTTTAGACTATCTTTTATGGAAATCCAGATCCTGTTCTGCAAATTTGCAGATGCAGCTATTACTAGTGCATTAGGTTTTCCTTGAAAGAAAGGCCATGGACCAAAGCTTTCCTGCTCTACTGATACAAACGCTTCCGCTTACTATTGAAGGATATTTTTGTTTCAGCAATGCAAGAAGTGGTCTAAGAACATATTAAAAAAAAAAAAAAAAAGTTAATCATACTGGTTTATACTTTCTATAAAAATCAAAGGTTATTTTTCCAGAGGTGTCAAAGGGCAAAATCCTTCTTAGGATTCATCACTACCTTTAACTTCTTGGTTGACAAGGTACCTGAAAGTGATTTTTTAATGGCAGTACTGGTTTCATGGGTTTGCTGTTTCACATCATTTGATAGTGTTCCCAATCACACTTCAGACTTCACAGGTTGGTTTGGATCTGGTGTGGCCACACTTTAAAGACTGACAGTAAAACTGGAAAGTATGCATTGGCAGGAAACAACCGCCTCCTGCGCAAGGCTACTGTTAGCTTCAGTTAGGGTGTCGAACTGCCTGAGTCCATGGTTTGCACAGGCTACACTTTGATGTAGCTGAAATGAGAAATGACACAACTGCCTTGTTTAAACTGTGAGATGGCTAAAAATGTGTGACATAAACCCCCTGCTTTTCTGTTTGAACTGTTCTTCAGCAGTTTTGATTGTATATTTAAATTAAGATAACTCCCTTTAGTATTTTCCCTAATTTAAATATATACACATATGTGCATGAGTTTAGCTTGGTTTCTGAGAGAAATGAAGATTAGGCCATCACATGGTGAAGAATATGTCCATATGTCCTGCTTATTCCTCCTCTGTAATAACTTTTGGACTAGATGCTATGTGACAACTGAAAGTAACAAGCAGGAGGTCCAAACCCCCCTAATTTCCTACAGATTTTGTGGAAATTGATGGCTGCAGAGTCAAGAGAGACCCAAATAAGGTCTGTCACTGAGGGAAGAGCCATTATAATCCATCTCTGTAGCATTCAAAGGGATTGCAGGTGACCAGTTTGCACAGACTGCTGGCCACGGGACAGCACATGTTGCTACTCTCCCGACCAAAGAGCTGGGGGACATGGAAGGCATCTCAGGGGACTGTGGAGGCAAGCATGGAATGGAAACACATTGTGAAACAAAACTAGTTCACCCCACTGATCACTGAACAATTTATGTATATATCTGTCCATATACAGCATGATTAAAAATCTGGATGGGTTTTATATGTACTGCTGAGGGCAGTGAGAACTGCTATCTCCTGCTATCAACTTGGCAGTGGCCAACTGAGGATCTTGGGGTTTTCTTCAGCAATATTTAACCAAGGAAGGAGAAGAACGTCAAAGAGAAGATTCAGATCATAGGCTAGTTATTTCTGGGACTTAAATATTTTGTTAGTTTACTAGACTTCCCAGTCTAGACTTCCAGTCTTCATTCTAATGGACAGATTGGCAGTTTTTTTTCTGGTGCAGATATGGAGACAATATTCTGTCAGCACACTTACTCTCAGTAAGACCATCAAATAGACTATAAAGTTCTTCTTCAATCTATAAGTGGAAACATCTGATAATACATAAATGTTTATCACTTTTCCACTTAAAATAGAAGCTCCAAGATTGCCTTTTACAAACAAAATTTTAGAATCCCTGATATTAAAATGCTTAAAAAGCACATCAGGTTATGCTGTAACCTAGAGAAAATGAAGTGTATTTTTAGCCCTTTTATGAACAGTTTTGATTTCTTGTTGAAATTCTATTTCCATTTGAGAAAGAGTCAGTGGAAGACTACCAAAACCAAACTTAGCACTCAGAATTTTAGTATAAGGCTTGTAAGAATCCTGGTTATTCCTAGTGATAAGTGGAAATTAATGTCCTCCATTTTTTCTTTTGTATCTTCCCTACTAACATGCAGTCATGGATTCAAAAAAATCCTTGTGAACTAAGGTGTGGAATAATTTTGAGCATCTGATGGCATTGAACATGGTCTTTCTATAAAGCTCAGCGTCATATAAATAAATCTATAAATATTTATAGTGCTTTGTATTGTCACTGAAAATGAGATTCAAAGATTTCAGCAGCTGACATGGTACATGGTTAGCACAGGCCCAGTTCTTCAGTATCACCTCTGCCAGAAGTTACGATCTCCTCTGTTCTTGTTTAAACATCCATTTGACTGTGCTCCAACCCAAATTGTTGCAAGTATCTTGCTTTATATATATATATATATACACACACACAGAGTTTTTGGTGGTGGAGACAGTGACAAGAAAATGCCTTAGACTGAGAACATGGTTTCCCTATAGGTTCTCTACGTACTCTTTGAAGAAAGTGTGGCACCTGCAAAATGCAGGTAACTATTTTGATGGGCTAAGTCACCCACTCTGTTGAGGTTGTGAGCAGTTGTGTCTGTTGGCACCTCTGTAGGTCTGCACAGCCCCTAAGCTGGGAGTGCAGAGCCACTGCCACCAGTCCCAAGAGGCCCATGCAACAACGCTTCCCCAGGCTACTTCAGAAGCCAGGCAGGAGGCACAGCATGTCATGGTACCTCCCACCTAAGGTGGGAGTGTACAGGATGACAGTGGTAAGATGAGCCTCCATCTTATCAACGACTTGCCTCTGGGAAGTAGACAGTGTGTTTGGTGAAGGGTTAGGTCTTGGGAAATTTAGGGGTAGAGCTGATCGTGTGCATTCAGATTCTTCCTATTTCATTGGGAGCTGCTCATGAAGCTGTTTCTAAAATCTCCACAAAACCATGGCCCGAATTTTCTCTTTGCTCAAAATCCTCAAAACTATTCAGGTATCAAACACTCAGTATTTATAAGAGTCTGTGCCTCACTTTTCCCTGAGTACAGAAATGCCTTGGAGCTCTGCCATGTGTCGTGGGAGCTGAGGTGTTGCTGCAATGGAGCCCCATGGCTGTAGGGAGCAGGTGCTCTGAATGTACGTTACAGCCTGCATTTTCTGCTGGCGTGCTTCAATCTCAGGTCAGAAAATGTCTTTTACAAAGGGTTAAATTTCCAGATTTTATACCTGATTTCATCTGAACTTAACACTGAAATGTACCAAAATTCCTCAAGATTTCCATTCATCTATGTAAAATGCTGTTTTCAGTAACTAAATGTGGCTTTAGAGAGCCTGCGTTTATAGCAACATCCCAAAAACTGAAACTGCTGAATTGACCATGTTCTAAAAATATTCTTTGTAGCATTTCAGCTAGTTGTATCGAGACTGAGGAGTGGACAATGTAACTTTGAATAACTAAGGCTATTTTTTTTTTTTAAAGATGAAGAATGGAAAATACATGAAATATCAGACAGTTTGGCAGTTAAAGCAGACAGAAGACAGAAAGAGGGATTGTGATACAATAAATATACAAGGGGAAGAAATAATTCTTTCTCTACTTTTTCCACACAGGAACACTTAGATGCAACTTCCTTTTTTTAAAATGCACCTATGTCAAATGCATGAGGAACCTGATAATGACATTAACACTAACAAAAGAGGGAATCTGATAGCCTAAAATATGCGTAGTAGGATCTCAGATTTATTTTACACAAACCAGATAGTAACAGCCAAAGATAATCCCTGTCACAGAACAGAGACTGTGTTTCTCATTCAAATAACTAACTCTGCTATATATAGCCGGCTTTATTATAAACTTTATCCTTCAGAGATGAAATTATGTAGCTCCTTATGAGGTATAATAGTGTAGACCAAAACCAAAAGCACCTTTCAAAGTTGATAATTTCCATTAGGATGCATTTCACTATTCTCAGTTCAACGTGGTAGGGTAACAAGGGAACTATTTTGATTCCAAACATTGAAGGAAAAGAAGAGAGAAAAATAGAAAAGCAGTTGGAGAACAACCTTTTTGGGAGCCAGTCCTGCAATGCTTTGGTGTTGAGCCACATAGTGCAGAGCAGCCACATCTTCCATTCATGGAGGTGCCCATCTCTTGTGCAACAATCCAGAGCCCGATACAATTGGGAGCGCTGAGTCCAGTCACATGAGCAATACCTGAATGGAGGAAATCTCCATCACTCCTATGGAAGCGGGGCTGCCATTCAGTCGAAGTGGAAAAAAAACCACAGGTCAGGGGAAGAATAGTTTACCCCCCTTTAGATCCAAATTCTAGTGATAAATGTATTGGCTGGTTGTGAAGGAGGGACACATGCGTTCAAATCACTTTGCACCTAGCTTATAGATCTGGGCTCTATGTTAGGACTTTCATCTAATGGAATGAATTCTAATAACTAAATAATAGGGTCCAAGAGAGAGACTTTTTGTTTCTGTCCTACTGAAACTGGTAAACTTGCTATAAATATGAACTGGGCGAAGAAAAAGACTAAAGGTTTTCACTGCAGATAGTTGTGAGAGAAAGTTTATTCTTTGATTGAGTCCTGGTGGTTCCTGTTTGTCATGCAAAGCAGAACAGCTTTCCACTGAAGCTCATATTTGCTAGGCTCGTTATGTGCTCTGGAATGCCGAAGAACACTTTTACGCTCACACATTGCACGAAGCAAAGGGAAGATTTGAACGTTGGCTTCCTATAGTGGATACTATTATCCTAACCAGTAAGACATAAGTCTTCTCTGATTTGTTAATTGTTCCAAACCTTCATAAATGTAGTCTCTCTTTATCAGATTTTTTCAGAAAGACTTAGGTGAGCCAGTGTGTAATTTTTGCCATTTTTTGTTGCCAACCCAAATTTGCCAAATCTGATCCACATTGAAGAACATCTTCCAGGTGAAAATTATTTTTTTCCCCAGAAGATAAATAATTTATTGAAGATAATTCTCTTGGCCATCCTATGTTTCAGCATTCCTGGCTATGTTATAGAAGAACAACATATTCTCCTCAGTGCCTGGGCTCCTTGTGCAATGCATTTTCTGAGGCAAGTTTAGCAGGTTAATTCCATATTAGCCAAAGAGCATGATCAGAAGGCCAAACACAATGGAATATTAATTTTCCATCTGCATAAGCCTCTGAACTGAGAGGTGTGAGCAAGCTGGAATTTTCTAACCCTACAGAGTAAAAAGCATGAAGGGAGAGATTCAGCCAGGCAGCAGCATAAGCTGCCAAGTGTTCAGACAGGAGTGAGAGAGGAATCTCTGGCTGCTCTTCTAATCCTTCTAGAGCTACAGTTTGCTGATGGCACTGCCAATCATTCTCACTTTTTTAGTGCACTGATTTCCCACATGCCTGCTTTTTTTTTTTTTTTTTTTTATTTATTTTCTGTAGGATTTAAATTATTAGCAATTACTTTTGAGGCTACAGCCTGTTGAAGCACTGTGCTGTCAAGCCCTATACAAGTGCCATGGCCTGATGTTACTGCATTGCTCTAGTTGACATTTGCCTAATTTTTTAAGGGAATTAGTTTGAAGATGAGAAAGATGGGAAATTTCAGATAACAACAGAATGGATCACTGAAAAAACCTAATACATGTCTTTGTGGAGGTTTTTTTCCTCTTGCATTTTAGAGCCATGCAGAAGGTCTGGAACCATGGAGGTTCCCAGAATTTTGCTTTAAACAAAACCGAGTCCACTGTTTCTTTTCAGCTTGAAACACCTGATGCTCATCTAAACCTGGAAGGCTGACATTCTCTTTGTTCTCTGCTTCAATAAATTAAGTGTATGTGCACAGCTTTTTTGAATCTGCTTACTCTACTTACTGTTTACTTATGACACCAGAAGGATGTTCCAAACTGGTGGTCACTAAATTCTTTTACTAAAATCAAAACATTCTGTGGAAATCTAAATTTAACCATCTTTTCTTTCCCCAAGATTGATAATAAGCAGACTCATAAACTAAAGAGGTACGGTGTCTCTTTCCAATACAGTGTAAAGACAGAACTGCATCATATATTTAGGCTAGCTGGTAGAGGCGAAATTCAGTCCTCTGCTGCATTCTTTGGGATCATATTGAATTCAATGAGAACCACCTGCACACAGAATTTAACCCCAAAATGAAAGCCTGGCCACAGATTTGATTTGAATTACTTGACTTAGAAGTGACATAGGCTCCTTCCCACCCCCCACCCCCCAGTATTTTTGGAGTAGTTGTAATAGCAATAACAAAGATAGCGTATTTCACTATGGAATATGTGAGAAAATATTTATAAATACTTCTGGAAAATAGTGATAACCTGCTGTGCAGTACCATCTTTTAAAATGTTACATTTTCCTGGTGTATATTGGAGCCATTATGTTTGAGATAGCAGGGCTTTCTGGTGTCAGCTGGCTCACAAATTCACCTGAGCAGCAGTTCAAGTGGGTTGAGTCTCATTAAGAAGCAGAACATTGCCTGGTCTGCTTTGGTTTTAGCAAACCTCTGCACACAACCATGCACTGTGGCTAAGTTCCTGAGCTGGAAGAGAGGGGTGGGGAGGAGAGTGAATCCTCCATAATCCAAGGGGAAATGGTTCATGACCTGCTGTACCACTTATACACACACAAGTCTATGGGGCCAGATGGGATCCACCCGAGGGTACTGAGGAAGCTGGTGGAGGAGCTCACCGAGCCACTCTCCATCATTCATCAGCAGTCCTGGCTAACTGGGGAGGACCCAGAAGACTCGAAGTTAGTAAATGTGACACCCATCTACAAGAAGACCCAGAAGGAGTATATGGGAAATTAAAGGCCTGTCAGCCTGACCTCGGTGCCAGGGAAGGTGATGGAGCAGATCATCCCGAGTTCCATCATGCGACACATGCAGGATAACCAGATGATCAGGCCCAGCCAACGTGGCTTTATGAAAGGCAGATCCTGCTTGACAAACCTGATCTCCTTCTGTGACAAGGGGACCTCCTTAGTGGGTAAGGGAGAGGCTGTGCATGTTTTCTACCTAGACTTTAGTGAAATCTTTGACACTATTTCCCACAGCATTCTTCTGGAGAAACCAGCTGCTCATGGCTTGGATGGGTGTGCTGTATGTTGGGTGAAAAGCTGGCTGGATGGCCAAGCCCAAAGTTGGTGGTGAATGGAGTTACATCCAGTTGGTGGCTGGTCACAAGTGGTGTTCCCCAGGGCTCAGTACTGGGGCCAGTCCTGTTTAATGTCTTTATCAATGATGTGGATGAGGGGATCGAGTGCACCCTCCGTAAGTTTGCAGAAGACACCAAGCTGCTGTGGGAGTGTTGATCTGCCTGAGGGTAGGAAGGCTCTGCAGAGGGATCTGAGCAGGATGGATCAGTGGGCCAAGGCCAATTGTGTGTGGTTGAACAAGAAGTGCCAGGTCCTGCACTTGGGTCACAACAACTCCATGCAGTACTACAGGCTTGGGGAAGAGTGTCCAGAAATCTGCCCAGAGGAAAAGAACCTGGGGATGCTGGTCTACAGCCAGCTGAGCATGAGCCAGCAGTGTGCCCAGGTGGCCAAGAAGGCCAGCAGCACCCTGGCTGGTATCAGAAACAGTGTGG
>JAVJGJ010000014.1:46571462-46590597 GCA_035590215.1 Microhierax caerulescens
GGGGTGGGGGGTGGGGGGCGGTGTGAGGAAAAAAAGAGAAAAAAAAGGTCTAATAAGGAGGTCGATATAAGCTCGGTATATACTAGGGCATTAAATACTTTTTTGTTACATTTTAATGGCTTCCTAAAGTCTATTTTCATGCAAATAAAAGCCTGCCTGTCTTAACGAGTTCACAAAAGCCAGGCCTGGGGCCCATCAGTGAATCGTGAATCGTGAATCGTGCTCCCTGAGCCATCTCTGGTCTGGGGTGGCTGCAGCCAGCCACCCTCGCCAAAGGGACAGGGGGACAGGCTGGCCCTGTCCCCTTCCCAGCAGCACATCCCCTCTGCAGACACACTGGACACTTAACTCCCACATCTGGGTATCATTATACCCCGCACGACTGAGGCTGCAGCCCTCAGCCCCAAAGGGGCTCTGTTTCCCGAGTGCTGCTGGAGTCAGCCAAGGTAGGAGCTTCACCATGCCAAGAACACCTGCTCTGCCGCTGCCCTGCTCCAGGCAGAGCATGTTTTCCACAGACTTTACATCCGACAGAGAGCTACTGAGATCAGAGTGGGAGGAAACCTACAGAAGCCGGTGGGGTGAATGCTTTTATGACAGCACATCGGGATGGATGAAGCTGGCTGGCAATTGATGACAAAGGGCTGAAGCAGTAAAGGGATGGTGAAATGCGTAACATTAAAACTAGGATTCTGGCTTTACCACATTGTACTGCTATTTTACATATGTAGAGGAAAAGTAAACCCTGAATGCAGTTTATCCTGTTACCCTGTGTTTCCACAGATGTACCTGAGGGTAGCCTGTGGGCAGGCACCAGGTTAACTGGCACAGGTTAACTAAAACCCGCTCTGCAAACAGCTGTAGCAAATCTTCAAGTAACGGGCAGATTCATACAACAGCAGTGAAAGCAGCAGCAACAGAAAGCAGACTGACATGAGCTCAAGACTCACCACCACCTTAACATTTTCAATGGTCTGGAAAAAACCTCTCAAATAGTTTTAAGTTTTTAATAAGGATCAGTCATTATTTTTCCAGTGGTTCAAATGTAGTGCTAACCATTACCATGTTTCTTCTTTCGGCCCCTTCAGGGGTTTTGCAGCTGTGAGAGGCTTGCAGGCGGATGTTTAGATAATCCAAGTTTGTATTTTACATTTACAGGTAGAAGTTGTATACACTATCACTATTACAGAAAATGGAAACTATTTTCTCAAGCCTCATGCGCGTCAAGCTCTGTGGTTTATACTAAAAGTGGATTTTATAGCCTGTTGTGTACACTTCATGTTTCCTGTGCCAAGGAACCACAAGACAGAAAACCTGCAATCTGTGAAGTTTCCCAGCCTCAGACCTCAGTGTAGCATCGTCACCAATGGTATCCAGCACGGCTGCACACTCTTCAGGCTCTCTGTTGTTCAGCCCTGGGGTGACTCAGGTGGTGATGCACTAGGTGGCAAGCTTCCCTCTGTCAATATTGAGCTTATGCCCTGCTATCCAGGTATGATACTACTATTTAAAGGACTGATGGGATACAAGAGTAATGCCGTGACCGATTACTGTTGTTCAAGCTCCCATGGCAGTTAATTTTGGTGTGAGCAGAAATATTAACTCCTGGGCACAGGCCAGGTTTGAGTTTGTAGGAATACATTCTGCTTAAGCTTTCCTTTCCCATCCTTATGCTGGTTTGTAATCTTGCTCTTCCTGATGGCTTCTTTCCACATGACACAAGGTTGCACACTGCAGTGTGGGAGATGATTTCTTTTAAGCCCAAGGAACAGGGCACGGTGCTGGTATCCTGAGTCAAGCAGAGAGAAAGTATAGCAGAACTGCTGTTAGTCTCTGTGATTAAAAGTGCTTACTCACCCTTTGTCTGAAAGTACAAACACCTAGAGATGTTTGAGATTAGTCCTGGATTTTTACATGATACCTGTTGGCAAAAGAGTGTGCACGTGACAGGGTAGAGCAAATGCAAGCTTACCATGCTGCTTATCACCCCAGTACAGGACATTTGGAAATATCAGTTAATTTTCCAAAAATTATTTTACTAAAAAGAGCTGCATGCTGCAAGAAGCATATAAAATGCCAGTTTTCCTGAGTTCATACTGGTTCCATATTATGTAACCAAATTACATTATTATTTTATATTTCTGGTACAATATGAAGTGCTGATCCCGATAGTCCTAAAAACCTTCCATACTTCAGATGTTTGCTAGTTGAGAAGTGATTCCCCTGGCAATTAAAATGAGCAACGCTTGCTCTGCGGCTGGCACATCCCTGTAACAGAGCAGTTAGCTATCATGCTTTCATGCCAGGAGTATGTGGGTGTGTTCACCTCAGGGTGTGACTCTCTCTCTTTTGCTCATTTGTGCAGCTTCTTATTTTTATTTTTTTTTTCCCCTTCCTGATCAGATACTTTCATGCTTTGGGATGAATTATCTGTCTCTGCACAGACACAGACTCTGCTCTCTTCTCTTGTTTGAGGAAGAATTGCAGGATTCTCCAGGTGACTTGCAAACCCATATCTAGGATATATAGGGGTGTTTCATGATTTACTTGTCATTTGTGTCACCCAGATAGGAAATTACTGGTCGGATGAAACAGTAAAGAGAGAATTTGGAGATGTAGTGTTATTTCCCCTGGTTGCTACACCAAGGCAATAAACCATTTATTGATATCAAAGTTGGTTCTTCACTGTCATGAAAAACAATTTCCAAGCAAAACAGGCTTACAGAAATAAAGAAGTATTTTTTGAGTGTATACTAAGAAGTACTTATTTCTCATTTTGAGAAGCAGCAGAATATATGACAAAATATAGCCTTGCTCTAGAAATGTAGAAAAAACTGTGTATCAGTCCTGGTAGACAAAACCAGTGCTCTGGCTTGCTGATTGGACAGCACTATTTTAAATTTATACACATGAAGAGAGACCTATGAGAAGTGATTAGCAAAGGACAATATCACCAAATAGCTACTTTTATGACTATGATAAACGATGTCTGTGCCTGAAAAAAAACACTGTAAAATGCAGTGTGTATCTGTGCTTTTGTTTACAAAGTAATTATTTTCTGTAACTTGATGAGTTCAGTGTCACTCATTTTGTGAAATTTTATCTCAGATAATATGAAACATTATGTATGCGGTTAAGACTAAATCTGTTATTTTAATGTGATGTCCTGCATGTATTCTTATCTTAGTATTCTTTTCTCTTCTTCATCTGACCTGAAAAACATACATCTGAGTTATATTTTTTAAATGAAAGTGTAAATTATTTTTTTACTGTGTTATTACTTTGATCTTCACGCCAAAAAAGGAATACTAAGCAATCTTTTTTTTTTTTCTTTTTCTTTTTTTTTTTTAATTTGGGGAGGCCAGGAAGGGATTAGAAGTTTGAATTTAAAATTCTATCACTTCAACATTACCAGACTTTCAGGAACATTGACTATACAAAACTGTGTACCTATCAAATAAAACTTACAATAATTTCTGGAATGAGATTCTGAATGTGAAGTTTTGCTCCAAGATAATTTTTTTCTCTCTTTCTTAAACCTAGGATAAGATGAAACTATAAATAAATGTTAACATTTCCTTAATTACAAGAATACTACTGGGTATATTTTAAGGAAATCCTCATCTTGCAAATGTGTTTTAAAGGAAGTAAGTTTTGGGCTAGTAACTTGGCCACATAAATTTTTTCGGAGTCTTTTGGGTTGGTTTCTTCATGTGAGTATCTAAGAATATCTCTGGTAGCCAAAACAGCTAGACCCCGATCCACACAGCACACAAACATTTACAAATTTTCCAGTTCATAAAAAGTGCCATGAAAAATAATTCATTATAGGCATATTTATTTGAAAGATTTCTTGGTGTTCTGCTTCAAGAAATGATGGCTGATTTGAAATTGAGAAAAGTGCCATAAAATGGGTTTCTTCAGCTTGATCAGGTTCAGTGAGGATCGTAAAGGACTGTAAAAGCCTGGTTTCATTCAGTCTCGTGCTTTTGCAAAGCTCCTGTGAATGTTTTGTATCATTGCTGTCAGATGTGATTTTCTCTGCCGCTGCAGATGTGCACAACAGATTTACTGTTACAAGTAATACACAGTAAATTCCTGACATAGAGGCATTTAGGGCCACTGCCAGATGTCTCATTTTAATAATACATTTGTATATCCTAGTTCTAGAGGGACAATTAAGCTGTGAACAATAAAGATAAAATCAGTGGAGGACAGGTATTACCACTTTATTGTTGTAGTCAATCTATGGTGCTCAATAAAATGAATTAATTCAGTTTTGGTTTTGTGTTGTTACAACAGGATTACTATCATCTAGGTCTCATTCAACAAATAGAGGCTAAGGACATGTCTTTATTACAGCTGTCTGCAAGGGAAGAAGGTGGCCTGTTGCTCCATCTCTTTGACAGTTTGGATGCAGAAGTAACTCTGTCAGGCTCCAGGATACATTAAGCAAATGCAGTCTCGGTTCCATCCTCAGCAAATTAGTGATGTTGAGAGATCCGTTGGCTGGGCATTGCCACTTGCTTATCTGTGCAATTGCTTGGGAAACATCGTCTGACCTTGTGAAGGACTTACCTGTTTGCTACAAGTATGGGGGCACAGTGCAGGGAGATTTTAATACTTACTCTCTTTCTAGTTTTCCCTTGGACAGAGTTCTTGAACTGGTTTTGTTTATCTGGTACAAATAACAAGGGCTACCTCCACGGCTAAGGGTGTCTGGGAGTTGCTCAGAATGAAAGCCTCAACCCCAAAGAGAAACAGAGGGAGAGTGCAGGTCTAAATCATAAGTTGCCTTAAAATTAGTGGGATCATGCAGACACTGTTAAAAGAAACAGTAAAAAGTCCCTAGTGTTTACTGTAGCATTAGGCAAGTTAAGACCTGACTTTTCCAGAAATTCAATATTGTTTGAATTGAATGAGAAGTTCTTAGTTGGTACTCGCTGCTCTGTGTTTAGCCCTATGGCACTCTCCAAGACGTACTAGGATTTTATCGTTATATGTTAATAGTAAGAGGGGAGGGATTATAACCATTAGAACACAGAAGAAACGAAAGGGTTACCGAGGGAAGTCTTCTCTGAAAACTTGTTAGTTTAAGTAATGCTCCTTTCTGGCCTTAGATAACCCAGTCTTACCTCACCTAAAGGTGTCATAATTTTTTCCAGTCAACTCCTACACTGAAACCCCACAGCATGCTTTTAGATAAAGCATGTATTCCAGAAGGACATTCAGTTTTGATTTAAAGGCTTTGCGAGATGAAGGACTCGGCACTTCCCTGGGTAGTTTGTGCCAATTTTTAAACACTGCCATGGGGAAGAAAGAAAAGGGAAAAATCCATCCTGAAGTTTGAAACTGATTGGCTTTGACTCTTAGACTTCACTTCTCATAAGGCCTAAACAAGCAGTCACACAGGCCCAGACTGCCCTTGTTCTGGCCTGCAGGGGTCTAGAAAATGGCTAACAACAGTTGGCTGTAGGGAGCCCTCCAGGTGGCTGTTTCCCATGCTGGCATCTGTGTGAAATTGCCGATAGCAGGATGTGACGCAGCCCCTGTTCCCATGTTCAGGGCCTTTCTTCGGCTGGCTCCTTCCTCTGGGCTTGTGTCCCCTCTCTCAAGAAGACCTGGGCCATGCCCCGGCTGGAGGCTGAGCTGGGTGGTGTGCCCTGCAGTCATGCAGCCCAGTAAGCCTGGGCTGCACCTAGGGTTGGAAGTGGCCGTGCTCTATCCTCACTTTGGGGGAAAAGAAATCACATGCAGAGCTGAGGGGTGAGCCCTGGCATCTTCTAACAACCCACTGAATTAGAGCACAGGGAAATCAGGATGGTGGCCTGCATCTGCCTTTACTTTAAACACATCCCCTGTGATACAGAAGAGACAGGAAAGGGGTATAAAAGCTATGCTTTTAAAAGATTTGTTTTAAAGGCTGATGGTTGGAGAATCCCTCTCTTTTCAGAGCCATAGTAACATCATTTAGTATACATTATATCTTCCCACCATAGGGTCTCCCTAAACTCTGGTCTGAAGCAAGCATGCTTAATTACAATCGATCTGGATCATACGCTTTAGTTAATTCAATTTACAAGTGTCCCTCTTCAAACTACCCCTCCTTTCCTAGTAAAAATGAGACAGCATGTAGACAGACAGTTTTAAGAATTATCCCCTGGGCCCTGTTAAAGAAACCAATTCATAGATACTCATGTGTTAACCACATGTGTGTCATTTTGCCAGTAAGTACTTAGAAGCTAATGGTGATGGGGTAATGAAAATAGCTGCAACCATGGAAGGCCACTCAAAAACACGCAAACTTTTTGAAAAGCAATTAATCAATTAACAAGCCACTGACCTATCAACATGGAAATCAGAATAAGAAGAGCTATTAACAGTCCTGCCAAACTTATTATTAGCAATTCTTAGCTTTCTTCAGGTACATCCTCTTCTCCCCCCACTCCTTACAGTTTTCTTTGCAAACAGTAGAAGCCGAGTGCCAAATTACTTTCCTGATTTCGGTGGTCCAGAAAGTCTCCCTGGCATAAATCAACCTGTTCTGGAGATGTCTCACCTCAGCTGGGTCTGGCAGATTAGCAATGAAGAGGGAAGAGACAATGGTACAGTCAGCCCTCCAAAAAGCACATTAGTTGAGAGCTAATAGCTGATTAGTAAAATCTTCCCATCATTTAAAGATGCATTTTCTTTAGTGATGAAAGCCAGGTCTCCTAGACCTCAAGTCAGTGTCTGGTCTTTTAGGTCAGTTCCAGGGTAGGTTTACATTGCGATTAGGATGGAGTTTGCAGTTTGAGTAGGCATGTGTGCAAGTTAGCTTTTACTGTCAGAGTTTGGACAAGATTCAGTGGTGTAGCTGCAGCAGAACCCAAAAAGGACACTCCAACTGAATTATGTGCTGCTGTTCAGGTGCAGTCAAGCTAATGAACCACATAAGGCCTTGAGTGAGGTTGTAGCAAGTTGCCCTCAGCAAAAATTTCAATATTACATTTGGACTGTGAGGCAAGTAGTGGCTTCTGACTCAGAACTGAAAACTACATTGATGTTTTACCTTGCTTTTCTTCTGTAAGATGAAAAGAGTGTCAGCGTGGAATTTGCAGCACATGAGCTATGATTTTCTCAAGTCTTGAGAGTGACATTTTTGTAATTAATGACTGGTAACTATTGCATCCAGCTTTAAACTCAGCCAAGTGGCTCTGTGAGCTGTTTTTCTTCTTGGTCTGCTGATACGTAACCTTAACTTTTTTAAAAAAGTGATGGAATGCAAGGGTATATGATTATAAAAGAAGATGCAACTAGATGAGTATTCAGGATCAAATATAGTTATTTTAGAGAACATTTATAAATAATGACTTTCCATTTTTTAATCCCATTTTACTATGAGATTGTAAATTCTTTATGAAATGCAAAATTATGTTGTTACATATTGTACTTACATAGATATTAGTACTGAAATACTTTCCTGTTAAAGAGCTCACATGCAAAAAAGTTTTTTTAAAACACTTATGACTTTGCAGTCTTGATTAATTTTTTGTTGTTTCAACAATATAAAATATAAATATATTATTTTAACACTGATAATCTCTTACAAATCTAATGTTAGTGTTAAACATTTTAACATTCTTTAGTTCGTCTACTAAATAGATCAAGAATAAATTGACTGCAATGTGTAAAGATGTAATTTAACCTGAGTTTAGCAGGACATTTAAGTGTGTATCTGGTTTTATATGTATAAAAAAGAAAATAGAGCTATACAATACACATAAACACCTCTTCTTTTCCCAGAAGAACTTATACCAATGTCTGCCAAAACCCAATTTCCCTAGGAGTTGATTACCTTGCAGCACTAATGTTCCTAAGTCTTGTGATTTGCTTTTTTCTGAAAGCTTTCACCGTCAAAGTGATATTAAGGAGAAACCTCAGTTTTCATTAAAAATCTTAACATTGTCTCCCATCTGACAGCTTGTACAAATCTGTTGACTAAATCTGTTTGACTTTTTTAGCCACGAGAACCTCAACAGGCACAATGCAGAAGCTGAAACAACATCTTCTCGATGCCTGGGTAACTGCATATCCTCCCTTATTTCTGAGGCATTCTCTGACTGTGGAACTACCCCGATAAACAAAAGAGAGGCCACAATCCTCTCAAGCACTGGACCCTTGATTTTCCATATTGCTTAACTACTATTTCATTCCCCAACTCAATTTTGGACTGCCCCCACCAGCTGCCACTGTAACAAAGCTCAGGAGTAGCTAAGGAGGGTTGCATTCAGAGGACATGACTGTACCAGTCTGGCCTCAATCTATCCTAAACAATCCTCTGACAGCATCCCAAACCTCATATGGGCCTTCACACAGGCAATAAATAACTTCAGTCCTCCCTGGCAGCTGTGACACAGCCCTTATGCTATTTTAGACACGTCTATCTGGAACAAAACATGCAATAAGTAATAAGAACATCCCAGGAACTCCGGGTACTGAAGAAAACTGTGGACAAACTGCTATGTAGCGTGGGCACAATCAGCCTGTTCTAGGTGTCACTAGCCCTGGGATCCCAAGGCCAGGCAGCCTTGGGATCAGTGCCAGTCTCTAAATAGTACAGCGGACTTTTATTAAGAGGCTTCTATGTTTGTATGCAAATCTAATTAGTACATTATTTTTCATTATGCCAATTTTCCCCAGCAGCCAAGCCAGATTTCCATTTACCAGGCCATTAATGATTTGCCTGATAATCAGATCTAAGTTGATTTTAACTGTTTGTTTTAAAGTCCCTGGGGATTAGAATACCTGGATGTTTTAGTGCTATTGGGTCCACTGAAAATCCCACCAACTAAGTAATGCCTGGTATGTTTGTTCAGTTAATCCTAACAGCTCAAGCTTGTTCCAATTAATTTTATACCCCGACAACTGCCTGAACTTTTCAGTTTCTGTACAGATCCTTACAAATCACTATAAAATAGAACAATCTGAACACCAACTTTACTGGACAGAAGAGTTTTAAAGCTCATGGAACACTTCTCCGCACACTAAAAGAGTTCTCCTTGGTTTGTTCTATGCAGCAAGCATTCATGCCTGGGTTTAGCTTCAGCTTACGTAGGGTTCTACTGGTACTGGTGCATCTATGCTTAAAGCTCAGACTATATTTGTAACTGGACTCGCTGGGTCAAAGCCTTGTTTAGGGCAGTCCAAATAGCCATTCTTGCTAGGAGACTTAAAATCAGGAAGAAAATATTTATCTATAAACCCATTTTTCCTCCAAGTTCATGCAGACATCACAGCTCAAAGTGTTTTCATACAGACCACCTGGCTCTCTGGACCCAGCTCAGACTAGGCAGAGACTTGCAGCAGAAGCAGAGGTAACCCAGCTCCCCCATTTATGGGTTCATCTAGAGTCTTTTTTGGTCATCTCAGTTTAGATGCACCTGAAGGCCCTTGCTGGGCTAATGACCTTCACCAGGTTACTAAAGAAAAGACAGGAAACTGAAATATGGGCAACATTCCAGCTTGGCCCTTAGTAACAAGGTATCCTGTAGCACCAACACATTTCTGCAGAAGCTCAGTTAACAAACTTGGGGGCTACTAGTTTACCTTTCATTCAGCTCAGGTAATTATATTATGTATGAAATAAAATAAGGGGGAAGTAAGTATAAATCTCCAAGAATCACTCTCAAGTGTTCTGCCATGCTCTCCTGCAAGGTTACATGCCCAGGACTCCTTTCTCATCTGCCACCCATAGGCCATCTCCCTTGAAACACAGGTGCTCACCATCTTTATTACTGTTTATCCAGGTGCCCTTTATGACTTGATCCTTGCAGGCATGGTTTCCTAACTCAGGTCTCCAACCTTGAGGCTGTGGGAGTCTCAAAATCAGTGGGTGTTTAGCTAGAGTAGCTGCCTCCTGCATATTTAGAGGAAGTATGGCCATGGCTGAGGTGGAACAGCTGAATGAGGGGAGGCTATAGAATTCCCTCTGCAGTTTATAGCCCATGATTTTAAACAGTTGCTCCACACTTCTCACGCCTCTGGGTTTACTGCATCAGAAAACATGGGTAGTACTAACAGTCCGCTCTTGTGATGAAGCTCTTGGCTCTTGGCAAGGTTGTGAGCTGCCCAATTGCCCATCTTCCAGCACAACCTGGGCCCTCTCTGCTGCTGTCAGGAGCCGCTGGATGTTGTGGAAATAGTGTAGTCATCCACAGAGGAGATGGTGAGGGACAGCACCATCTGCACTGCTACCAACCTTCATTCTGGGGCAAGATCACCCCTTGTGTCATTGCAGGTTCACAAATAGACCGGTACTGGGTAAACATAATTTGGTCCTTTAAGCCAAGAGCTCATGCTACAGCAGCCTGTCAGACCCTTACACCAAAGGTTTATTTAAGGAAAAGCTGAGGTCTCATTCAGTGCCAGGCATATCCAAGACCTGATCTGTTTCTCTTGCAGAGGAAGATCTGTCTTCTCTCTGCACAGTCTGCTCTGCCCCACAGGTCTAGAGACCCAGAAATGGACTCAGAAACACCCTGTTCACCAGTGCCCTTGGTCAGGGAGGGAGGAAATCCATCCAACAGTGATACAAACTCCTCCATATCTTAGGTAATTCACCTATTCAAACGTGTATCACTTATGGGTGACTTCACTGGATGGTTAGTGGGCTGCTCTCTGGTGATGAGAGGTGGGCTGCCTGAAGACCTAGGGGTTTGGCAGCCAAGGGGAGGCCAGTAGGAACTTGCTGGGAGGAACTATGGGACTGGATAGTGCCATATTCTTACAAAAGAGAGGGCAGCATGTCGTACCAGAGCCACTGAACTGGAGGGGGATGTTATGTCTAGTTGCATGAGTTTCCAGGGACATGCAGGATACTGGTGGCCTGCAGAAGTGTATCCGTAGGCCATTCCCAGGCCACCTGGAAAAGTCCACTGGAGGGTGTTGGGAGGGGTGGGTGCACCTGAGGTATCATTTGCACTCAGAATGCCTTGAAAAATCATTCTGAAAACTGCATAAACAGGGAGTCCACCACTCACGCCAGGAGGTAATACCCCAAGACAATTTGTGCAAGCACTCCCCAGAGCACAGAAGGGGTCCATAGTCTCTCTCAGAAATACAGGCAACTTATAGATGATGAGTAAAGGAAAATGTAACAGTGACCAAATAACTGGCAGTAAGAAGTTAGCGCTGACTGCCAGTCCAAAGTATCCCTGCTAGACATTTGTCTCTTGCCTTTTCTATCCCCAGAGTGAGAAAGTAAGACAGTGGGCTTTGTTGACAGCTGCAAGAAAAACAAAAGGCTGGGGAAAAGCTTACTCCAAGCCCTTCTTACCTTCTTCACAGAGGGAGGGCTGGAGTGGGGGGAGCGCACAGCAGGGTCGAGGTCGGCGGTTTGGAGAGCGATGGCAGAGCTCCGGGGAAGACGATGGGAAGCAAGAACCGACCATCTCCCTGCCTGGTGCAAACACACACAGACTTAACCTACAGCTGAACTTTTGCCCTTGAGTGACCAGTGCCATTAGGACACAGGTCAAAAGGTTGCAGGGTGACAGAAAATGGAACTTTATTGAATGAAAGAGAAAATGAAAAAATTCCTTTGTTTGCTTAACTCCGTGTGGTTTGTATAGCCGCTGTGATCCCATAATAGAGTCCAGAGAGAAAAAGTAACTTGATTTATCACATGCAAGATAAAAAATAAAAAAAAAGGGGGGGGGGGAATTTCACTAAGGGAATAACAAAAAAAAAAGGGTGAAAGAATAAAACCCCCAAATCCCTAAAACATTAGAATAAAAGTGACTTTAATCAATAAAACCCCTTTTCTATAAATGAGGCAGAGAAAGAATTTGCACTCTTTAGGAGCAAGTGTATATTAAGAATACCAGTCTATATATCAGCGTATATTAAGGACACCAGTGAGGCATGTTAAAAGAATATTCTTCCTGTTTGAGTCAGGAAAAATGTGCATGTGTATGAGCATGCGGCTTGAAAATATTTTGGTTTGACACATGTTGGAGTGCCAAAATCCTATCCTTAGATGCATAATCCATCTGCATTTGCATGCAAATGTAAAATCCAGATATTTAAAATCAGTCTGAGGAGAAGAAATATCTCTGGATAGGTAGAGAGAAAAAAGGTACAACATGGTAGGGCTCTGGCCTATTATTTGGAAATTAGAGATTCCAAATGAGGTCAGCTAAATGCAACCTGAAATCTCAGTACATTTGGCATGCTTAGTATGTGTTGGGATTTTTTTTTCATTTCTTGACAGAATGCGGTCCATCAGTAAATATATGACTGGTTAAAATCACATGTTTCAAAATAATGGATTTTTAGTGGAGTGGCATATTCTGAATGGGAGCCAGAGAGTTTTAAGGACTAATGTGCTAATTCTGAGCTGTCTCACTAGTGAGATAGAAATCAGTGGATATAAAGCAGAATAAATCTAATGAAGTCCAAAGCTATGCCAGGTAGTAATTTTCAGCACATATACAAACTCCTAGGAACACCAAAAAAAAAAAAAAAAAAAAAAAAGTGTTACAGGCAGACCTTTAGTGAATTAAATGTTTCATGATCTGTCTTTCAGAACACTAAGGAGCAGATTTTTCCCCTGAAGTGCATATAAAAGTTCTGTGAGTGTGATGAGTGGTACTGTACTCAATGTGTTCATAAATAGTACTTGAGGGGCAGGAGGCTGAAATGCTACTTACTATGAACAGGGCGTCAGAAGCTGCCTTCCAGCTGAGGCTTTATTACATCTTTATTACTCTGCCCACTTCCTTCGCAGTGCCTACTTCTCTCTCACTCTCCTTTTTGTCAGTCAGCCTACAACCTGCATAGCTGCAACAATTACATCTATGCCCTCAATGTGTCCCTCAACCTCTTCTTTTTGATCACTGTGAACAACTAAACCATCTGGCCTGCCACTTAGCACCAGAGTGACATAGTCTACAGACCATGTCTCCAAAGGTCTTCATTTCCAGAATATGTCTATGTCTTGCTAATACTCTTTGTATTGTGTCACAGGCACAGGCCAATATTTCTCATCTATACAGCTAAAACTCTTATTCAGACTCATTTGGGGTGTTGCCATCATGTAACTCAGTTACCGCAGTACCCTGTGTTTTTGTTCCTGACAAATGCAGCCATGCTCTCTTCATATATATTTGGAGTGCTGCTGTCAAGATCGTTATCCCCATCTGTTGCCTTGAGTTTCTCATAAGTCTATTTATCTCTTTGCACTGCCTCTTCCTCCTCCACTGTAACAAGTGCACCACATCTCCCTATTCCCACTTAAATGACACTGTAAGCCATACTAAAAGGCTGACTGTTACCTCCATTTGGACTGTAATATCAGTTTCTGTCATCTCCTTTTCACTTTTCAGACAAGCATTTCCAATTTTTCATCTTCCTTTCCACACGGGTGTGGGAAAAAGTCCCCATAAACATGTGCAAACCGGCCTTGTTTTCTGACCTCAAGAAGTCTACTCCATTGACTGGTGCTATAACACAGTTTCCTTCAGCTTTTCCATCAGGCTGTGTGATTCCATCTAGTGTAAGCACTGAGACCCTTGAAATCTTCCCTTTTTGTTCTCATTAATACAATGCCTAAAGCAATGGGGTCCTCATTCCTGACTAAGGTTTCCAGTTTACTTGGGTAATATATATATCTAGTAATTATTAGTAATAACCTTCTTGGTCACACAAAGCTGTATCAAGAGTAACTCCATTAACTGTAAGTATAAATAACCCATGCTTATGTGGGTATAATGGAGAACAAAATTTTCTCCTTAGTTTATTTTTCTGTTCACTTACAGAGACTACTTAATTACTATATATCTCCCCTTACACCTCCCAAGATTTTAGAAAAGGTGGCTTTAAGAAAAATCAACAAAATCCAAATGTATAACGAAGTGTATTTCACATGCAATATTATGAATGAACTTTGAGGCTGTAAATCAAATGCCTATGAAATCCCTTAAAATGCTATTTAAAAATAAGCTTGTTTCTACAGGAAATCTTCAAGGCACTTTATGTTTATTTTCTCATTCTCTCTCTTCTATTCTCACAAGCATAGTTAGATACATCCCAGTTTACTGGCTTGCAGCTTGTCTCTCTGAAAACAATGAAAGCTGCTTTTAAGGTCATGGGAAGAATCTGAAAGAAGGATTTTATATTTTGCAGAGCAAACTTGCTTCTGGTCTAAGATCCTTTATGCCAAGTTTCAGTGAATTTCTACAGCCAAGTTATACACTTCCTCTGACAATTTTTTAATGCTACCAGACAATTTGGCTACATGGTATTGTTATCAAAATTCTAAAAGAAATACTCAACAAGTCATTATTTTGGGGAACTAGTGGCACTAGACAGTTATTATGATTTTAATGTTGTTTCTGTTCAGCAGGTATTAACATGTTTGGAAAAAGGGAAGAAAGGATGGTAATAAAGGCTAGAATTTTTTTGTGGGTGGATGAATGATTAGGCTTCAGCACACTGCCAGAGACAGAAAGTAATTTGTGGAAGGCATTGTTCAAAGCAGAGATATTTTGGGATTAGAAGTATTGTGCATTGTATAACATATGCCAACTTTTCTGGGAGGTCAAGTCATAGTAATGGGAGAAATTTAGGAAAAAAAAAACAACAAACCCCACTGTATTTCATCATTTTCACCTACTCGCCAAGAATTTGGTGTCTGGAAAATATGAATCTAGCAATGGAACTTGCCTTTCTCAACAATAATATCTGCTAGACAATATAGATGCATCCTTATAAACAAAGCCAATGTATCCTGTACAGTGATGGAGGGTTTCTGCAGATATTGCAGAAGAGAATGTAAAAAATATTGACTACTTAGGGTGGAATTTTCCCGTAAACAACTTACACCTGTGCTTGGTATGGACAAAGCATCTGTGGATGCATCTTTTAATCGAGAGATTTGGAGTACTGTGGCAGACTAGATGATTCATTTAGACCAAACAGATGCCTAGGTATAAGCCTTGCAGATGGTTGAAGGTAAAGAATATGAGTCCCACTCACAGAAACTTCCTATACTTGCTGTTTTGGCAGTCCTCATTGTGCGTGTAAAGCACCAATCTCTGATCACTGCTGGTAGCATCACAACTACAGTCATGATGTTGAATGCAGCAGGATGCATTTATACAATAGAAACTAGATGATCCCATTTAATATTAAAAAAGCCCACCATGAAAAAATTATGGATCAGTTGAAAAAACCGAATACCCTCCCTTAAAAAAACAGAACAAAAAATAGGTTAATTACTTTTCAGATATCAGCAAGTGCCATGGGCAATCAGTCTGTAGCTTCTCTGTGAAAACTGCCAGCTTGTTCTCGTAGAGCTAAAGAGGGGTTACTGTTGGGAAATAACTAAGGTGCTCCCTCATTTAACACAGACCGCAGAACAGCTGCAGATACGAATGCCTTTCAGTCACCATTGATCAGGGATCGATTCAAATTACTGACCTAGAAATAAAAGGCTGTCTATTGAAGAACAAATTTCCTATACCATTCTGTCTTCAGTAATGAGAAATGGAAGTGTCTGCCACATTTAACTTTCAGCTGTCAAATATAGAATAGATGACCTCAAAGCATGACAATATGAAAAACCCTCTAAAACTTAGGGCATTTTTCCTGTTAAGTGCTTTTTTGGTTTGTTTGTGTTTCTTTGTCAGCTTTCTCACTGAGCTTGGTAGTTAGGCGTTTACAATCTTAGACAAAAGTAGGAAAATAGTATTTCACTTTCCACACCTCACAAAAACTTGCTTTAGAAATGGTTTCTCAATTCTAAACTTCTTAACTTACATTAAAACCCTCGGGGAGGGTGTGCTTTCAAGTGCTAGGCTAGAGCACTCAGGATTTAGATTCCAGTCCTTGACTTTGTGAGGACTACCTCCACAGCCTTGGCAAGCTGCTCTATATATTTTCTCCATCTCAGATTCCCATTTACTAATGGTGAAAAGTAATGTTTCCCTATCCTGGGAATATCATGAAACTGAAGTCACAGGTAACTGAAAGACGCTCTGCTACACATGTACCAATGATCAACTTGACAATCTTACTGGTCTCTTATGACTAGCTAATGTTTCCTTTGAAGGTTGAGTTAGGAATACAAGGCTGAAATGTAAGATTTATGGGTATCATTTTCATGCTTATGGTCCTTAGAGATAAAAACAAACAACACTCCCCTCTCCCCAGCCACTGAAGAAAATGGGTCAATCGAAAATTATCACAGTGACAGGTTTTTCCTTTCATTAGGATTACAAAACATTCAGCGTTAGTAAGAATTGTAGAGATTTTTCTGACAGAATTAATTATTCTGAATGATTAGTTTGTTATGCTCCTTGCAGGCACCAAGTTTGGAAGAGGAAGTGCTTTGTCTTTCGATTAAAAATATCCAAACAGCTCTGTGGAGTCATGATCTGAGAAACCAAAACAAGTCCTTAACCATAGATAAATGAAGGTTGGCTGATCCCAGTTTGTAGAAAGCCAGAGGAAGCCCTCTGCTCTGACCCCACGCCCTCTGGCATCACAGCTGGTGCACCAGCACAAAGACAACTTGGATGTAGGTGCTGCTGTGGGCACTTTACACAGGCTAGATTGTAAATTTGTATATTTATGAGTGTCCTGCGGGGGTTCCCACCAACTCAGAAGACAAAGCAAGAGTTGAAGTGAACAAAGCATATCCATAAAAGTTCCTCTGATTGCCACTATTAATAAAATGGAGGCCATAAACAAATTTACTGTGTACTGTTTCTTAAGCAGGGGAGCAGGAAAGCAGAGGATGCCTCCCTTGAACTGAAGGAGGTGCGTGTGCTACACAGGGTGAGTGCAGAAGGTATATGAGCTCTATGAAAAATAAATCTGGCTGCCAGAAATGTTTTCCTTTACACTTCTTACTACTGGGCTGTGGACATGAATTTCCTTCTACCTGAAATCTCAGATTGCCTTGGCAAAAGCTTGTAAATATGCATTTGTAGCATATATAAAACAGGTAAATTGGGATTTCTAGAGTGATTTTGTTTTTTCTTTATATAAATTCAGAAAGGGAAGAATAGTCTTGAAACTGTCCTGACATGTATCAGCATACTCCAATGTATTTCAAGGTCAACCTCCAACTTGCATATTTTTCATTTTCATTCACCCTTTCTAGAAATAAGGACAACATGCTTATTTTTGATGCCAACACCTATTATGAAGCATTAGATATGGTTCAAAAATCACAGCAGTTTAAGTCAAGGGACTAATTTCCAGGGGAATGATTGACAGAGAAAACTACATTTCTTTCAAAATGCCAGACCTGGCAGTTCCTTCCAGTCTGTGTACAAAGAGACCAGTTCATAGAATCATAGAATGGTTTGTGTCGGAAGGGGCCTTAAAGATCAACTAGTTCCCGCCATTTTCCAGGACTGCCTGCTCTGGTTTCCTACTCACGCTAAGGAGTTCTGCAAAGCACTGCAGAGGCTGGTAAAGTGGGGAATGAAGCTTGGGTAGAGCTGAAAATGCAGCAACCTTTTTAAAGCTGGCTTGATGGAAACAAGTTTTTGTCTGACTGTATATCAGTCTTACACTTGTTCTGCTGTAGTCTGCCTTGTACTGCAGGTACCCAGTTGGAAAACTTTACTGCTTGCCAGAGCTGCTACTGTGAAGTTAAATACATTGTTTGTGGACTGGATAATGAAGACCCAAAGCAAAAAACAGTGGATATTCCCAGTGGGTCTTCAAGTCCCACAGGTGGTAAGGAGTATCTCTGTGGCCCAGCAGCAGGATCTCCAAAGACCCTTAGCACACCTGGGATCAGTCTCTGACAACATGACCCACTGAGGTGCATGGCAAATGCCAAAGTCACGGGGTATTAGAACATGAAGATACTACTTACACTGTAGCTTTCTGCATTGCACTTGGATCCTTTTTCAGATAAATCGTTTTTAAAACTTAGAAGAAACTTTATACTGAAGAAAACTGGATAACTAGCATGGCACCTAATCTGCTTCCCAGAGGACCAAGCATCAAACACAGCCAAGAGGTCCACATGGATTTGATTTTTTTTTTTTTTTTTGCTTAACTTTAATTAGTGCCAGGTAAGTTTTGGGCATAAATTGGAAATTGGATATCTAGCTTAGTTGGAATTCATGGTCTGGAAACCACTAAGAAAAGCCAGTTCCAGTGTTTTACATCTCAAGCCTAGTGTCACGTGGTTGCAACCTGCCATGCAGTAACGCTGACAGTGGCGCAGGAAATAGCTTGGAGGAACGCCCTCATTCTGTTTCATTTGGAGCTCATTTGTGCTGAAACTTGCAGTGACAGAATTATGGTGCAGTTTTAATAAGAGTATGTGTCTAAACTCATACTCATGGTTTTTCTGCAAATCTGGATTAGAGAGGATCTCATTTTTCTCCTCCCACACATGCGCTCTCTGCCAACTGCTCTAACAATGACCTGTATTCATCCACGCTGTAACTCTGTTGACATCATCAGGCTACAACAGAGATAAATTTGGTCCAATGAGGCAAAATGCTGTGAAATGGTTTGATTTTTCTCTTTTACCCAAGGAAAATGCATCTGGAAGCATATCATACTTTCATGCTGACACACAGGAATGTCTTCATCATTACCAGGTGACTGATTTTCCTTCAGATTCACAAGATTTTCTTTAAATAGATGCTTAAATTGAAAATTTGGTGCATAATATTTATTTTCTATTGCAATACAATTCCATGAGTTCTTTATTATTCTGCTTATAAACGAAGTTTTAGAATTAGCAGTATGATTTTTTTTTTCCCAAAATGTTAGGTGTTTCATGCCTTCTTTCTGTTTTTAAGGGCATTTAATTTCCATGAGAGCCATGATCCAAAAATGGAGTATTCAAAGGTGCCTCAGAGTTTCTGGAGATTGATTTACATCTTCAAAAGTATCTCAAGGAATGACATCAACAGGATTTAGGAACACAGAGTCAGGAAGAATTCAAGAGTGGTGTCACAGTGCCATAATGTCTTTCAGCTAGTTAAATGAGTGGCGCATGCAAACTTAATTTAGGAAACTAAGTTGCCTGGTCCATGAATAGGAATTGGTAGTGCCAAAGACTAGGATTTGCAGCATCTAGCACATTGAACAGAGGTACACCTAAACAACCCAAAAC
>JAVJGJ010000014.1:46590697-46611721 GCA_035590215.1 Microhierax caerulescens
CCTAAACAACCCAAAAGTAAGAGCTGTGGAAAAGATTTATCTGAGATAGTGCCTCTTGCCCAGACACAAGAATTAACTATATCCTTGAGATAGGTGCCTCTGAAACGAAGACCTAGAGCCAGAAGTTGCCTTTGGGTGCACATGACTGGATTGCTGTTTTCCTTTAAAAGGCAGCTTTGTAAGAGCAAAGTGTCTTTTACTCAAAGGAATGTGAACTTCCTTTTTTATACAGTAGAGTGGAATTGGAGAAAGAAAAATTTAATAAAAAAAAAAATTAATCAAAGGTGGTGTTCACAGAATAAAAAGCCCTTGAATTGTCTAGCTAACATGCAATAAAGTCTGTTGCTAATAAAATCAGTTATCAGGTTGTTCACAATGAAATCTGGATGACCAACACCTGATACTGGCAGATTTTTTTTCAAAGCTCCTCAAAATATGAAATTCTGCTGCTTTAAAATGTGTTGCAAGATGAACATCTCAGATTCACTGGTAAACTACTTACTACAAGTGGGACTTAGAAATGACGGTATCTGAGGTTTTGCAGTTTTCTTTGGCTTTGGTATAATCAGATTCAAATTATCTTCCTGCAAAATCGGTATAGAAATATTTAAATGTTTACAAAAGACTTATTAGTTACTTAATATTTATACAGTCATCAAAGATCCTTTTCTGTGAGATATCATGCAATTGTACTACAAGATATTTAATTGAAAAATTAATAAAAAATTGTAATACAATAATTTAAATTCCTTACTGTATTTTAATTTAAGATAGTATTTAATACAAAAAATAAAATTAAATTATTAGCACACCCTGACACACCCAACTCCCCCCCCAACACACGAACAAACCAAAAATATCAGGTAATCAAAGCCATGAAAACAAAAGCATGGGAGAAGGAAGATTCAGTAGTAAAATCTGATTAATTTGAATTACCTCCATGCCCTGTGAAGCTCATTTTCATCTTGCTGCCTGCTTTACACATACTGCAAAAAACACCATGCAGAAGACCGTTCTGCATGATGGGAATTCAGCCCCTGGTGCCAGTCCTTCAAAAACTGACTCCTTGTAGTGCTTAAAAAAATGGATGGAAGTGAAAACAACCAGCTGGTTCAGAGTGAAATCGTAGTCTGGTTTGGGATCACTTGCGTCCAGCCCAGATAACTTTTTGCAACTGTTTGCTCTCCCCACATGCACAAGGGCAGAGTCCTATGCTAAAACTCATGCGCAGTTGACTGCGAGGTTAACTTGTGGCAGGGCTGCCTGCAATGCTGGCTAGCCAGTCTGGGGAGCACATGAAGTACTAGAATACATGACCTACAGACAAACCGAGCATGTACCAGACAAACCAAGTAATGTACCAGCATGGTACATTACACAAGCTCTGAAACTGAACAGCTCATATGGTAAATTAAAAGTGGAAATGGGGGTGTTTGCCTGGTAGGACGTACTTCCTCTTCCCATCTTCAAGTTTCATATATGGTGAGGGAAAATATACCAGAAAAAGAAAGCAAACCTTAGGAGATTAGGGAGACTAGCAGATCCCTTTTGTCCATATCTGCTGGAGAAAAGATTGAGAAAAAGTCTGTTGAGCCCAGGCAAGTAGAAAACAGTGCCTGGCTGAATCCATGTAATCTATCACCATATCAGGCTGGGCCAGGCCGGCAAATATGAGAGCACCGCTGCTCAGCCCAGAGTGAGGCAGTGATACCAGATCACAGCAGTACCTGTACTGCTGAGGAGTCACACACAGACAGATCACGTCTCTTGAATGGCTGGCAATGCTCTAATGCAGCCCAGGAGGCTGTTTCTCTTTTTTGCTGCAAGGACACAGATGGCTCATGGTCAAATGCAGTGTCCAACAGGACTCCCACGTCCTTTTCTGAAGAGCTGCTTTCCATCTGGTCGGTCTCCAGTGTGTACCGACACACGGTGTTGCTCCTACCGAGGAGCAGGACATTGCACTTCCCTTTGCAGAATTTCATAGTGTTCTTGTCAGCTCATTTCTCCAGCCTGTCAAGGTCCCTCTAAGTATCTCCCATCTCTCCCAATTTTGAACTTCCTATAAACTTGCCGTGGGAAGAGTTTATTCCATCATCCCAATCATTAATAAAGAGCCTTCGTCACAGTAGATGTTGTCTCTAAAATCAGTAGATACCTGCTCACTTGTGCAGATGATGTGTGTATGACCATACTGAATGTCTGAGAAGGAACTACTAGATCTTAGATCCATACTAGTAATTGTCTGACAATGACAGTGAATTTTTCTGCTCTATTTGGATTATAAGTTTGGTTGGCCTTTGTTTTAATTGTGTGGTATAAGCAATTAATGGACTGAGTTTTCTCACCACACAGGTCATATGCTGTTTTTCCCCATAGCTAAGAAGGCAGTCTCAAGTAATTGTTAGTATCCCTCCACAAGGATCTAAGTTGCACATGATATGCAACACTGTGCATGTCTAGAACATACTGGAAAAAAACTAAATTATGTCCCTTGTTGACAAATTCAGCCCTGAAATTTACTTTACTCAGGCACAAAACCTGTTTAGAGACCAAGGATTTCTGGAGAGCTGCCCAAAATCCGTGCTGTTTTTCTCCACAAAACAGGTGGTCAGAACCCGAAGTCTAATGGTTTGAAACCTCGGTAAACCTTTCAGATGCATAAAAAGCCCGCTTAGCTTCCTGGCGCTTCTTCTACAGACTAATTCTTCAGGACCGGGCATGTGAACAAGGCTGCCGTAAGAACAACGGGGGAGAACACCTGGTGCGCTCCATGGCTAGAAGCCATCTCTGACAGACAGGAAATTTCAGCACGGCAAGAGAGGGGCGTGCTCTGAAAAAGGCAATAAGCATGCTCTGACACTCGTTATGTGGAAATCCAGCTGGCTGTAGGTGACGTCTTTTGAAACTGGTCAAATATTGTGGAAAAGACAAACCTCTAATCTGAGTATTAATCAGCCTCTTCAGTAATCTTTCTGTTGCACTTTACGGCTGGAAGGAAATGAAGGTGTTTCCACTTCCAGTTCTTTGCATGCCATCTCAAAGGGATGCTGAGTGATACAATACACAAATCCCATCGCTACAAAGTGAATGAATACTTGAAAGCTAAATCTGCCCATCAGTACCTGCGAGAAATGTCAGACTTGGAAGGAAAGCTCCAAGGGGAAAAAAAAATTACCCACATGCTGACAGATCAGGCTTTCATTTCCCATCTGCTGATGAGAAATGAGATGAAGGTGATAACTTCTTGAGAGATGGTTGTATATTGGTTCCCTTCCTGAGGAAAGGAAGATGTGATGCATGGTATTTTCTTACCTTCCCCCTGCACTTATTACACCCTGGGAGTGGTAAGCAAGGTTTCCACACGATCTGAACTGTAGCCCTTGAGCCCTGTGTCTCCCTATGATAAATACCAGTGTGTATGCATTGTGTGAACCACCAGTCCACCACTGTAACAAATCTCAGGATCTCAGGATCAGCAGGACTTCAATCTTTTCTTCTTAGAGTGAAGTGTGATTTGCCCTAATCAGCCAGGTCAACAGCACTCAGTCACATAAACCAGCTCCTTACTTCCAAACCAAGGTTTCCTGCACGTTTTGCCTTTGGCCTAATTGCTATAAGAGAGCTTCCCTACTCCTTTGGCTTTCTCTCTTGGCTTGGGCTATCCTCTGTGTCCACCCAAGCACAGATTTAGATCATCTCTTTCAGTTCTGCAAACTCGTCCCAACCCATGCTGCCAGACGCTGTGTCACAACCTCACGCATTCACAGTGCAGCTCAGATAGCTTCTCTTCTACCCGAGGGACTACTCAGTATGCTGGTTTCTGAACCCCAGGAAAAAGTGTTGGCATTACACTGGACTTTTCCAGAAGCCTTTTTTCATTAGTAGTAGCCTGACTTCAAGCCTTCTCCACCACGTTAACCCACACACTTTTTGGCTTATTCCCCAAACCATGCCGAGAACTTGCACCTCAGCTGCACGACTTAGACATTGTCACATGGCCACCCTGTCACCAAATCAGGAGATTTGTCAAGAACATAAATGGATTACATTTTCCTTAGACTTTGTTGCGTAAAAATGTTTTCATATTATGTTCCCTAGCTCAAAATCTGCTCATACAATTTCTCCATGAATGCTACCTTATCATGATTCAGAAAGGAAATACTTATTTTAAAGACGTTGCTGATAATGTTCTTAACCTGGAATAGGCCAAAAAAGGTAGAATGAAATTGTTAATTAAAGTCTAATTTACTAACACAAATAGCCCTATAGATTTCAGTAGAATGACACGAATTAATGAAATGAGCAAGTTTTCCCTGAGGTAAACCTTTAAATTGAAAGTTGATCGAGATCTTGATATGGGGTACTGTTGACTGAATTTGAAATATGTAGCTCTGATTCTGGACTCATTTTTTACCTTAGGACTTGGTATGCTTGCCTATGTATATTTTACACAGCAGAGAAGAAAGGAGTGTCTCATAGAAAAATGAAATGTCAGCATATTTCCATGTTTCTCCTCTTTGCTCTTAATTTCAAAAAACTGATTGTTGTAGTGTGTTGCTTTTTTAAAAAAAAATAATAACTGAAATGATTGTAGAAAGCTAAGTCAAAATGTTTGGGGTGTTCTCTTGAATTAGGTAAAGTTAGATTCTTATCTGCTTCATGTTATTTATTGTTTGACATATTTGATTTGTAGCATCTAAAAGCCTGGATCAAGGTGGCAATCCCACTGAGCTATACATGCTGAATCCTGCTTTCAGTGGAGCGGTGAAGGGATTTCATGGCCCATACCAGCATCTATTATGCATGCAAATGTAAAGCGGTACATTCCACAAGCATATGCGTATTCCTACGCATGTGGGCGTGAGTGTGTGTGGACGCACTTGCTCATGCACATGTGCACTTTGCCCTAGCTTTGAGAGTCTGATGTGCAGCGAGAGAATTTTAATCCCATTTATTGACCTTTCTGAGAAGTGAAGGGAAAGAGGGGAGGGGGAAGCATACACACCTGCAGTTTGTTTCCTTTAAAGAGATAACTTTAAGAGAATAGAGATGAGATGGACGAAGAATACTGCCCATTGCCAGGAGCCCTGTTCACAATGCACACAATGCACGGCCTCAGAAGCCGACAGGGAACTGTTGCCACTGGAATGAAGAACACTATTGCCAGGGGGTCACAGAGCAGTGAGTGCAATTGATTAGAGGTATAAGTCTTAAGATGGCAGCAGGGAAAATGTTCAGTGACCAAATCAATCTGCTAAATGACCTTTCCTCCAGATGCGTATAACATTATTCTTTTAAAGCTGAATTTGCATTCAGGTGCTTTAGCTTAGCTGGTTTTGAAGGCACTGGAAGTTGAGCAACTGTCTGTGGGAAGAAAATTTAGAACAAAGGGTTCATAAGAGCATTTATTTAGCATGAAAAACACCCGCCTGATATTTGAAAACGGAACGACAAGGGAATCCAGAAATAAGGTGCAAGAGGCATAACTTAGCTAATGTTTATTGGTGATAGGTAACTGATTACCATTTAAAGGGCATTCCTAGTACACTGATGTCAGTCGTAGCTTTTCAGGAGACGTTCAACTAGGTCTTTGGTGAACATCCCCAGTCTGTAGAGATCATTTACACAATGAGATTAGATACTATTTAAGGCAGTAGACTCCTAAGTAATTACATTGTTTATGACAAACCACATTTATGTCCGTTGAAGTATGACATACTCTGTACTTATCTTATGAAATTTAGTGAGAGGTTTTGTATGTAAAAATTAAGACTGGGCTGTTTTAACCATACTTAGTGCCTCTTTGTCCCTGCTTCCTTCTGGATTTTCTTTTCTCAGGAGGGGAAAATAATACACATTGCAGTATACTCAAAATTAACTTACTTGCATATTCCTGTCACATATTTTTGTGTACTGTCATCCAATTGTGACCAAAAAAAAAAACCCTCTCTTTTGGTAATGAAATGTTTTTCAACAACAGAAATTTTTTCCTCTTCAAATTCTGTTTATGCCATACTGTGCCCTGATTCTTACTGATGTGGAGAAATGCACGGCTCTTTTATGATCTAAAGCAGATCTGAATGTAACATTCCAAAGATGAAAGCTGCACGAGCAGCAGCATGGAGTTCCTGGCAGAAATTTCTGTTCTCAATATCCTCTGTCAGGAGAAATGTTTTTGGCTACAAATTTATGCTCTTCACAACTGAGTAGTGAAAGTGCCTACTCCCAAATAAAACGCAGTATTTTGCAGATGTGATTACACTGTTATAAGTGGCAGGAGAGTTTCACTGGTCATGTTGTTATCTTGTATTTGCACTATAAAAGTTTCAACCATGAAGACAAGTTATAGTTTTCAGCTTCAAATGTTTCTTAATGGACTGCTGCATATAAATGTCTTAATTTTCACATGATTTCTCTTAGAATTCACTCTGCTAAAAGCTATTATTTCAGTCTGAGTGAAAAAGCAGTGTTTTGTATAAAAATTATAATACAATGTTTCATCATTGTTTTTGACATATTCTGCGGTTTCAAGATCTTTTCCCAAGACACTTTTCATTTCTTTTAAGTCTGACAGTTGAACATGTTCTTCGTTATGACAAAGTATTGATGCTCTTGTCTAAGAAAGATAACATGACAGAAAATGTCAGTAAAGGTTTCAATCCCCACGCTAGGAAGTATAAAGTTTACACTACCAGAATCTGCTGCGCTTACGTGTAAATATAGTACTTATTCAAATCCCTTGAACTCCCACATTTGTTTCTTCTTTATCATAAGAATTCTTACACTAGAACAAAGGGTAAACTCATCTGTGAATAGGATTTGTTGAAAATTTGATAATGCTGATAATGAAGATTTCCCTCAGTTTGAGTACACATATGCTGAAGGAATTCTGTTGTCCTACCGTCCTGTTTTGTTCAGTGTTTTGTTATCCTACAGCTGACATCTGAGAAACACAGTAAGTACCAGGTATAAGAAATCATCAGCATTATACTATATTTAGCAACTATCTACATGCACTGCTCTTATACACACTCTGCGACCAAAACCAAATCTCCTATTTCAGCTGTATATACAGCATTGAATCTCCCAGTTGCTGTAGCCAGGAAAGAAAAATGTGCTCAAAGCTTTTTGCATTTTTTTTTTTTTTTTTTTTAGGGGTAACACACTTCAACAATCAAAGGGCAAAACCAGATAAAAAGTCACACAGAACTGTATTTAAAACCCTTGGTTTGGGAGTATGGGGGTGGGGGGGTGGGGGGGGGTGGGTTATTTGTGGGAGAAATCCCCTTAACTAAACGCATTAGAAAAATGGAATGAATGTAAAATTTAACAGTTTAATTGGATCCCAAGGAATTATCTTGGAACCTGCAAACTGGCTTCCAAGCCCTGCTAACCAACTTACCTTCATCAAATGCTTAGAGGCTTTCCTCACATTGTCAAAAGCATTTTAAGCAAGCACAGCACTCAGCTACATACCATGACAAATTTTGCCTGTAGGCTGTTAAGATGGCTTTAAACTAGTGAGGCGTGCTTTTAAAATACATATATATATATATATATATATACTTTGTACATATTTCATCCCAAGCTGGCTCCCTCCTCCCTAGCTACTTTCTTTTTTTTTTTTCTTTTTTTTTTTCCTTTTAGCCTTTATATCTTTGCAGTTTAGTGGAGTTATTAATTAATGAACTTGCGTATTTTCTGTCTTTAGCTGCTGAAGAGCGAGGAACTGCCAATCAGCGGGGACCCTCCTGAATTAGGTGAATGCTAACATTTGGCAAGTGTCATCACAGTTGCCTGCCCATGCCCTTGTAATGCTCTAAGCCAGTGACCCTTCCCTCTTTGTTACACATTTCAGGTAGCACTCAGAGCTCATTGTGTGCAACTGAGGTCAACCGCCAACCAACCAAGTGCTCTGTCCTGCTCACACAAAGCTTTCCCTGAAGGCAAGAGAAAAGAATAATAAAAGGGGGAAATGGCCTGCTGAGCAAAGGCTCTCAGCCTTTTATAACAGGAGGTCGTTTTTGATTATAGGAAGGAACCTTCAGTGGCCATGGAAACCAAAATGCCACACAAAAGCCAGAGGGTGCTTGGGAGGTAAACAAGATAGATGAAAGGTGATGGTGCTTTTAATCTCCACAATCAATGTGCTTAGGTGGGTGACTTTAATTTAATCCATGTCTGATTAACCCTCTCCCTTTGTTTACACCATTATAGGAGTTTTTCTCCTGTAAAATTTTTAAACAAATGTTAAAAAATTCCAGAAGAGGGCTGATCACTGCAGTGTTTTCATCCTATTCACCCCCCTGATGTAATCATGGATGTTCTCATTATCCACATAAATGCCTAATCCTTCTTACTCCTGCTAAGCTTATCCTCAGTGCTATATTTGTGAATGAGAGAGTGAAAGTTCTTATACAAATACAAATTCTTGTGACTTTCTTTTATGGACACCTAGCAAGATGAAATAACTGGAAACAATGGCACTCAGTGAGGAAACCTTTTCCATCAAGAAGCCTTGGGGCAGTTTGGTGAAAACTGGATTTATTTGGTTGAATTATGAGCCCTTGAAAACTGCACATCGTACACGCTTAGACATTTTTAAATAACAGCAGTGGGTTTAATGACAGCTGAATGTTCGGAAGGAAGTAGTGCCGTGCATGCGTGCATGGCTAATTTACCTACTTACTGAAAAATATACTCAGGGGTAGTGCTCCGAATGAACCCTGCCACATTCGGTTTGGGTTGGCTTACACAACTGAAAATTCTCTCTGACGGCTGCGCAAAATTTTCCACAATAATGAGCATTTTATGGATGAGACTTTCAAAAGCCTGTCCCCATTTAGGAGAGCAGATCCCATTCAGACAGGAAAGGGAAGAGAATAATAATAAAAAAAAAAAGGCCCATAGGAATTTGTGTTCCTACAGACAGGCATTTAAGCACTTATCTCAGTCTCAGTGTCATTAGAGTATGAGCTTTAAAACCTCTCGGAATCCTGTCCTGGCTCATGAATGAGAATAAAACGCACAATCATTCAGTTAGACTTCCTAAACAGTCTGAAGGAAAAGAAAGATGCTTCAAAATAGCATTTGCGGAAAGAACTGTTCTTCCCAGAGCTACAATGCCTTTGCCACGGCAGCCAACAGCTGCCTTTATCCATCCAAAACCTGGGTCCTTTCCTGAGAGCAGCTGCCTGTCTCAATTCTGAAAAAGTAAAGCAGACCTTAGTGTTTATTTTTAAAATACAGGCAAAGGAGGCACTGGAATTGATGCTGCCCACTCTCAATGCAATAACCTGGCAGTAAGAGCACTTGCCCAGGATGCAGGAGAACTGAGCACCATACCTTCCTCATTGCCAGGATGCTTGAACCTAATCTCCTGCTGCCCAGCCAAGCAGGCTGAGTCTGCGGAAGAGGACATTGCCGGGGCTGGACTGCTCCTCAGAAACAAACATGAGGACTGGGGGCTCAGAAAGAAAAAAATGTGTGTGAGCTCCTAACTGTCACTTGGGCTTAGCAGGGAGCAATGTGCCTGGATGCTAGACCAGTGTAGTTCTTAGCTTGAACTGCAGTAGAACTGCAAATATTTCAAGAGCTTCAAGGTAAAATAAGAAATTATAAAAGAAAGCCAAAATCCAAGCACAGCTTTCTGAGCTGTAATTTCAGGCTAATCAACCAAGTCTGTCTAAATCGTGGTTTTTATGTTGCCCTAATTCCATAAAGGGCCACCGATGTTGCAAGGCCTAATTTTTAATTGATTTGCTCTTATTTACTTGAGAGGAATGTGGGATGCAGAGCGTTAGGGTCCTAATTATGAGCTTCCCAGTAGTCACAAAGCAAGAGCATGAAGCTGCCTCCACTAGCCAAAAGGAAAGGTAAAGGAAAAGATCTAGTCACTGGCTCAGGGCAAAAGCAAGGGTCCTCTTCCAGTGAGAGCTGGAATCTCTGAACCATCCTGTAGAGTTAGACTCTTCCTTAGCGAGGTAGCACTCTCTGAGGAAAAACACAGATGCTGTTAGTTGCCACCTTCTGCAAACAGTGGGCACTCACGTGCCATTTGAAATATTCAGATCCTGCTTTTTGGTTAGGTCTGGGTCTTGCTTCTTCCTCCACAGCTCCCCAGTGGGGCCTCTGTCCACTAAGCTGGAAAATACTCTGAGACAAACATCAGAGTGCTCCTCAGCTTAAGACAAAGCCTTTTATACAAGGTGAGAAACATTTTGCTTTTCGATGAATCCACGGCTATTTGTTAGTGAAGAGACTGCATCCAAGAACTGTATGTGTGTCTAAGCTAAAGTCATTCTCTCTGAGTCAGCTGGCATTTAAATCATTTATATGAAATGGAGCAGCATAAATAAGCAGGAAGTGAAAGGGATCCGCACAAGCATCTTTCAGTAACTTTCACCCTGATAGCAGAAATTTTATATTCCAGTATCTGTGTGATAGGATCTTGGCCATGGATCAAGGACACAACCAATTTGTCTTTATTCTTTTCTACTTTGATTAGCCACAGTCAGAGATTTCCTTCCGGAGCTCCTTGTTTAGCGAATCCCCAACATATAGCTGAACAGGGTCAAAGTCTGAGTATTACATGTAAAATTAAAAGGAGAAATGTCAGTTCCAGATGACAAATCAGCAATTGCAGACTGGAGGTGCTTTCAGATTTAGCTATCAGTTGAACAATTGGTTTTCAGGATCTTTGTTATGAATAAGATTTACAACTCAATGCTCATGACTGAAGCTTTTCAGCCCCAATCATAAAGTGTTCTGTATTTAATATTTTGAAAGGTTTATGGTCACTCAGCTGGCAACTACTCAAGAAATAGAACTACTCAAGAAATAGAGGATAATGACTGAATGAAGGGGGAAAAGCTTTTTTACTGACCTGAAGAGAGTATCAACAGTACCAAGACTGAGAATATTGCTGTGAAGTTGAGGAACTGAAGAGAAAGATGATAAAGTGCTATTTTAGATTTTGCTTATGTTCCTACCAGGAATTTTAAGTCCTTCACCACTGATTGTGACTGTTTCCACTTGTCTCCTTTGGCTGTTTTAATAACATTTTGCAGATGCAGTGCAATTTTTACCTATTATTTTGGGTGAATCTTCCAACAGTTAAGTTGCCAACTTTTCTGGTATATTTTAAAATACTTTATTTAAAATAATAATAATAAAACCCAGCCTCCTCCACACTCAATAACTTGAACACATCAGAATGAATGCATTATTTATTACATGCTCCACTCTGCTGAAAATGTCCCTAAATTGCGGTGGATAAACCTGGGGTCCTGGAAAAGGAGAAGACCATTCCTTCCTTCACTGTGCGGTTGTATTGGAACAGGCACAGCATAGGAAACCAGACAAATTGGTAGGGTTCTGTGAAGTTATAAGTGTCCAGGCCTGCTGCACAATAACAGAAATGTTACGTGGCAAATTCAGGCAACCCAGTGACCACCATGAAATCTATTGACGTTTTCCTTAGACTTAATGTAGATACTTAGCCAAACCTCTCTGGGTGAGCAACTGAGCTTTATCAGACTCCTTTCCTCTTCTCCCAGCTAAAAATATAAATACCCTTATATTTATGCTAGTGCACCACCTACTAGGAGGCAAGGGCAAGAAAGCTAGCTCTTTTAAAAATTAATGAGCCTTGGAAGGAAATGAAGCTGAGAGAGTATGAAAGCATATGAATTTCTCCTATACAGAAGAACCAGCATTCATTAAACTGTAACTCTACACTGTTCAAAGCTCCAGTCCACTTCAGCGGTAGATTAGTATGAGTAAGGACTACAGAGTTCAGGGTACATGTTTTTTTCCTGCCTGGAAAAACATATTACTGCATCTGTGGATAATGAGATTAGCAAAGACATTTGCTTTGTCACAGCGACATGGGCCTACCTGTCCATTAGATGCAATAAAATTGGGTCTTACTATAGTCCCAGAAAATGGGAGATTTATACACAGTGCTAGATCTGGGGTTCTTTGCAATGGTAGCAATTGTAAGCATAATCCTATTTTCAGACTGTCAGATGATGGGGATCACATTCATTGAGAGTGTTAAGAATGGCAGCCTGGAGTTTTTGGTACAAGTTAATATTAGAACTTAGAAGAGGTGGAAATGAATGTTCTTACAAATAATTCTATTAAGCAAGATATCTTGTAATTGTTCCTTTGTTGCTCTTTTTTCTTAACAGTATTAAAAATTTACCCCTTTTTAACTCTCTTTTAAATGCAGAGATGGAAAACTATTGGAAACCAATAGATTACATTATTCATAGGTATTTGTTTCCCTGATATGACCACATAATTCAGACTTTTGTGCAGGAGGGTGTTACTTATTCTTTCCCATCCATCAAGACATAGGCTCAAAGAAGTCTTGTTCCAGGTCAGAATGTTAAATAAAAGCATATTGACCTGGATTCTTCTTGATCTGTACATTTCTTACTTTTTCTTATATTCAGTCTTCTGCTGAGGGTCATTTCTATACAAAACAGTTATATCAATATATCTGTATCAAATGAAGGTGGATTGGTATTGACATATTAGTGCAAATATACTGTGTTTGTATTTACATAAGTATAAATGTTATTCCTAATACCACCTTGGAATACGCGATACACATGCGAGACAGATCATACAGAAATGACTGTAGCTATGCTAATGAACCATTTTACCTGAATCACTAAATGTAAATAAAGAAATACAACCTTACAACTGTGAAAGGAAATTGCTGTTAGATATGATAGATTGTATTTCCTGGCTCAACGGTTGGTAAATTTCTATTTATTCTCCATTTGTTTATCAGACATTCGTATCATTTTGTTGTATCATCAGTCAATAAGGGACAATCAAATAATGTCCATGAAGACACAGTTCCAGCATTAAAATTGGAGATTTTTGAGGATACCCTTTTGCTTTGTCTTTGAAAGAACAGCTATACAAAGGATGATTTACCAAAAAATGAGGAAGACTAAGTCTGTATTCTTTCCAGACAGCTGCCACTGTTGCCATTTTTAAACAACATTAATAAATGCAAGTAGAGTTAAGCTGAGAGAATCCAGTATCTGAAACAGCTCTGCTTCTCTCAGGAGTATACAGGATGTGTAGTTCCAAAATCAGAATAATGTTCAGGTGCTAGTCACAAGAGGGAGCTCAGTGCTTCATAGCTATAATAGAAATAGGTCTGGACTGAGAGGCAAAATTTGAATAGTTTGTTAAAGGATATAGAATTTATAAATCAATAGCAATTTTCTGTGCTTGGACTCTTAATTCATCTTGGATTTATCTTAGAACTTGAGCCTTTGGCATCTAAGAAAGAAGACTATTTTCCACTTAGTTAATAAATAGCTCATTTTCTCTTCTTTCCTCTTCCCAGTTCCTCATATTTCTATCTCTTTGTCAAAAGTAAGGTTAAAATGGAATGGAAGGTGACAGCTCATAACAGCAGTTTAAGGCAAAAAATTACAGTAATGCTATATTAGTCTTAGGAGTTGACCAGATCCAAACTTTCTATCATGTCTAAGACCATTCAGAACTATACATTTGAAATATCATTATACTTGAAATGATATGATAAACAAAATGCAGAAAAATGGAAATGGGATTTTTCAGAAAATTCTGGTTGCATATCTGAGATACCTTGGTTTGATAACTGCCCATTGTAGCTACAGAGCATCACAGCCATGGCTACCATATTGGTATGCACCCAAATGATCAGCTACACCAACAATCCAGGAATGAGAAAGCGGACAAGCTATCACAGCTGATTATTTTTGGAATTAATGCACTTGACTAGAATATTTTGGTTTTTAAAAAAATGGCATTTTTTAACTGAGGAACCATTGACTGATAAAACGGTGGTCGGGTGAACTTGAAAGCAAGTTAGGAATCATGACAACTAGCATGAAATTTTCAAGAAATCCAAACTTATTCTAATCTTTGGATGTGCATACTACTGAAATTGCGTTAAGTCCTCCCCATAAATTATATCATGGGAACAAGTATGATTTGGTCATTTCAGTGTTTGTTGTTCCAGATTAAACTAGGCTGATTTTTTAACAATGGTTCTTTTCTTCTTTGCCTCACCCACTCCTGGTGTTGCCTGGGTGATGTAGCTGTTCAGATGTTGTGGACTTCTTTGAGTGTTTACTTATCAGTAGTATAAAACCTGTGGAATAGTTTGGCTTACTGAATTGGATTTACAACTGTTTTTCTTCCCCAGAACAGTGGAAAGTAACTGAAATGGTCATATATTTTTTAATTCTTTCTGTAGATTTCCTTATCTTCATGTCTCAACCTACACTATCTTTGACATTATCTTCCTTTTTCACACTCTACATTCCCTGGCATGTTTCCCACTCCTTCTTGCAAAATCTACATTATCTTCATCTTCTCTTGGCCATCTGTTTTGAAAATGTCTGGTGAAATGGGTAATTTAAAAAGTTGAGTCTTTAAATAATCTCACCAGAAAAAGATCTGTGATGACTGCAAACTAGAAGCTGAGGCAAATAACCTCGGCAACATCTTTCCTAAGAAGTTCTGGATCCTGTGACAGTTTAAGTGCTTAAATCAAGTTTGAATCTAAAAGGTATGCTTTCAGCCTATAGTCACGGACTTGATGGCAAAAATGCTTGTTGAAATTCTATACTCTGTGTTACACAGTTGTGCAAAATAAATAAACCTAATTATCTTTTTCAGCGTTATGAAGTTATAACTGTTTTAATTTCAAAAGGCCACCATGCCCTACCTTTTTTGGTAAGCATGAAGTCAAGTGCTGGTAAATTACTAAAGGAATTTATTAGGGGAAAAAAAAAAGTGTGAAATATAATAGTGTATTTCTAAAAATCTCCAATTTAAAACAATCAATTTATGGGTTAATTTTTATCTGTAATTTTTGAGAAACTGTTTTCTAAATTTAAAGAGAAAACACTATAATTTTGTGTAGCATAAGCTTGTGCTTGCAAATAGTTGAATCCTTGCATTAAGAAAAAAAAACAGCTTCAGTTATGAAAAGAAGCAATGATTCTATGACAGACATGTACAGAGCAAGATACAGGAGTTACAGTTCAATGTATACATAATGGATATATAATCTACGAAGAAATAAAGACTTGATTAAAATTTTCCATTGAAATTGTCTTTGGCTGAAAACGGGATTCTAAGTAGCCTATTTTTTCTTTTTTTCTTTTAAGTACTTGTTATCCATTAAACGTTTTCCTCAGAACTTTTTGGCCAGAATACGTGAATGTCTGGCTTTAGGATTGTTTTCCCTCTCATTTCCCAAAGAAACAAGGTGTATGCTACTATGTTGCCTGCATAGCGTTCCATCTTTCTGTCTGTTGTCTGCCCCCCTTAAACTGCAAAAATGTGTTGGCCACTTTCTGATAGAAGTCACATGAGTTTAATCAGCATTAACCAACTGTTTCGAAAGCAGAGACCCTGTTAGGGTCCCATTTAAGGAGGAGGTATAGAGGGAACACCTCTTGTCTTCCATGTGTGGATGCTCAGAAGTCAAGATGCAACTACTATCTGACCAAGTAGCATTTGTATAAATAACCAGCTAATCAACACATACATGATTCAGCCGTAAGAAATGGTGCCCCTTCCTTTCCAGCAGGTCAGAAAGTGGAGGATCTGGGAAGGAAATAGGGGAATTCCAGTGTATGGAACAGAAGGCACAAGTCCATAGGAAACCAGGCTTCATTAGCTGCTCTTCTCAATTACAAAGACAATACACATAACAGAAGAGGAGCCTTGTCATATGGCCATGAAGTAAGTTCAAAGGAGGCTGGGTGGCTTACCCTGAGAGAAAAATTTGAAAATCCTGCTTTTAACCATCTAGGTGCTTTTGCGATCAAGGCAACAAAGCAAACTATAAATCAGCACAGGACATTTTGAGCTAATTCCTGTAGCCCTTGCAGGCAATGCCTTGGAAGCCAGGATCTGATGGCTGTGAGACTCCTCAGCCACACTCTCCACCTAGAGACATCCCGTCCCCAAAGGCTGCTAGCTGTATCCCACTGCTCTTCTCTGAGGGAAACCTGAGGAGGCACAGATGGTCCTCTACAGCTGTAAAGGCACTGAGAACATCAAAGTCAAGACTTCATTTCCCTCCAGCACAGCAGGTTTTAAAACAACAACAACAAAAACCTCCTAAACTGTCTATAGCTCAGGAAGTAATCTCAGCCCAAATTGGCAAGAACTCAGATAGCTTCAAATTGGAAAATGTGCAATTAATTTGCTAAATGCAAGGTGACATGCCTGAGAGGATGGTCTGTATTTGAAATCAGGGAAAGTTGATTAAAAATTGGGCTCTCTACTAAGAAGGAAATAGTCATTCTGAATCTATGATTTAGGGCATGATTTTATTGTACTCTCATTCAAGTGTGCAATGCCTGATTGAAAATGAAGCAAATCTAATTAATTAATATTGGCCTCCTGCTATCGTGCATCTGCACCACGCTCCTTGAATGACAATCCTAAACATCAGAAAAATATAGAACTCTTTATAATGAAGGATCTTATAAACAACAAAATAAAAAAGAAAATTAAAAAGAAAACCAACCCAAAACCAAACAGCTCCCCGAACTGTATCCTATTGCTAAGAATAATCCAACGGTATTTTAACCACCCCGCTGAACAGACAGGCCTTACATCGCGCTCTGACGTTGGCCAAACTGGGGCTCTGGCGACGGGCCAAAGGAAGCAGGTTTCAGCGGCGCAGCCCTCCACCGAGAACACCCCAGCACCGGTCCCCCCGCGCCGGGGCACTGCACATTCATTTTATGTGTAGTGCTCCTGTGCCTCACAACTGCTATGTCTGATATTTTCTTTATGACTTCAGCTTATTTGCAGATTTGGCTGCAAGATGTGTTTTCGCACAGTACTCAATACAAAGTCTAAAACTGAAGCTCAGAAATACCGTCTAGTGAATTTAACTGAATTAACTTGATCTCTAGAAATAATAACTGTGGAAAGACAGAGGGATTTATTCCTATGAAGTTTTGACAATTCCTGGCATGTATGATGACACCAAAAAATGTTATACCAAAAGTATGTGTAACCTCAGCTGTCAGCCGGGTGAAATTGCTTCACAGATACCTGATGGAGACACAGAGAAGCCAGAACGGTAACATTAAGTCAATAGTAGCAGATAACAACCATAAATGCTCGCCACCACTTTTGTACTCTACATCATGCACTGGCATGTCCAACTCGTCTCACTGCAGCTTCTCCTTAAAAAGCTACCAATGGTCAGTGCATCTTTTTTGTCGATCATTGTCGCTGAAGGAATAAAGTGGGGTTTTTGGGGTGGTGGGGTGGTGGGGAGGGGCGCGGGGAAGGAAAAAAATATTGGCATGTGTAAGATGTGTAAGGAGCAGAGTCACAAGTGCATGATCTGCAGGTGTGGTGCCTGTGGTCTTTGCAAAATTGTGGATTGGTGGATGGAAGAAAGGGATATCTGCTAGATGGCCATAGACCTTCTTTTCCTTCCTTTTTGGGTTTCCATGTGTTTTGTACAGTAGTCTAAAGATTAAGTTCCAGTCTTTGCAAACATAACATGAAAGTCAGCCTGCTGACAAAAAACATTGTTTCAGATTTGGCTTCTCAACTGCTGATCAAACCCCTTCTCAATTTATGCATAAACTTCCATTATGAAAAAAATGATTCTTTTTTTTTTTTTCATAAATACAAAGTACCAGGTCTTCTTTTACTGTTTCAAAAGGCTGTATAATATTGAATGAATGAAAATAGAGACATCAGTTTCAGAACAAAATCTCTAAGCCATTAAGAGACTGTGGTTGGATTCTTCTCTGTGCACACTATTAGGCTTTCAGACTTAAAAAGAAAAAATTGTTTGTATTTCTCCACAGAAAACTATGCCAGTGATCTGACCTCAATCAGTGAACTCTTAAGAGAACAGCACAGGTGCTAGAGATGGCTAAGGCAAGATGGCTGGAGAAGCATATTTATTATTTTTATTGTACACCTCACACTGACACTTGACTGATTAATAGAAAACATCCAACTCTTTCCAGCAGCTGGAAAAGAGATTTATTTTTATCTCATCATTAACATTCCCATCAAGTGATGAACTATAAAACTTCGGCCTGCAAATCCAAATTAAGAACAGTCAGACAGAATATTTTTTTTTTTATGCAGTAAAACCTTAAAAAACTGTCCAACTGGATATCTGTAGGTCTGCTGTTAATATCTGGAGTGAGTTCCATGGACAACGCTATGGTTTCCCAAAGTACTTAAGCACATGGCTGTTTTTAAGCTCTGAATAATCCCATTTATCTGCAACAGAATTTAAGCAGGCATGCCAAAGTAAAGTTGGAGCTGGAGCCACGGAGCAGTCCTTCCACATCCCTCAGTCAGTACCTCTAGGAGTTCTGCTACCTGGATGCAGACGGCCCAGCTATTTTGAATTAATTTAGGTTTAGTAAGTATTTACCTGGAGGACAGGGTATAAATGCAGGAAAAAATTTAACCAAATGATGTGATGGAGAAACAGCGAAAACCTGTTATTATGGGAACTAAGCAGAAAAAATATACTGTAGATAATATATTTATGAGGTTTTAGGTTATATTTCTGTCTGCAGTTCTCGCCACACTATCATATTGATACAAAGCAGTATGAAAACTGTCTTTCCTATGATATTTCCCATTCAAGCTGTGATAATAACTTTATATTTGCCCGAGTGTGTAAAAACTTCCAACTGCATGCAAAATGAGCAGTCTGAAGACAAACATACGACAGTATCAGTGAGAAATTCTACTGGATTCTTGTTTCACATGTAGAGCAGAAAGATCAGGTCTCAATACAGTCAGGGAGCCTGAATGCTTCATTTCTCTAGGGCAGCCATTCTCCTAGCATTAGAACCATATTAAAAATTATTAATATCCCTATTGTCATGAAAATCTATACTTTGAACGTATATACGCATTTTTATAGCTGACCACTTAAAGTACTCAAACATGGAGTTCCATGTTTGGTTTGTATGAGTAAAATGCTGCAATAATGGGAAGTATTGGTACAACAACAATAGATGTAATCACAGCCGTTGTTTTGCAAGGCATTTTACATTAAAAATGAAGGGACACTTAAAATAAGCTTAAGCATGGCTTTAGAGGCATAATTTAATCAAAAATGCTCTTGGGTAATTAAACAAGAGAACAACTGTTTTTGTTCTATGTCTTAACTTCTGAAGTTTTTAAATTCTGTAATCACAGTTGTTGGCGAGTCTGTCCCCAAGATTCCCCTGTCACTAAGAGTTTTCCTCTTGCCTTCACAAGGGTAGAAAAACCCTCATCACTCTGCATTCATCATGCTAAAGGGTTTCACTGGAGACTCATCACATGTGGTCACTGTGGGTTGGCGAGGGCTGGATTTTGTTAGCAAACTCTATCCACTAAATTTACCACCAAAGTTGAACCTGCCAGAGACCACTTTCCTTGATGGCACTACTGACAGAGTCTTTGTCAAATCTGGAATAGGCAAATAAGTTTAAACAAAAGAAGAACTGACTTAACTGTGCGAAACTCAAAGTGTGTTTCCAATGAATCACTACTTTGGTTATTAAGAAAAAAGCTGACATAACCTTTCTTGACTGGTTTTTGTTCTGTAGTCACTTTTTAAATTCCTGGTTTGAACCAGGCCAGTAAGTAGAAACAGAAAATGCTACAGTCCTACCTTTCCTTGTGCAGTTTTTTTTACAAAAAAAAAAAAAAAAAAAAAAAAAAGAAAAGAAAAGAAAGTTGGATAATTCTCTCAATCTCTACAGTATATCTTTTGGCAACTTTTACTACCAAGTTTTACAAATTCAAGATTACGCCAATTTAAACCTAACATATCCACCCACAACCCCACCCTGAAAATGTAATGGTGATGACATTTTATGTCAAAAATCTGATGTGACTTCAGGCTGGATTTAAATATGGATACAAGTTTCCTTAATGGTTTAAGAGATAGAAATATCGCAGAGCTGTACTATTATGGGAAGCTTACTTTCATGTAAATACTCTGAAAAATATTTGTACTTTATATTAATAGCATCTTGATGTACAGCTGGGTTTGAGGGCTGGAACTTTTCTTCACTAGCACTGAACCAACAGGAGGTAATGCTTTTATCAGTTTTGTTTTGGCACATGGTAAAGAGATAATGGAAGTTCTAATTACAGCAGATAGCTTTGAATCCTGATCTGATTTAGTTTATATTAAGTATAAAAGCATACACAGGCTAGACAGTGATGATGAGTCTTTATTTCAAAAAAGCAGGCCTGGAGAACTTTATGAAAATTATTCCCTAAGATTTAAGAGAAAGAAGAGTAAGACATGAAGTCTTTCAGCAGTGAGAAGAGGATTTAGGCTGAACACAAAATAAATGTGACACAAAGAGAAGAGTGAGTGTTTTTCTGTCATCCATAAAGGATAGCATTAGCATTAGGGCCAATAATGTTAGATAAACTAGGTAAATTAAGAAATACAATGAAGATTATTGCAGATAAAATCCAGGCAAAACTCAACACAGGTGTTCAGATAGTCTCTGTCTCACGTTGCTGAAATAACTAATCTATGCACTTGCAAGATCCTGTAGCAAGGACCTATGATACTTTATCATTAGATGCATTAGTTCATCAGGTGGTGCAGCATCTTAGTAAATATAAGGAACAAGCATGTCGTCACAGAATCATAGAATCATTTAGGTTGGAAAAGACCTTTTTAAGATCATTGATTCCAACCAGTAACCTGGCTCTGCCAAGCCCACCACTAAACCATGTCACTAATCACCACATCTACAGGTTTTTTAAATACCTCCAGGGGTGGTGGCTCAACCACTTCCCTGGGCAGCCTGTTCCTGTGCTTGGCAACCCTTTTGGAAAAAAAATTTTCTTATGTCAAATCTACCCTGGCACAACTGAAGGCCATTTCCTCTAATCTTATGGCTTGTAACCTGGGAGAAGAGACCATCCCCCATCTCACCACAACCTCCTTTCAGGTAGCTGCAGAGAGCAATC
>JAVJGJ010000014.1:46611821-46636607 GCA_035590215.1 Microhierax caerulescens
CCCAAGCCTGTAGTACTGCATGGAGTTGTTGTGACCCAAGTGCAGGACCTGGCACGTAGCCTTAGCTTCGTTGAACCTCATGCAATTGTCCTTGGCCCACTGATCCATCCTGTCCAGATCCCTCAAGCAGATCAATACCCCCACCTCAACTTGGTGTCATCCACGCACTTGCTGAGGTTGCACTCAATCACCTTCTCCAGGTCATTGATAAAGATATTAAAGAGGACTGACCTCAACACTGAGCCCTGGGGAACACCACTAGTGGTTGGCCACCAACTGGATATAACTCCATTCATGCTCTAAGCCACTGCACTGCAAGGAATGGTGAAGTCACTTTCAACTCCCCAAACTTAGGAAAAGGAAGAATAGCCTGGTGGAGATGACTCCATAGACTTCTGATGGGAATAGTTGGACTTCCTGAAGTTCTGATCTTTTGTTCTGCTTTGTGTTTTGTTCAATATACCTTTACGTGTACTTGAATACACAGTTCATAAAACAGATAAAAAGAACCTAAACCCTCTTTCCCCTCATAAAGAACTGTGCTCATCACTAAATAAGAGAATCAGCTTTCTTCTTGCTTATTTTCCCAATGGCCCCATTTTGCTCTGCATAGTGGAAGACCTTCAGCTCAAGCCTCTGTGGTGGTAAATGTAATTTATGAGGAGATGGGAGCTGTGGGACTGTGTTTTTTAAAATTGAGGGAAAAGGTCTTAGACATCTGGTGCTCTAACTATTAAACAACTGTGCAAAACTCTGAGCACAACTCGTTCTTCCACCTATGTGTTTAAAAATAAACTTTCCAGGTGCATAATGTGGGGAACATCATTCATACCTCCAAGTATGGCAGATTTTAAACCATGAAACCCTGTTCATCTAGGTTTTTATCTCAGTTGTGAAAATACACTTCTATATATGTGGGAGAGACAAGATTTCAAACATACTTCATTCCTAAATTTTTCTCTTACCTGGCTTGAGGCTTTCTATCTCCTACTTTAAAAACAGGCATCTCACAAATCCAGAGTTTAATGCGGGTGAGCATCTAACTCAGAACTACGAATACCATTCTTAGTCTGCACAACGAACTTCAGGTGCTGCTATCCTTAGCTGGGCACAAAACAAACAACATAGTAGATCATTTTGTGCCTATCACTCCACCTTCTCTGTGGGCAAGCTGCCTTTCTAACCTTTGCTCATGTCTTCTACACAGCTGAGAGTGAAAATAACCCATTAGATCTTACTGCACCTTAGTCCTCTGAGATTGTTCTTTTCCAGAAAGGGATTTTCTTGAGTTAGGATTGCCAGGAGCAGGTCAGCCTGAGTGATCTCTTTTTCAATTATTTTGAAACATTCTGCAATATTCCTGGCTTTTAGAGAATGTTAAGGATTTGATCCCTTAAAATTGAGCACTCATAATTACAGAGACATGAAGTTGAAATAATGCAGTGTTAAATACAGCACATTAAAAAAAGCACTTCTAGTGCTGTATAGATCCAAGTAAATCTACAGTTCCCTTCTCTTACCTTATGCCAGGCATTGTTTTTGCCTGTCTTTAATTTGCAAGCTTTTGAGGAAAAAGAATGTCATTATTTCATTTTGTAAGTTTACATAAACTGCACTCTTTAGTGCAAGATAAATAATGCATAAAATCTATTCATGCTGTTTGAACAAGTTTGAGGAGACTTGCACAAAGGGAGCTGACAATGCAAACTTAATAGCTTGATCACTCAAAGCATGGATTCCCAACAACTGAATCAGATTGATTCCCAGCAATCACCAGCCACTGAATGCATTGTGATTTTGCATTATCAGTTGGAAATTGATTTAATGGCATCCCCTGAGCTCTAATCTCTTTCCTAATTGCTTGTAATGTGTTTTTCAGGCAAGTGGACAGCTTTGGAAAGGTTTGAGTTGCTCTGTTAAAATATCTGTTTTCTCATCTAGTGGCATAGATTGACTGGGAATATAGGGATATTGGGCTTTTGTGTAACTTCCAGACAGATTTAGTAGTAATTATGTAGCAAAACAAACAAAAAGACTTTCTGCTTTGCTTTTCATCATGTTTCTGTCCCCAAACAAATGAAAGCTTCTGAGAAAAAGGTGGCAGCTGAGAAAGAATGTAGTACTACCTCCACACACTAAAGCTTGATTCATTGGAGGGTCCCATGTAGAAAAACATCTGATTTGTGATGGACAACTACATTTGGACTGGTCACCTGAGTCCTTTTGAACCGTGTGGTGAAAAAAGAATGATTCACCTCATCGTGATACAAGCAGTTAAATTATGTGAAATGTATTGTTCTTTAACAGCTTTTACTTCACTTTTTGGCTATGAAAGTAACTTTGTGAGACTAGCTCAAGTGAAGACATCTGCATCGAAGACATGTACAGCTAGGTCAGGTGAATCATTCCTTGAGGTATTTGTTTCTATTAGTAAATTAAGCAATGCCAGGGAATGTTCCTGGGTACTGGAATTCTGTCATATATAATATTCAATTATTTAAACAGCCCATTGTGTGGTTTTTGTCTATTCCACTTAGGACCCCACCAAACAGTTCTTTGGCATGCTTTGGGAGCACACACAGGCCAGCTGCTATTCCTAGCAGGCAGTGTGGACGTAGCCACCTTGTCTTTGAAGGTAAAAAAGTTTAAAAATACAAATGTAGCCTGGTCCTTGCCAGCTGGCCGCAGTGCTCAATTATGTTCAATTTTCTACTATAGATTTATCCTCAATATCTAAGTTTGGAAGTAATGATAAGGGACAGTAATTCTTCATAATGAAATATGGCTACAGCATCTTAGTTTATCTGTTAATGGCAAATCTGTACATCAATGAAACCAGGATGAGAAGCCTTAGAGTATTTCCACTGTACTGTACTGTATACAGTACAAATCACAGTGAAACATGCTCCTGAATAATGTGATACGTTGGAAAAAAATAATGCGGTCTAAATATCTGTGACTACTGTAATTACTTCAGTACAGCTTGTGCCGGAGGGTCCCGATATAAGGAAAATGGTAAGAATAACCAATGCATTTTTCTAGTGCAGTCAACTTCCTATACTCTACCTGTCTCCTCTTCCTGTCTGAATAATTAAAACAGGAGAGTTCATGAGCCATATAGAATATACTTTAATTAAACAACTACTATAATATCATTCTTCTACTATGAAAAGATGTTTACCTTTGTACAATTTAATCATCACTTACTATTCCCATTGTAGCAAAACAGTATTTCAGACTACAGGTAGGTTTTTCTGATGTAACCAAGACTTTCATATGTGATATGGAATTTATCTGCTTCAAAGCTAGACATATATGTAAATTTTGCGTAGACACCTGTATGGAGTAATTACACAGGTTTTCTTTCTAGTCTCAGTTTTTATTTGTGTGCTATTACCAACAATGTAAATACAACACTGAATGTCTTCTGAAAAACAGAAAGTCTGAAAGTGGATCCAAACTCTGGGAGGAATTATTCCATGATGATGACATCTGCAAAGTATATACTTTAATGTGAAACATACATCAAGTAAATAAATTATTCCTTTAAAATATTTTAAATTCCTTATATGGAATACATACTATGCTCTCTGTTTCACACAAAAAATTAAAAAGTCAATGAGAAGTGAGAAAAGACTGTTTGCAATTTTCTGAGATCATGAAAAACTGCTGAGCCAATTGGTAGTGTCAACTCACTCGCTTATTTCTCAATTACTGCTCCTGTAAAATGAAGAATAAACAAGCTTTGCTCTGCCTGTTGCTGAATTAGCCATAACAAAACTTTCTGAAGTGTGGTACCTCAGCAATTGACGGTGTCATGGTTGTAGGCAGGTGCCTGCCAACAACAATATGAAAAACCTCTGAACCTTGCCAAGACTGTTCCTCAGCAAAGCTGAGGCTTCTCCAAGTTATATGAACCATTTCCTGCAGATGCGTTGGACTTTTTCCTTCAACACAATCTTTGAAAGTTATGTATTTATATTCTGGGTATCTTCTCTTAACAATACTGTCTTGGGGTTGTTTCTGGAAAACCTCAGATAATTGGACCTGGGTTACATGTACTAGGAGTTCTACTTTGGGGCCTCATGTTTCAGTAAACTCCTACAGTTAGTTACACTGTATAGTATAAACCATCTTCCACTGATTTTCCACAAACACTTGAGATGAAGGAAAACTTTACCATAACATCCATCATGGACTTGGTGCTGGATGGTTTGGATTACCCAGGTGAAAGAGTCAGGTGCAGAAGAATTGATGCCCTTTGGTCAGTGGTCTGCTGCAAGCAGGTGGACAGAGAGCAGGTGGGGTATGGTGGGCAGGGAAGGAAGGGCTGAAGGTGGCCTTGGCTTCTTTACTGACTGGCTAGAGCATCTGAGCTAGTGCTGACAGGGAAGTAGTTCAATGCTGATGTAAGCCTGCAGTAAATTAGTAGCATTTACTACGGAAATAGTACGGAGGAAATAGTGCCACAGCATCTCAGAAATGCTCTGCCTCCCAAGACTTTTCTTGGGTAGGTGCCATGGAAGATGCCATTCTTTGCTCTGGAGAGGAGCTAATAAAACCTCGCTTTTGCTGAGAGCCCACCACCCTCAGGCAGGCAGGAGCTGCAGGGAGACCTGGCCAAAGGCATGTGTGTGTGCCCATGGTTTTCATGGAGGCTTTTTGCAAGGAGAGTTCTAAAACTGTGGCTCTGTGCATAATGTACATCTAGTAAATTAATGTGTGCAGATATGCAAATAACCTCCCTCGAGGTTATTTGGACACTCGAGGTCCTCCATGGCTGTAAATATTTCCTTTGACAGTCATGTTATTTTAAACACACTTTTGCCTTGCAACAAAAGCAACATTAACCGTAATACAGACTTGGCTCAGAAACGCTCCCTGTTTTCTTAGATTAAACTCCTTTCTCCAGCTGCATCTATTTTAGGGTCTATCAACGTTATAGTTGGCTCTCGTGCTTCCTAAGGGTAATGAAAACTTGTGGAGATCACACAGTTTGTGTAGGAATGAAAAAAAGCAGAAACCCTTTTGAGCTCAGTTTTTTTTTTTTGAACCCTTTTGAGGTTCAGTTGCTGTGGCATACCCAGTGACACCTCTAAGGACACTTGGGTGAAAATTACAGATTCTCTCTTAAGAAACAGGATAGGAAAAGCTGGTGAGAAAATTTTCAAATCAAACTATGAAAAAACAGTGTGAGGCCTCACCAGACAAACACTGACATCTCTAATTGTTTTCAGAACCTCCTAAGTACAGTTTTCAAACATTTTAGATTTTTCTAGCATTTGTTCTTTATTTGTTTAGGTCTGTTTGCTGACTTACCAGAGTTTAATACATGTTGCATGATAGAATACATGTCCAAGAAGCCTACCATCTACTTCATAAACCAGCAGTGTTGCCCGCAACTTCCGAAACAACCATCTAAATGCAATTCATTCTCAGTTGGCAAACTCCATTGGCACTGTAGGATGATAGAAATGGGATGGGAGATGCTTTTATCAGCTCTCTTTTATAAAAATGGCCTTTGGGGAGACCGCCACTCATGAAGGCTGTCCTTTGGCTAGAATTAGTCACTGGAAGATCCAGAGATCCCAATACAAAGACTCTCTTAGGATAAAGAGGTGTCACCTTGCATCCGAAAGCAGGACAGCCAGTACCAGGCTTAATATAGCCTCATTCCCCAGTCCCAGCTGCGGCACTTTATGCCTGTAGCAGCCCCAGAGGTGGTCTGGTTTGTGAGTCCGTGGGAATTGCTGCTCAGGGGATGGGCTGTGTGCACTCGAGGCCATGTGGGTGTTGTGCTGAAGGGGAGATTGCAGGCTGGAAATGTGTGGTAGGGAGAGTCTGGGGGACAGTAACGATGTTCATCAAGGTAACACTTGTGAAGTTACACATTTATTTTTGCAGATCTACAGTTCTTTATTCCTTTGGAAAGGTGGGTGTAAATTGGGTGCCAAATGGAAACCTGAACTGGTATTATTTAAGTGTTCATCTTGCAATTCCTTTGGGTTAGTTTGTGAGCATGTATGTAAGCAAGGCAACGGATAATCAGGCTCCTCATGTAGGTAGGTAGGTATCTTCCACTTTAGAAGTCAAGGGAACAAACTGTGTGATGTGGTTGCTTTGAAGGTGTTTTATTTTGCTTTTTTGCTGGTTCTCTGAAAAATGGGAGTAGTGCCAAGCCTTCTCCAATGGGGAATGAAGGCATAGAGCTCTTATTTTGGGATACTTTTCCTTGGTGGAAAGGACAGAAATGAAGGATTTCAGAGAGGTGCAAAAAAGAATGAGCAGATGAAAAAAATATTGATTTCTGGTTACAAATTTCAGTCAAGATATCTTATAAAAAGGAATCATTATTTAAATTTCCAGCGATACCATTGCAACGTGAGCTTTCTGCTGTCTACCTAAGAAAATTAATTTATGGGTTTATTTTTGGTAGCTTAACATTGGAGATAGCAAATTAATTTTAATTTTTAAAGGGCATCTTTGCATTCTTAAATCAAAGATTTATTTTCTTCTCTCCACTCTAAAGCTACTTCCCACCTTCCTTAAAAATAATTCTCAAAACAAAGAAAAATTCAATTCAAACCTTTAAACTTCATTTTCAAAAAGCTTTACTGTGTTATTACTAGCTATGTAACTATGAACTATATGTTCTCCTTCTCAGAGATTTCAATCTCCACTTTTTTTCTGTTTGGTTTGTTGGGTTTCTTTTTAATTATTTTCATAAAAGTCACATACAAAGTTTTTGTTATCATCATCTCCTTCCATGTTACCATTGCAGCAACGTTACTGGTGGTTGTTAAATTTGATTGTCCTGATTCCTTTTACTGTGACTCTGCATATAGGGCATGTGAACTGTTTTGTATTACTTGTTTACTACATTCCTTTCTGATCATACTAGTCCCCAAAACATGAATAACACTAGGATGTCAGGTAAATCAAATCAGCATCAGCAAGTCTGGGTGATTATTTTTCTTCATGCTTTCCAGCAGACACAGGCTTTTGAGAAGAACAGCAGCCTGGGTTGTTTGTACCTTCAAAGGAACTATGTGGGTAAACCTGGGGGGCATGTAACAAAGGCTTTATTTCAAAAAGACAGAAGCAGGAAGCGGAGAATCAGGACCCGACCTCCAGGCAAAAAAATGCCTCTTGGCCCGGGATTTAAAGATGCTGTTGGAAGGATGGGTCTCAGTTCCTGAATTCAGCTACCAAAGTGGTCCTTCTCTGTTTGGGACCTAGGCCAGACCCCAACTTGATACACCCTGTTCTGTTGCTCTGGAGTTTCTGAACAAGTTTGGCATCATCTCTGCCAGCAATTAACAAGAGGTATGGCCAAAAGCTTGAAAATGATTACCACAAGCATCTACTACAGTAAATATTTCGTTAATGTGACCATTTTCTTTTCAGTCTAGGTCCCCTATATTTTCTTTCACATCTTTAACAATTTCATGTCCTCTACTGCAACTTTCAATCAGTCATTTCAAAGCACTTGGCAGACTTCAGAAAATGTGTGCCAGTTCCTGCACTCCTTTGACTACATCCCTTCAGTGAAATCTCGTAATGAATTCATTTGGGTTTTCCTTGAGAAAAGAATGAGTAGGAGCTGGGTCTGTCAGAGCTGGGATTGCTGTAGCCGAAGCTAAAAGTAAGTCACCTTTGAGGAATAGGTAAGGGCTGCATGCATAGTGGCAGGGCAAGCGGGGCAAACAGAAGCTTTATAAATATCTCTCGGGTATGGAACAACAGCTAAGGACTCAGCGTGAAGAATAGGATGCCTGCCTTAGGCAGAGAGTGACTTCTATCTATCTACAGACATGCCACACGGGATTCCTCCTGGACAAAAGGAGTCAGTAATTTGGATCGGCAGCTGCCTGGAAAGCTGTCCTCACAACAGGCTGCTGTTTCCTGACCATGTCGTGTGTGAAATGAGTGTTCTTCACTTGGTACAAATGTGCTTCTATGGTATATTAGACTGTAATTCTCTAAATCCTGAGTAGATGGGAACTGAGGCAATTATATGAAGCTCCACATGTTGTAAAAATAGTACTGCTTAAAAGCATTTAGTATTATTAGACAGGATTTCCCCAAAGAAGAAATACTGCTCTGAATGTAAGATCATTTTATGTTTTTAGCCTCTTAAATCCATCTTCTTGTTACAAATTTCCTGGGGTTTTTTAGTGTTTTCCTTTTTAACCTCTGTTTCTATGATGGACCTAAAGAGTCTGCTGTGCATATTTCTGGTAATGTTAGCGTGTCTATTTCCTGCTTAAGGCAGTCAGTACCTATCCAGTTGCATATCTTTAACCATCTCACTAAAAATGGACCTTAAAAGGGATGCAAAAAATGATATTTCTGCATATAGGGGCATGTGGGTGAGAACATAGCTCTTTCCCTAAGCTCTGGTAATTTACATGCAGTAATATCACAAACCTATCTCAGTGTGGGAGGCTCCATGAATATAGCATGAATCTGTCAAATTCCAGTCTCTCTGGTATACTTGGTGCCAGTTTGGAATCTAGAGACAGAAAAAAATAATCCTAAACCCAGCATCTCCCAGATACATAAATTAGACACCACAGAGTTCAATCTTAAACATTTCACAAGGATATTAGCGGAGATTTGCTTTCTTCTTTGGCTATGTTTCACTTCCTACAGGTTTTTCTCTGATTATAAACCTTTCTGCTTTATCTGCAATGGGGTCTGCATCAGTATTGTCACCTGCGGACGGATGATTCCTCACAGGACTGCCTCCACTGGAAAAAAAACAATAAATTACAATGAAACTTTTATCTGTGTGCTTGGTCAAATACAATTTGCTGGGACTTTGAAAACCTACATCTGTTCTGTATACAATTTGTATTGCCATTTGTTACACAGATGTGTAACGAGACAAATACCTGTCCAGGCTTACATGTGATTCAGAAATGCATATGTTAATCACACTGGTGGAAGGAGGTGAAGGAAAAGACAATAAATCAGCCTACAAATGGTTTCACTTGGAAAGGTCTAACAGAACAGGGTTATTTTTATCCTAGGATGCTTTTAATTTGAATCAGAAATGCTTTACCACATGTTCTGCCAGCAGTTCAAAAGGACTGGTAACAAACATTTAATCTTTTTTATTCTGGGATTGGCACTAAGCCCTCATCAAAAAGCGTATGCAGTCAAACAGCTTATCTCCACTGAGCTGTTTCCCTTAATGTGTTCCTAATTATAATCCTATATATTGCTCACTGTGGCCGATTGAACAATATGGCAGTAATTTCTTTACAGGCCTCGCTGTTCTTTGAACTGTGAGTACAGAGGGCTAGAACGGAACCAGATCAATGGGATTTGAGTGCAGGGGAATCCAGCCAGATGCAATCTCTGGAGAATGCATTTCCAGCTGTCCTCCAGAAAGGGACTGAAGCAGACAGCTGGTAACTGGTGCAGCCCCTTTCATACAACCCCACGGATCTGCAAGGTGCAGCCCTTCTTATCTTTATTGCATACTGTACTTCTGGGGAGAACTCATCCAAATTCCACACAAAGCGTGTTTTTTAACAACAGGGATTGGAGTAATAGCCTGCCCACCTCCTCCTCTTAAGATTTCATTAGACTATTAAAAAGTTTCTGAAGGAATATTTGAATCAAACTTGAGCAAATGTTTCCTGAACATATAAGCTGAAAGCTGTAATATAAAGCTGAGAGGAAGTAAAAATATTTGTGCTACAGTTTTAGATGTGTTTGTTTGCGGAGGTTTTTGGAATACATAAAGTCTGAAAAGTTAAGCCTTTTATTCTTAAAGTGCCTGTAGCCTTAGGAATTGCAACCCTCTCTGCCTCCTTTTTCCTGTATGAATGCCTGGATCACAAAGAATACATACAGCTGTAGCATGCTATATACCAAATAAATGAAAATGGTAATAACTGGACTTAAGTTTATACCCAAACAATTGTTTGCCTTTGCCAGCTTCCACTTAGCTCTGATGCAGTGATAGACAACAAGGACAAAAAACCCAGTCAACTAAGGACTTGATACTCCTGTGCTTTCAGTAAAGTTTCAATATACGGGTCATATTAATTAATTTCTGATTGATATATTTGCTTCCTGAAAAAAAATATGATTTTTTTCCTCTTACCCACATACCCCTCACATAAAGAGGGCCCAAGCAAAACAGAGTACAGTGCTTAATCTGTAAAACAAAGCAGATCAGAGAGACAAACTCCTCAGACTATCCCAGCATAATTTGCAAACTGGGTAGCTTAGGGCTATGGATCAGCTTTAAGGAAAAAAGGGGACATTGCACAAAGTGCTTCTAGTGACCCTCCAATTCCTCTGAGAGGAGTTTCGGCAGGTACTACCTGCCACAATAGCCTCAAGCCTGGAAACTGGGAAACGCTATGTTTCAGGTGTGTATGTTGCTGGCGTTAGAGGGAGTGAAAGGCAAATGAACTCATTTTTAACACCATCACAATATCTAAATACAAAGTTGGGGCAGGGGTGTGTGTGTTTAATAGCTCTTGCACGTTGGCAGGTTTATTTACTGAGGCATGTGGAAGTGTTATTAGAGATGCACCTGCCAGAGCTGCTGGCACTCCAGCTGTGCATTGTGAAAAATTGCTACATACCCACCATCATCAGTGGCCACGATAAGAAGTAAGTACTGGGCAGCACCAAGGAGGATAGAGGTCGATATGGGTCCCTGCAGAAAGTTCTTCTGATCATAGCCCACTGGAGTCACTATGAAGACATCTCATGATCGCAGCAGGCTTCAGACCTCCTCCTGCCTGTGTAATGTCTTCACATCCACTGGCACACAATGAATTGTTGGGAAACAATTCTTAACTTAAAATCCATTTATTCTGTATCTGGGTCTAACTGCCTTTGCCAAACAATGCTGAGAGCTTCACAGTACTCCATTCACACTTTTTTAAAGATCCGGTGTCTGCTACATCAAGGTGCAGGATAACTTCAGTTGGAAAACGGCATTACTTAACACACCTTGGTGCATACCAATAATCAACCAAATAATTAAACTTACTGAGGATGTTCAATTGCTCTGTGAGGCAGTCTAGGCTCACCGAGGCTCCCCAAGGAATAAAGAACATTGCTTTCAGAAGGTGACACTAGTTTTTGTTTTTTGCTTTCATGTCTTGTGCCTCTAATCCCTCAACTTTTGGGATCATTGCTTGCCAGGTACATTAGTTTTCCCCCTTCACATAGGTGGAAAACAGACACTGTTTGCCCATGGTTCATATCTGTCTAGGGCGTCAACTTCTTAAGACTACAAGACATCTTTCTGGTCACTACTCCTGTTCGTGTTCGTTTTTCCCCTTAATGGCAGCACTATTGTCACAAAGGGTGTTTGGACACCAAGTAATATTTTGTGATACAGGATATGTGTCTTTTGCCATAATTGTCGTTCAGGTACTGTCAAGTCACCAGTGACCTTATTTCAATTTCAAATAGAGACTGCACACTTTCAAATAAAGAGATGGATAAACAATTCCTTGCTGAATGTTGAACCTATCACTTTTGTTGAGTGCTCTAGAAAGCGTGCCTGTGGCTGTCATATTATTTTACATTTGTAACCGAAAGAGTATTTCCTGTGTGGTGGGTATTTCTGGGATGCTTTTTGTCCTTGAGGGCAACTTTATGGGCAGTTTTAGTTACTAGTGTCTTCACATAAATAAAAGCATAAAACTTTTTATAACATTGTCCAAGGCTAAAGCCCCCTCTATTTGAGCAGATGAATAATTGTTCTTTGATAGCATCTGTGATGAATAAAATACAGGTTGCCAGTTTCAGATGTGCTGTTATATGAAGACCAAGCCAACTTCCCACTTGAAGCATCTTCTAAGAACTTAGTGTTGCTCGTCATGCGATAATATTTCAGGATTAGGGCCTCTTTGCCTCAGTTTCCCACGTCTGTTGGATAGCTTTGCACTGTAGCATGCCCAAGTAGTCAGTTTAGGCTGTTAGACTAAGTGTGTTTACATAAATCATAATTTCAAAGAATGTTGTACTAGTTTCACAGGTATTAATACATGCCTGCTACTGATGGCCTTAACTTTGATGTGACTACCTGAACACTTTCTCACGTCTCACTCACATATATTACCATCTTCAGTGAGAAGTTACATTTCTACTTGTTTAGATTTATCCCAGCTGTTCCATCTTTTCCCAAAGCTTCTGGTTATGCTATACAACCTTTTCTTCCCATGGTTAAACATCATCTTTATAGCCTTTTGTATCCTCCATACCAACAAAAAATTGTTGTTACATTTTGAAGTCAAAACCCTCAGGGGCTGGAAACAACCCAAATGGTAGTCTGCAGAAGCAATATTTCTCAAAGGGACTGCTGAGTGTGAACAAATACCTTCTGTTTTTCTTAGGGCACCCTGTTGAAAGCTATTTGGCATTATCCTTGATCCCCAATATGTCTCCTCTCATAGGTGGAGGAAAATGGTTATATCTAATCCTTCAGATCAAAAGATAGGAAGAGATTTGTCTTTATTTTAGTCTGAAGGGCTAGCAAATATGTACACCCTAGTGGCTCTTTTTTGTATGACTCCCAGAGCAATGAACAACATAGTCTGTCTTAAGATAAGAGGATCTTTCCTCTGCAAATGAGTTGCTGATTTTTTGGCTCTTTCAATTGTATTCCCAGTTTTGCTGGGACTTTTCCTATTCCTGGTCTCCTTTCTTACAGTGGTTTGAAACCTTTCACTGAAATGTTAGATAATGTCCACCTTCAGTAAATTTCATTTTCAACTCAGAGCTTTTGCCACCTGTCAAACTCCAACTGTTTTGTTAATAATGACTTCTAGATTCCTCATATGGATTTTTCTTTTTCCCCCCTCCTTTCTTCCAGATTTGTGTGACCTGTTTTCTATCAGCACATTGTCTGTTAATATTGCAAACTTTTTAACCTCAGAGCAGTCACAAATTGCTATGGTTTTGCCCTTCTCCTGCATCCTCTCTCAGATAAAGTTATGTTTCTGTGACTCTTAGATTTCTTATTACATTTTAATGACTAGCCTTAGCAGATGGAAAACTATTAAAACCAAGTGCATCAGAATTATCTGTTGTAAAAATAAGCTGTTTTCTGAATTTCATTGTCTTGACTGTCACTTATATCTCAGAAACACAGGATGAATGGTCTGTCTCAACTTGATTCAACTACATGCCAATTTTCCAGAGAGCTACAAGTTTTACACACCTTCTGACTGCTGCACTATTCCAGCATCCACATGGTGCCTTTTGTTAATTTCTTATTGCTTTAACATATGATAGCCATATGATAATCAGTGACCAGATTTACAAAGGATGTAGCTTTTAACCCAAGCAAACATGAAAATTTCCATTTGCAGCTTATGTGACTTTTGTAGTTTTACGTGTAGGCAGCTAAGTCACATTTTAGTACAAACCCTTTTGTTACATGTTACAATTAAAAAAATGTACAACATGTGAGCAACAGGTGGATTGAATGCAAAATTCAGGGCATCAGTGCTTCCAACCCTAGTAGAAAGGAACTATTTTTTCATTAAAAACTCACTAAATTTTGAAATGCATAATGAGCAAGAATGAGAACTCACAGCTTTCCTTATAGAGGACTGTTCTGAGCACAAAACAGCACAATAACAAGATCTCTTTTTTTTTTCTCCTTGACCTATAAACATTGAATTTTTCTCTGAACAATGATATAGCTTTGCAAGGAAGAATGTATTGTGGCTTTATCCAGCTTTCTGTAGCCTTTGCTGCAGTGTCTAAGACCGTCTTCTGGGAAATCAAAAGCAGGAAGTTTTGAATCCCCTCAGGTAGAATTTTATTCGTTTTCTCATTTCCCAGACAAATGTTTGAACTGTTGGGGACTGCCTCCTCCTTCTGCTGTTTTCATATTTGTTAGGTGATTTCATGGCATACTGCAGACTTTGACTTTCTCCTCCTTCATTTCCTGATGAGGTGGCTTGAAAGCAAAAAGGCCATTCATTTAGATTAGATTCAGTTCAGGATCAGGCTGGATTCATCCCACTGAACCTAAGAATTTCACTGTGGAAATCTATAAATCTATGTGGAAATCTATAACTCCATCTATATTCAATAGATCTCCCCACAGAGAGAGTAGGATGACAAGGCTCCTCTTTTAGGTGTATCTCAGCTAAGTGGTTGAAGGTAGATAGGTAAATCCAGGCCTGAGGGAGTGTCCTCTTAGGCCTTTAAGGCTCTAGTCCAATACTTAAGTACTTGCTTAAATACACTTCTATTTGGAAAAGCACGTAAGCACATGCTTGCAGTTAAACACCTACAACTTAGGCATAGAATCCTGCAATTAATCATCTTTTTCATGACTACTAACTGTGACATATTTTTGAAAAGAGAAATGATTCCTGCACTTCTATTTTTCTGAAGTGATTTTAAACCTCCCTATGGTAATAAAATATTTCCTACTGAGCTATACCTTATTAACTTTCTCAGATTTCAGTGTTGTATTTCCATCCTGTCTTTCTGGTTTGGAAAATTCCTGAAGTTTACAATTCTATTCACTTTAGTTTGGAAAGCTGATGTTATATATTGTATTCAGATTACTTGTTATATTTGAAGAGATAATCTGGCTACACTTGAAGAAGCAAACTATAGGAGAACAATTACAGGAATTGCAGCAATATGAAAAATTGTTCCAAATTCTATTTTTGCAGATTGGGAAACCCAGCATATCAATAGAAGCATATTAAGTATTTGGTTTTGTTTGATCTTTCAGTGGAACTACTCAGTCATCCTATTGGTTAGCACCTAGTAAATCCAAGTTCTTTCACTAATGAAAGTTTAGCGGTCTTATTTGGGAATCACTGAAACAGCCAATCTGATTTTTCTAAGCACAAAGTATGCAGAAGCTACAATAACTGCAGAGATTTCAGTATGTTTATGAGACGTAACCCAAAGTAGGATCCACCTATCCCCCAAATACAGTGACTGATTATGCACCAGCTAAGCCAGAATAAAAACTCTGCTTCAGGTATTGGAGAAGCAAGTGAGGTCACTGGACAGTTTTAACCCTCTTGACTCAAAAGGCTCAGAATTCCAACCTCCATCACACTTGTACTGGGGAGCTTGCGGCAAGGCAAATCTACGTGCTTTATTTCCCCATTCCTCCAGGCCAAAACCACGAGGAGCTTCTCCTCTCTCCAGGCCTCTAGCTGCACTTTCTTTCCCGTCTGTGCCTCTTGTTTCCTAGGGTCCCTTTCATTGACTTCCCCTGTGCTGAAAATGTGGCTTGTCTTCTCCTTGTCTTTCCTCACTCTGCAGTGAGCCTACTTTCACCCTGTATTAGCATCTCTGTAAAGAGCTTCTCCAAGCCCTTTTTCCAAACCACCTTAGGCATTTTTGTTGGTAAAGAGACACCAAAGAATTTCCCTAAGGAGGGAAATATTTAAGTCAATGTCTACTTTGGCGGCATGATCACTCTTTGGATTATGGTAGAAACCAAAGAAAGTTAGATACCTATCTGATAGATGACCATTGAGCCTGAAATAATTTTGCGTACAAGGATAATTACATTTTCATCTGTATTGTGTCCAGAGATGGTCCACTGAAGTTGTCGTGTTCATCTTGATGAAAGTGTAACTAAATAAGATCAAAATGAAACAGCTGAGGCAGAGGGTTTTGTAAGTGGCGCCAAAACAAATCTACGGGACCAGATTTTTTCCACCTAGATTGTTTCAGTCTAAACAGACTGAAAAGTTTTCCCCCTAGTAAGAGAAAAGCCATTAAATAAGCAATTTTAATAGCTCAGTCACCCCCAATTTATTTGGTGTCCCTTTGAGATTATCGAGTGAAACAAAAATAGTACCTATAGAAAGTAATGAATACAGAACATACTTTCACACTTTCCAGACTTTCTCTCCAGGCTGCTCAGTCTCATTTCCTTATTTTTAATGATAAATAAATTAACATTAATTTTCAGTGTTCACAGCACGCCATATACACCAGCTAAAAAGAAAAAGAAAAATGGTTAGTAAATTTTTTTTAATGGAATGCAACATGTGCTGCCCCTTCTGTGAACTCACCACTAATTCAGGAAATTGATTTGTCAAGATGTAAAATAAAAATGTATCATTTCATCACATTTTTAGAAAATATGGGTCCAATCTTGTAAGATGCAGAGAAGGCTCAGCTCCCTTAAAGCTTTTCAATGGAAGCACTTAGCACCTCACAGTAACAGGCTGATTTTACATATCGTTTTAATGATCCCTTTAATAGTTCGTTCTGGAACTAGCAACACTGAGTACTGCAGTGCCTAATGCCCTTGTTGGGCCTGGCTCCAAGCCAGCTTTATGCTTTGCAGCTTATTTGTACCCAACAATCTCACCTTAAAAAATATTTGTTTTCCCCAGGATGCAGGTGTTGATATAGCTGCATTGTAAGTAGGATTCCTGGACCAGGTTGTAAATCAGAGCATGGTGCTGACTGGGGAACAGAGTCCAGGCCTTGGGGCGGATCTGAACAGTCGCTCCCCGCCTCCTTTGCAGTGATCCTGTGCAGCCCAAGAGTGGTCCAAGAAAAGCAGCTTGTACAGGCACTATAACGTCTGGAAAACCTTGCTAATATTGATTTTCATACAAGAGGGGTAGATGTATCAGGTATGACTTTCAACACCTTACACAAGTTTTATACCAGTGCAACTGGACTTTATTGAAACTTTGCTGGCAAAAAACTTTACTATGCAACAGATAGTATGGCTCGTTGCTACCACTACTCTTTTTTTTTTTTTTTTTTTGCAATATGAGAAACAATTATTATCTTTGCCGCACTTTAGAACATGATCAGTCATGACAGAATAATTCATGGATCCCTGATCCATCTGGTACTGTAACCTCCAAGGACACACAGTGTACCATCCCATTATTATTTTCCAATATTAAAAATCAATCATCTCTAAAAATGTATCATACAGAGCTATTCTCTTCTTATCTGATCATATCTTTGATTTGTATTTTATATTTGCACATTGAACTTTGACCTTCCTCCCTGTTGCTGTCTTCTGCTAAATGTGAAGCTTTCGAGTTCATAATTTTCTTCTGCAATACTAAGACAAAAACCCTTCTGTTTTTTAAATCTTTGCCTTCATCCTCATGTGTTTGTACATCTTTCTCATGTGACACCTGGACACCTGCCAGATGCTGGAGTCCTACCCACTGCTTTATTTATTCATTTATCAATTATTATTCTGGAATTAATTTAACAAATGTCTGTGAGTCATCAATGACACATACTATCATTTTCAGCAAAGTGTGAGAGAAGAGCAAATATACTGAATATGGCACTGGCAGAATCCCTAGGAGTTTCAGGACAAACCCTTGCCTGATCCCTTCTTCTGGTCATTGTTCAGGTAGGATGATAGATCTCGTCTTAGAATGACAAGGAAAATAACAGATATTTTCGTGTGCCTACCAAATCCTGGATTTTGTAGCTGAGCGCTGCTGTTCTTTAGCTGCAGATCTCGACCAGTTACCTGCAGCCCTCTGGATTCATGGTACACACACACCTGCCACAAGGTCAAGAAAATTCCACTTCCAGAAACGCTGAAAGACTGTGAATGATTTTTTGAGCTTGCTTACTCAGTGTTTTTTATCAAAAACATATTTATCTGAAAACTGCCAACCTTTTCTAGGTATAAGCAAGCAAACAAAGTACCACTATATTTGATGGATTAGGAAACATGAATGTTGTTATTTTTATGTAGGATGTGATCTATTTAATGTGTGATTCAGCACAACGAGGAAGTGAAAATCAAGTGAATAACTAGGAAAATCCTGTGATCTTCACTCTGATTTAACAAAAGCTGACTAGTTCTGGTCCATTCAAGGGAAATTAAATCTGAGCTGGGTCTGAGTAAAACCTGAGTAAGGTCCTCAGGACTTGGTCCACAGTAACTCAGAATTTCCTTTCTATTTTTAGCCCAATGACTTCAGAAACAATAGCAAACAGAGACAGGGTGTGTTTTGTGGTATAGTTGTATAATTTTGAGATCAAAGACTCGAGAATTTTTAAAGATGGGGTTTCCATGCCTGTGTAGTGGATGCTAGATTCAAAACTTTGGGGTGATATTTTTGGAAGTCGCTAGTTACCCAGATGAACAGGCAACATGTAAGACAAATCAAATTGATACTTAAATATATGAAATTGTTTTTTCTTTATTCATAGTTCTCTACAACAGATCATGTGTCCAGTAAAACAATACTGAGAAGTCTAAGAGGTGAACTGGGAATAGAAAGCATCTGGCATAGGGTGCAAAAGTGGAACTACATGAATAATTCAGAGGCATCTACAACTTGCACATACATAACACCTCAACTATTAGTCTATGAGGAATGTGCAGCAAGAGTTGACAGGTAATGTTTTATTTCAGAGTAGGTAGTGGTTGGTATAGTGCATTCAGTACATGGGATTGTGATGGCTGTGGTGTGACTTATGCTGTTAGAACAAGGCTGTGGTGTGGCACTTGGCCAGTGGTTGAAGTGAAAACTGAAAAGCGACAACAGTATCCTGCCAAAATCTGGTATTGTCCCACAGGCTTTTCATTTTATTCCAGAGGTCATACATAACACACCATATTCAGCCAAATCTACTCAAGAAATTCCCACTCAAAGAAAAATGGTTCTTGACAGAATAAGTGTTATGTTGGGTTTTTTAATTTTCTTTTTTTTTTTAAATGAATTTTCTTTGTACAGAAATAGGCTTGTAAAGTAATGCTTGTGTGCAAGAAGGTAAAATCCTGTGAAAAATCTGGCACAGTAAATAGGTATATCTTGTAGCTCAGCAATTTGTGTCAATGTTTTACATAGGAGGAAATCCTCTGTGACATGTATCTGATAATGGAATCATTTCATATAAGGGTGCTTACTGTATGAGGGCTCTACTGTTTGCAGTGCCATACAATGGAGTACATTAGCAGCACAGCACCAGTTTAATACTGGGCATTGAAGGCTGAGCTCTGCTTTTAGTTATTGCATCAGCAGGAGTTAAAGAAGCCTTGTTCTAAAAGTAAAGGCCAGAAAGGCAGGGTTGAGAACTAGCAAATATTGAAGAGTGAGGCTTTTTGCATAATTTGGACTGGATTCCCTTTCCATTGCTGTTTTTACATACTGACTTGCACTTCTTATTTAGAAAAACACTCTTCACAAACCGCTAGTTTTGAAAATCAAATCTATTTTTCCATCTATCTAGGTTCTTTCACTTCATTACCTAAGTGCCTCCATCATCCTAAGTACCTAATACCTCTCATTATCTTAGTGAGTCATTTAGGGGTTGGTTATTTAATATCATTAATTCATTATGAATAAATATTAGGGCTAAAAGCTACATTTGCTCTGGAAGATGGAAATATTTTTTAATTTCTGAGGCATAGGCTACTTAACAGTGTATGAAACCACTGGAAAAGTTTTATAAAAACCCCTGAGAGTGAAATAAACAGCCGCTTGCTAATGAGATATAATATTTTGCCTTATAATAAATGATAACTATCATTTATTTTTAAACCAACAGGTGTTGCTGAGCAGGTAGACTAAGTAAGTTCTGAGCTGGATTTCTTTCCACATTGAACTTTCTAGCCCAGTAAGGGAAAATTTGCCTTCAAATTTGAGGAAGAATTCAGCCATATTTCCTCCTAGAGAAGGCATTTGTGCTGAAACAACAGGCAGGTTGGACATATTGAAGCACAGTGAAATGTATTTCTTATTCAATGCCCAGCCAGCTTTGCTGGCCATGCGAAATGGGACAAAACAATGGTCTCCCTTTCCCACACTATCACTTTAATGGCTACCACTTAATGCTATGTTATGAAGAGAGAGGTCTTGTCACTGGAATTTCATTTGTAGGATCACAAAGGTGCCTTTTACCTTCCCCAAGACTACATTGACTAAGACTACACTGCCTTGGTACTCTTCTGATCAGAAGTGTATGCCAATAATTTTAACTTCTGCACTTTTTATTTATTTACAGTCCATGCTTATACACATTTCTGAGTGTGTCTTCTATGAGACATCCCAGGTGGACACTTCTGCCTGCTTTACCTTGTAGGACAACCCAAGCTCATGGGTCGTATGCAGTATGCACAGACAGGGCATAACCACAACTAGGGCTGTTCATTGCAGTCTTTCACTCTATCTGGTGATGCCCTATAGGAATGTCAGATGGTCAGGGTCAGGTAAGCAAGCCATGTAAGTGCCTTACTATCAAGGCCTCATGTTAAATATTGCAAGGAATGATGAGAAATATAGGCAGAGTAAATTTGTAATGGCTCATGCTTTATGATAGCTCTCATGTGGAGTCTTACTCTTTGCAAATATGATGTAGTCCCTTCATTTTACATTGTTTTTCTAATATTAAATCTCCTTTCAGTCTAAACTAGGACTGAAACCACTGAAAATGCTGCTTTAAATTTGAAAAATTGTGTGAAGAAAGGGCCAGTTGTGGTTATTCAGAAAATCGTTATCTAGACTGAACAGAAATTTGGAAGGTAGAGAGATTTGTGTGTCTGCATCTTGTCTTCCTATATGTCTTACCACTTGCTCAGAACAGTACCTAAAAGGGGGGTGGGGTGGGGTGGGGTGGGGTGGGGTGGTGTCTTTCCCATTGGCTGCGAGAAACACTGTAGAGCTCAGACAGTGTGGTACTGTATGGGAGCACAAGGTATGCTGCATTCCAGCCTGAGCTCTCCTGATTCCCTTCTGACTGTGTAAATACCAGTCTTTCAGACGGGTCTGATGCCTACTCTGTTCTTCTTCCTACCAAATCTGAAGTCCTTTCTTGATCAGGCAGGGGCACAGAATTTCAGAAAGCAATTCTTAAAAAAATACCTACATTATGTCTCTATCAGGAAACCTTTCAGGAATGCTTCTGATCTGAACATCGCCATACCCTGCCCTCCTGTTCTCTTCTTCCATCAACTTCTTGTTCTCTTTTGCTATACAAAGACCTTTTCTTATACTTGTGTTTCTGCCTTTACTTTCAGGAACTTGCCTTGTTCCTTTCTCTACCTTTCTCCGCCTTTCTATTATTTCTATCACCCTAATTCTTTTTGGCCTTATTTCCTGCAAAATTCTGATCATCAGTGTATCTGTCTGTCTGACCTCCTTACACTCCACTCTCAATACCTCTTGAAATTAACCTCAGTGAACTTCAATAAAGCATTGTCATAAAATATAATGTTTGTTCATGTTTTTTAATGATCAATGGATGATTAAGGGTCAAATACTCTAGAAGGTCTAATCTATTCCTTTCCTCTCACTTCCTCCACCTATGCAAAAGCTATGAAGTATCTGCTCTGGCATGCCAGCTTGCCCCTCCACATGTGTCTTCTGCCTGGCACATCAACACATGTAGCACATAGGTCTATGGGTCTGTCAGCTGGGAAGGAGGAAGGCAGAAAAAGAGGGATACTGGGAAATTTGGAGATGTTACCAATGAGCATGAACTCAGGTGGGTCATAGTGTGAAAGCTGCTGTACCTGGTGAGAGAGAGGCAGACACACATAGCAGCCAGTTCTGCTGCTCAAGAGCAACTGGCTTTGTATGCTAAAAGGGACTTAAGAGTCCTCAGGAAGCCTCAGAAATGGCATTTTTTAGCCAGTCTTTCACTAACATTGACATTTCTTAGCTTTGATCTCAACTATGATACATGCCTGTACCACATTGTGATGACTCTCATTTGATTTCTATCCATGCTGTGTGGAAGGACCAGGATTTATTTTATTTGTCATACTTACCACATTTGCAGGAGGGATAAATACTCACAGGTCAAGAAAGGACCTGGATTTGGGGACTGAAGAAAAAAGCTGTTGAAACTCCCCCTCAACTTAGTTTGAATTCACTGGCACAGTTTTCTCTTTCAAGTTTTATTAATGCAATGGTTTTCAAATCTGTAACACTGCAGCTATACAAGTCAATAGAGAGTTTGGCAGTGCTTTTTTGGTCATTATGTGTGGAACAGAGATGCCAAAAATAAATGCAGTGAACCTCTGCGCATATTATTTAATAAAAACATTTTCTATATGGGCAGGGGTGGGGGGTGGGGGGTGGATGTCGGTATAAATGGTAAAATTGCTGATGTATGTTTCCAGGAAAATCCCCCAGTTTTGTTTCTCAGCCAGAATCCTTTTGGACTATTTCTTTAAACCAAATCCTTTGCTTTCATGTAGACGCAAAGATTTGAAGGGGATAAAACCAAACATGGACTCATCATTTTGAGATATGAAGTACTCCTTTTGTCACTTAATTTCCCCAGAGTATTCATATGTGGTTACTTATCCTTTTATCAGAAATCTCTAGGGAGTTAGGAAGCTGGCTATCCCATGATCAGGAGCATGAACCAAAGTATTTCTCCCAATCAATATCTGAAGTGTTTACTGGAAAATTATCTCCTCTTAGGTACTACACAATGCTGCAGCCTTCAGTGCCTGTGCTATAGAAAGTAATTCGTATATCAAGCATGTGGTAACCCCAATGAGGATGTGATGTGTGAAAGTGATCTGGGAAGACGGGATGTTTTTTTCTGCTCACTGTGCCTAACAATGCCGAAATGTTTTTTCCCTGTCCATTCACTTTAACAATGTGCCATTCTGTACCTCATAAGCACTTAATTTATTCCAACTCTTTGGCCTGACCTGTAATCCCCCCTCTCCTTACCCATCTGACCCATCTGTGTTTCATTTCCCACTCATCAGCATCCAAAGAGCTAGGCCCAGGCCCTGTTTGGAGCCATTAGACAGAGATTGGCACTGTTCCCTCTTCCTGCACCACATCCTCTGCTGAAAAAAATGACCATCAGATCAGAGAACAGAGCCTGCTTTGTCCCCAGCAACCAAGATCTGGAAGCACTTTCAATCATTTGCACTCTATACCCACTCAAACGCATTAATGTGATCAACATTGGGCCTGTTGTGGGCATTTTTTCCAGCAAATAGCTTGCTAACATTCCAGGCATGTACTTCCCTGAAAACAAGACTGAGACAGGGCCCTGAATATTCAATTGGAAAATCACCAAGAGCAAGAGCTTAGCTTGGCACGGCTGGTGTTGATTCTTAATAAGTGACTTCCTAAAGCTGAGGCATGGGGCTTGCAGCTTCAATGACTTGTTTGAAAAATATTTTGTAGGTGCCTCATACCGCTTTATTTCCTGTGGTATGCGTCATATTGTGAGCTATTCTGAGCCAGGCTGTTTAAGCACACTAACATTTTTTTCCAAGATTGCGGTGTTTAACTAAAAATGTGCTTATACAAGATGAGCTCATAGCTATTAGTGCTGATGTAGTTTTAACTACTTGGATACCAATAGCCCAAGGCCTAAAACCTGCTGAAAAGAGGGGAAACCTAAGCAGAAACCATCCTTCACAGTAGTTTAAGGCTTTTCAAAGACAAGGCAGCAGGGAAAATATTTTAAAAGTCATATTTTGTTCCTATAGGAACCTTGCTGTACTAAATACCTTTCAATCTCATTACTAAAGCTCACTATTGGAAGACTTTCTGATATGAACAGCTGAAGAGATTTCAGACATCCCGTTGAAATAAATTTCTTTAATGTTTCTGCCTGTGCTATGCACATTGCATCCAACAAAAGCAGCTTATATGTCCAACTCTAGTGCAGCTGGATGGACTAGGTACATCCTAATGTTTTATTCATTTGAATGGGTCTTTCATTGACACGGCTACCATGACAAGGCAAGTTTGACTGTGCTGAAGAGGGTCAGCAAAGATTTTGTCAAGGCACTTCATTGTGGAGGAGGGTGTCTGGCTGTCACAGCACTATTGTTCAGTGATGTGCTCTTGTACGATTCCTCATTCTTCAAGCTGAGAGAAGATGACAGCATTTTGCATGTGACACTTGAAATGTCAAGGGGAGGGATTTTTGTAGCATACCTTGGTGCCTAAAGAGGAACATGAACGAGTCTGTAAGGTATCTTACAGAAATCCAAATGCCTTGTTTCAAGGCCTATTTTAGAGAAACTGCACTCACCTGGATTATATCAAGTTGTGTCAGGTATAAAGGCCTAACAAAAAATTAAAAGGAAGGAGCTGGATATATATATGAAATGTTTAGACTGTTCATTTTGAAGCCAAAAGCTGCACCCTGGGCTTGATTTGCATCTAGAAGTTTGATGTAGAAGAGATAAAATGGAAATAAACACAGGAGAGAAAATGGAAATAATTTAGTTTCTTAAAATGTGCTATGTATGGAGCAAAGGGAACAAGAAAGGAAACAACATGCAAATGACAGATAACATGATCACTTTTTTTAATCCAAACTATTTAAAACACAGGGATTCAACTGCAGAATAGTTTATATAGAAGTACATTTGCACGTATGTGATTTAATTTTATCCAGACTCCTTTTTCTGTATTTCAGTGAAAAGCAACTGAGACAGGATTTACAGCTGAAAATGTCAACAGAAGTGTTTTACCATTTGCATTAAAAGATCTAATTTTGTTGGTGAGGTTGGTTTTGGTATAAATGCATACATATGAATTGAATTCGGACCCTTTCCTAATGGGAACCTGGTAGTTTCTTCCTGAATTACCTAAAAAAAAGTCTCCTGTATAATTCTAACAACTCTGCTTATGCTTTTCTGTGGATTCCATGGTAATTTATGACATGGTGTTCAAGTGGTAGTACTTTTTGAAAGAGTTCAAGTGTGTATGTGTGCACTCAAACATCTGAGTCTTAACTATACAGATACCTCACAGGAGCAGGAACCTGGATTCTGTCCGAAATTTGCATAAATCAGTGATTATGGTAATCTCTCCCCCC
>JAVJGJ010000014.1:46636707-46660868 GCA_035590215.1 Microhierax caerulescens
CCCCCCCCCCCCCCCCCCGTTTCTATAAAGAGCTTCTCTTTGAAGTGGATTAAGATCTCAGTGGAGTATAGTTTCAGCTATAGATGCCCACAAGCTCCCTGCAAAGCAAATTTCAAAGCTTCAAACCCCTTTTATAATACACTATGCTTATTACAAATTGCTTTGTATTATAGAAAATAAGCTTCCCAATTTAGCAAAGTAATGGGAAGAGAATGCGTGTAATAGAATGTGATAATAACAAACTCCGTGATCAATCACAGGATTTTGGAGCAAGTCTAGTAATGCTAGTGGTGTCTGCTGCAGTGGTGCTGAAGGTCTGCACTCATGATGTTTGAGCTGATTAGAGTTTTCCCCTTATTTGGCCCCATAACAGAGCTTTAATGTTTAACATGGGCATAAATTCACTTTAGCCCTCAAGTGAAGACTATATTTGAGAACTGAATAGAATGCTTGAATTTACTCTCCAGATTTTTCTTCCATGATCAAGTAAAGTTCCATGTAACTTTCCGTCCCAGCGTAGTGCACACAAAATCTCAGGAAACAGCAGGGTTTAATTAGGACCCTGGTTTATAGTTTCACCTGAAAAAATACATTTTAAAAATCATATAAGTTTGGCTGTGCAGATATTTTAGTCAATAAATTCTTGCTAATTAATCACATTAACGGCACTCCTTAAAAGTTGAAACAAAATCACAAAACAAACCAAATACCCCATAAATATTATGTATAAAGAACCATTCACCAATGCATAAACTATGCCTAAAAACATTTACAAATATTTATTCTCTATTTCTTTCTTTTCCATTCTTCTTGTCCTTTTTTCTTTTTCTTTTCCTTTTTTATTTTTATTTTCTTTCTTCTTTCTTTTTAATTTCTTTTTTCTCTCTTTTGCTGTCTCTCCTCTCTTTCTTTCCTTCTGTTTTTGTTTCAATTTCTTTTTCTTTATTACAGACACAATGCCAAAATGATGCTCATGTGGACAAATGCACCTCTGCTGCCAGTGCAGAGAGGGTAGCAGTGCATGGGGGTGCAGAGCAGAATGGTCTGAATACATCTATAGATATTTACTGTACACCCAGGAAACAATGCCAAACTGAAGTGAAATCTGAATCCTCCCTGGGTCTGTGGCAGCATCTGTCAACATAGTATTTTTGGTTTGGTTTTGATATGAGACTTAATTACAGTTGGTATCTACAGCTGACTGCTCAAGATTTTCATGTTTACCAAAACTTTCTGCTCTTCTTATTTTACCAAACTTCGTCTTTCACATGCCTGTTAAAAACAGGTGAGGATTGAAGATGTGAGACAAAACTTGAGTCTGAAGTGGAGTAGAGGTTTGTCTAGTCAAACACAGCAGTCTGCAAATGATGAACCAGCAGAGATGTAGGAAAGTAATGTAAACTGTGCTTAAGAAAGAAGCCATTGGAAATGGTAGAAGCTTCTAAGAGACTGGGGTTGTTGGACTGGTGAGTCACTGAGTTCATTTGGGTAGGCTGGTAGAATATATTTCCTCTCTTGTTGATTATCAAGGCATGGGATATGAATTTCATCCTTTGTTACTTCCCCCCTATCAACATGGGTATAGTCTTTCATTTTTCTTCCTCAACATCTCTATATCCTTCTGAATAACACACTGAGACAATCAACTAACACATCTATACACTGTCCCTTCTCAACTAGTTCTGGGGGATCTGCAGTTTCTATCACTTCAATTTTACATTGAAAATGCTCAGATGCTAAATACTGTGTAAGTAATGCATAATCTGAAGATAAATCTGGTCTATGCTCATGTTTCTGGGAAAAAAACACAATTGTTTTGCACCAAGACTGACCAGAGACATTTTAGCACCTGAGTACCATTCCCACATATGTCTTCAGAAAGAGGGCCAATATACAGCACCAGTAAAAGGAACAGGTCTCCTGCTGTCAGTCCCAGCTTAAAGACCAAGGGCTTCTCTCTCCTCAGTAAGATCAAGTACAGCCATCTTAGTGGTCCTCTAAACCTCACATTTTTCTCCATTTGATGACTTCTAGAGGCAGGTACAACACATTGGGCACACCTCTCATTCCATCCTTGCTATGTACTTGCTTATGTGTTTACAGTACTTCTACCAGTTCTCAGCCATGTGCCACCTGTATTGCATTTTGAAAATAATAAGTAGAAGTGGTGACATTCTTATATGAGAAAAACTAAGCAGTCCTTGCTATTCCTGAAGGAAATGAGCAAGGAGTCTGATTTTTCTATTTTGTTGTCAGACTTTGCATCTCTATGACAGCATCTCTTCTGTTATTCACTTCATTGTAGCGGGAAACTTTCTAGTAAAAAGAAGAGTGTTTGTTATTTTATCTCATACAAATGGATGTATGTGATAATTTTAATAATAATAGTGAATACTTTTTTGGCTTAAGAATGACATTTAAATGATAATATATGAACTTATCCTGAATAAATGTCTTATTTTCTTTTACCAAAATATTTTTTTTGCTGTTGTCCTTAAGTTGTGTTATAGTCAGAGTTGCCTTTAATTTGGTAGCACTAATCAGGTTGTTAAAATATTGAGTGTTGGGGACTGATTGGACTCCACCAGGAAATATGATCTTCTGTGGCTTGACTGTACTCCAAAGCCTCTGATTGTCTAAGATTTTTGCAAATCTTAGGGAAACTGAATGAAATTGGTGAGATACCACAAGATATCATAATGCATAGCCAAGAGGAATTATCAAAAATTATGCAAACCTGAAGGTCTTCCTTTTTTTTATCTTTTTTTTTTTTAATCTGCATTTTCTCAGATATGAAATGCCATTATTCTATTCCAGTTTCCTGGAATAAAAACTATACTAGTACCCCAAAGTTTAAGATTTTCCCGTGGCCTACAAATCCTGGAGTTTTGCTAATAATTATGGTCTTGGAAAAATTTTCCTGAAACAGTAAAGAACATTCTTTCTGGTTCTCTGTTTTTCTTTTTCAGGTGACTCCTTATAACCTGCACAGTGACAAAGCTACTAGTCAAGAGAACTTGCAGGTGAGAAGCCATATGCAGTTGGCAGCTGTAGATTTCCATTTTTTTTCAATCATGACTGCAGGCATAGTTAGAAGTGTGTGTTATTATTCAAAAAGAACAGAAACATGAAATTATCAGGAAAATATACTTATTTATAAAGGTGGAAAGATTAAATATACTTAGCTGCTGGTGAAGATAATAGAGTAGTACTTGAGGAAATTTTGCATTAATGCAATAACTACATGTTTCAGTCCTAAATCAAGTCTTTTTATCTTGTCTACATAACTAAGACAGTCAACACCATGAAGAAAAGAGATATCATACACATTATCCAGATGCAGATAGTGTAATACAGAGATACTAGTAGGCTCAAGACCTCATACTAAACCAGTACAACTTCTGAAAATAGTGCTGAGAAGACAAGAAATGGGACTGGAAGTTGGATTTGACTGTTATGTTTGAAGACAGCAGGCACTTTGACGTACCAGTCCCCTTGCTGTCCTCCCTTGTTCCACATCACTTCAGCTGTTGGACATTTTACTTCTTTTTCCCTTCTGCTGTCTCTGTGCTCTCAGTCATTATCATCAGTTCCATTATGCCTTTTAAAAAATATCATATTCTCCTTGCTGTGGCCATAAACACATGTAAACAAACACACTCATCTTTCCCTCATTCCATCTCTCTGTCCACCACTCGTGGTTCTGTGTAGCTAAATTGCCATTTCTTAAACTGTGTCCAATGGAGCATGTGCCAGCGGTGTGCAGCAGTGTTGGGTCCTCAGCCTCTTCCCACGTTGTTCCTATACAAGGGGGGATGAGGCACCCTAATAGATTTAATGGGGCCTACTATCATAGCACTCTTGTTTACAACTTAGAAAAATAGCCCTCAGAAAGTACAAGGGGGAAAGTGTGCACCCCCCACACCTTGGAGTAAAGCTGCCAACAGGAGATGACCCAAGAGTTTCTATTAGAAATCGTGTAAATAAATTCTCAGAATAGGAGGAGATATGGTACTGCATCTAGAGATTACATCTTCCAGGTGGTAATCTATATCCTGTAGATTAGTGGGGTTAAAAGAACAAAACAAAACAAAAAAAAAAATCCCAAACAACAAAGCAAATCAACTCCTCTTGACATCATTTGCAGGGAGAAGGAGCTGTAATGGACACTGAAGCCTACCCTTTGTTTCATTCTACATGCAGATCATTTCATGTGTGACTCCATGTGGTCTGATGCCCAGTTTGATCTCACATTAACAAACATATCTGCTTTGTGCTTCAAAAGCACTATAGTAATATAGTTCCCCTACATGTTCTTCACACTCTGTGTGGTTTCAGAACAAAAGAGAAAACAAGAAACAGGAAAATAAGTCTTTTCTAGAGTCTCTCTACTAAAAGATACTGGAAGTCTCCCCAGTCTCTCAGATGTGTCTATTTGGATCTAATTCAATAAATCACTTTAATAAATAGGTTTTCTAATACTTTGTGTTTTTCCTTTTTCCACATGCTCATGTGAGTAAGGTTTTCAGCCATTGTAGTATCTGGGACAGAACGGAGAGATAAACTGCACATCAGCAGTATTTGGAGACTGAGTGCTTTTAGCAACAGTTTGCTTCCCAGATGCATGATATTATGGGCTCCAGGAAAGTAAGAGCCATCACTTTAGGGAAAGGTAAAATTTCTAAGTAATCTTTTAGTAATACTCTTTCGTGCATTACTGTGTATTGTTCTTCAGCAGTGATGAGTGAAGAGGGAGGCGATTGCTAAGAAATTTTCTTTAGTGTCTATGAGGATAAGTTTGATGAACACCTGTCAGGAATGACATAGTGCAGTAGGATGGACTAAATGAGCTCTCGTGATCTCTTCCAGCTCTGGGACACTGTAATTCTACCATAATTTGGAAAAAAGCTATGGATAGATCTAACTAATGTATTGTAGTTTAATCACATTAGAGAAGTGAAAGCAGAGCATGCTTCAGACTCATCTTTAATTTTGACAGTTGTAAAGAACAAGCAACTTCATAGAAATAAAACCTAATGTAAGAGAGAATCCATCAATAAGCTCATACATTAATTATTTGGGGGGGAAGACTTTAAAATTAATATTTATGGAAATTAATAGCATTAATAAATAACAGCAACAAATAATAAATTTCATAATTACACATAATGAATTCAGTTGAAAAAAAGTTTTATTGTAAAAGCAGTGTTTAAATTGGACATTGCAAAATGTAAAGAAGACAGTAATTTCCAAATTTTTAATACCTATTTTGAGTTTAATAACCGTATTCTTCTGAGGCAGTAAAAAGTCTTTGTCATACAGAGACAGTTCCCAGGGAAGGCCTAAAGTTCCTTTGGATCAGATCTCATTTCTTTAATATCAAAAGGCATCTCATTCCTTTTCTGACGTAGGACATTCATTTGGAATTATAGCTAGTTTCTCAAAGTAGAATTTTAAAAAGTAGTTTGTTACTCAGGTATGTATATGAAGGACTGGGGAAATTAACAGTCAAGACTTTTGTAGAGGAAACAAACAAAGAAAATAAAATGTGATATTGCATGTTAGTCCTTGAGACTAATTGGGTTTATTTCCTTGCTAAAGAAATTGCCCACATGATCATTTGCACTCTATAGGCAGAGACCATGGATGATTTTATATGAATGTATAATTAAACTTAAGTGAATTAATGGATAGATACTACACATCTACATATATTTCACTGACATCTAAATAGAAAATTGAAATAAAAAATTTTCAGATTCAGTTTTGTAATCTGGTATATCATATAATTAAAAAATGAACATTTGGTTTATTTTGACAAGAGCTTTAAAAATTTTATAACAAAGGGGGCTTATGTATGCAATTAGGAATATAGAACCAATCAAAAAAAATAAACACATGAAAAGATTTTCAGTTCTTTATTTTGAATAGTATCTTTTTAAGAGGAGTAATTAGGAAATTATTTTATGTATATATATATATGATATTTGTAAATTCCTTAGAATATAAGCAATATCAATTACAATTGAAAGCATTATATTAACATTTGTATATTAAACCTGAGATATGAACACCTAGCTGGAAGCTGGTAATTGAGACACCTGGATTTTTTCATTATTACGCTCCCTTTGAATTTTTAATAAATAAATTATTGACACTCTTTTTCCTCCAGATTATTTACTTATTTTTAAGATAAATCACACTAGTGAGGTTTTTTTCCAAAAATAATAGTTGATTACCATTTCTAATGACTTTAATATAGCCGTTTTTATTAGTTCTTCAACTGTTAAAATATACTCCTGTCTGCAAGCTTGATGTGTTAATTTAGACTCCTATAAAACACTTTTAATAAATTTATTAACTTATTTCCACTTCTTATGTTAATAACCACCTAAAAGGACTCCTTTGAAAATACCTGTCCTATGGCAATTTTCATAGCTAAGCCTATTTGCTCCAAGAGCCGTGGTGGTCGGTCTCATGTCAAACACCCAAAGGCACTGAGCTGAACAATGCTCAGGGATCTAAAATGAGAAGTAGCCCACTTTTTCAGATACATGAGAATATGTGGGGACTAAAGGCTAGTAAACAACAGGTTTAGCTATAAAATAAGAAACTATAAAAATCACATTCCAGCTATTTTAAGAAAAAAAAATTATGATCTTTGGCTCACCATATCATTGAGGTACTACTTTTTATGACACGATCTGCAGCTGTGCACAGAAGAAAAAGATTTGGGTAGATTTAGGTTGAGACATGGCCAGATTCTGACAGGTGTAGGCTGGCATAACTTTGCAGAAGATTGGCTCAGAATGGGCCCCTGGCTCAGGCTATGCATAATTGAACATACAGACATCATGACTATTTGATTTAACCTTGGTTAGTACCTCTGAGCCTGCGGTATTGCTTAGGGGAACAAAATAAGTGGCTTTGGATTTAACCATCAGCTTTTTGTTTTCTGATTACTCAGTATGTTTGAGCTTTAACTAAGCTTACTTTTTTTCTGCCCAGAAGCCTCAAAACATGAATTGGGAATGACACTTCACTGAGAAAAAATGCATAGATAAGCAAAAAGCAGATGAATATATTAACCTCCTGTATTTTTCTTTGATAAAAACACATTAAAATGCTGGAATATAATGTGATAATTATCCATTATCTGTTCACAGACATCTAGGATAAATGTAGAAAATACCCTGGTCAGTCATTGCATAAAGGTGGTGAAGTGATACAGTATTATACTGACAGAACCGGTACAACTTCTTTCATATCAGAGGTGCAAGAATGAATTCTGACTTGCATCCTTGTAACCTGGGGGGAAATATTCTGAGAAGAATGGGATCTGCTGCTACAGAGTGAAAAAAAATAAAAACAGGCATTGTCCTGCGTAGTAAAATACTATGACTGGCTTTTGGAGGATTCTGCTCTTTTTTTATTTTGTGGCTTTAGAAGACCTACAAAGGAAAATGGTGATATGCCCCAGATTTGTTTGGCAAATCAGGTAGTCAATCTTTAATCAAAACTTTCTCTTCAATAAATATTATGCAAGGCATTCTCATCTAATATTTATGGTTTAGATTTTATTAGTTAAGATTAACCTTTACTAAAATATACATGAGTTCAACAAAAGACACGTTCTAGAGATGACTTCTTCTAGTCTTCTATTTTTCAGGTGAAAGGGGGAGAAAAAAGAAAGAAATATACTGTTTGAAACCTGATTTTTTTAAAAAAATCACTAGTTAATATATAAGTGGTTTCCTTCATGTGCTTTGAGGGGTTTTATGGCAAAAAAAAAAATCTCCTGTTTTTAAAATACAAAAATGATATTTAGTGGACTGTGGACAACTGGTCTTGGACCAGCTCAAGAGGAGCACAATTACAGAAGAATTAAAAGCAGGAGAGAAAAATTAATCTTTTACTTATCATAAATGGAAGCTTATGTTTAATTTCTATTACACATGAACTAACAACTTCCATATTTTCTTTCTGAAAAGTAGTGGGATAATGGGTAAAGCTGGTTGGAATTTTACAGTTGTTTTTGATGAGAAAAATGACCCCTTAATCTAATACTTTGATGACAGTTTTGCGCTCCTCCTAACAAATACGAAATTTGAAATCTCAGTGTTTTCAATGCCAGATTTCTTGTGTTTTCCTCTTTTACTAATGAATTCAAAAAAAGAAAAACCAACAAAGAATTGCTTGTCTCCAATTCCTTTTTGTTATATTCATGATCACTAGACAATGGTCCGATCACAGACACCTTCCCCAGGGAACAGTATGGACATGTGCTGAGTTATAATTAAGTGAAGTTGTGATAAAATTAGCACAAACAAACAACTATTCACACAGTGAAATAACAGTAGGAATATGCTACTATAGAAAGTAAGTTCTTATCAAAATACAGGCATGTTTACTATTTCTCAAAGAAAAGTGTGTCCTCCCATTTCCCTACAATCAACATACACAGACTGTAAAGACATACTTTAAAATTTTCATGGGGAAGATCTGGTGAACGTTACCAAACCGGACATAAAGCAGAGCAATAGTATGTGGTAACAAAATAACAGATGTACTTGACTTAGGTCAACTTACATTTCTCTCTCTTCTCTTTAATAGAAGACTGACCATCTGTAATTGTGAAGGAAGATAAATTTCTTCCCGTCTTTTTTTTTTTTTTTTTTCTGGAGTAGCTATATGAATTTACTCTGGGAATTCAGTAAAAGAATGTAAAGAATGACCAACATTTTTCCATCTTTGCACACAGAAGAATACATTAAAGGCAAAATGCTCCATTTACTGCAGCAGCAGTTGGGAGATATTTCACACAGCCAGGAAACTGTGAGCTGAGTTTCTCCTGGAACATTTGCTACAGCTTCTTGTGGATAACATTAAAGGGACCTTCATAAGGGTTATTTTGCACCTTAGTTGGGGTGATGCCAGTCATTCTTCAGGCTTTTTATGTCTCAGAGGAAGAAGACAAATGGTAGCTAACAAGCATGTTGATGGACCTTAAAAAATACTGATAGCCAGGAACCAGGGTGTGACAATGGCAGGGGAAAAAAGACAAAACTGCACAAATAGACAGACATCTGGATGGGGCAGGAGAAAAAGGGAGGAGCAGGACAATTTATTTTGTTTCCAACCAACTTATGCTGTGATCTATGATGTCTTAAAGGCATTACTGTCCCCATTGTTCTCCACCAGCAACTAGCAGATCTATCTTCTCCAAGGAGTTCTCTAAGAAATTACAATGCCCTTGAAGCCAGCTTCCCTTTTAGTCACTGGGCATTCACTTGGTTCACCTGAGACCTCTTCCAGCCTCCTGAAGTTTATTTTTACATGCTGATCATACTAATGGAAACCTGCATCTGTAGTTGAGAAGCAACAGCAATGGTAGCAGCAAAATAGTGGATTTGCTGCATATTTGCATACATATGTGCCCCAGTCTCTTTGCTTTTTCTGCACATCTTTTCCTCAGACTTCTAAGTCTCCTCTTCAAGAGGAATCCTTCCTGTAAACTTCCTATAACTGGCTCATCTTTGTATTGGCTGTAAGTAGATAGAAGCAACTATTTGCTGCATAATCATCTAAATCTGTGTCCATATTAACCAATGGAGAGTTCTGCCTGATGGGCTGGAGGGGCACGGGACATTGGAGGGGACACAGCCAGGACAGGTGACCCCAACTAGCCCTAGAGGTATTCCATACCATGGGATGTCATGTTCGGTATATAAACTGGGGGGAGCAGGGGGAAAATGTTGGCCGTGGCCTGCATATCACTGCTTGGGGACTGGCTGGTCAGCAGGTGATAAGCAGTGGTGTTGTGCATCTTTTTTTTTCTCCCTTCCCTTTGCAATTCATTCCTCTCCCATAGGCCCTCTCCTTCATTATAATTGTTTATTATTTGTTGGTTACTATTATTATTATTGTTGTTGTTGTTATTATTATTATTATTATGGGATTTTATTTTATTTATTAAATTGTTCTCATCTCAACCATTGAGTTTTACATTCCTTTCTGATTCTCCTCCTTGTCCCTTGGGTGAGGTGGGGGGCAGTGAGCAGGCATCTGTGTGGTACTTAGTTACCAGCTGGGGTTAAACTACATGACCCAGAGAATACAATTGATGTAACATGCTATTCAGCAATATGTAGACTCTAAAAAGAAAGGATTACTTTTGATTTTTTTCTACACTACCAAGCAGGTATATCTGTGCAAAGGGATTACAAAGATGTACATTTCATTGGTTGTTAAACTCTTTTTAGCCTCACGAGCTAAAATCACAGCAGAAATTCTTTTTCTGTAAAATTGCTTGCAAACTAGATCTGTACACTATGTGGGTGAAGGATAGGGGCAGTGAACAAAATTCTGTGCTTTGCCTGTACTGGCCCTGATTTTCTGGTTTCATTGGCTATGTTGTGGGTACTGGAACTTCAACACTGAGTTTTCTTTAATTAAATGCTTCATTCATATATTCCTGGCATGTAATGACCAGTGGGGAAGAACCAGGTCTATTATTTGAATCCACTGTCAATGGTTCTGTCACTGAGGTTAGACTACCAGCTACTACTTTCTAAGAGTAGGTGTCCAAAAATAAAATCAATAAAAAAAGTTTTGGAAGGCAAGTATGGCCTCATACTTGAGAGCAATAGTCAACCTCTAACTATGGGATATTAAAATAAAACTTTCCCAGGGCAAAAAATATCTTGTAACTGACTATTCTGAGGTTTTTTGCTCCCACCACTGGAATCAGCTGGCACCAAACATCATTGATGGAAAGCTGGTGTGCATGGCTTCTCCAGTGGAAGGCATTTTTGTTTCCCAGAAAGAAAAACGGTATAGGCCTTTATGTCTACAAACGACTTCATCTTTAACTAGAATTGAATATTCCAGACTTTGTTGGGTTTCATTAGAGCACTGCACCTAAATGGCTTTTCAGTAGTTAGTGTGGATTGACGTGGCCTGTGCCAGCTGATAAACAGATATCATTATGGCACAGGTGGTATACCAGATTGTTACTCAGGCTGCAACGGCAAATAACATGAATTATTATATTGAATTCTACATAGAAATGGCATTAGATAGATCAGTACTTAGAATGGTGTCTTTTTGTGTAAATATTTTCTATCTATTATTGAAAGTAGGCTCTATTTTCTTTAGAGAATTCAGCCAGTGTGCTGGACAACTGGCTGAGTGTTTCTTGTGAGGGGCTAGGATCTGCAAGAAGATGAATGGATGTTTTTTGATTAGGAGGACTGAGCTGAAGAGAAAAGTGTGGATTTGTCTGTAACTGAAATGGTATAACATCTATTTGTTACAAGAGTCTGGAACCCAAGAAATGTTCTGGTCCAGCTTTGCTAGAATAGAGAAATGTTGGAAATCATTCAGAAGCAGTGACCAGAAGCTTTTGTTCTCTTGTGTATTTGCCAACATATAACCCTGGCAAAAACAAAAACATAACCAAAAGAATATGCTGATGTAATTTGTCTCTAGATTTGAATACCACTTGGTTTTCAATAGAATTGCATGTTATATTGCCTCAGGTTATGTCTCTTCCTGGCTGAGTGTATGCTCTCACTAATCTAAGGTATATATAGTAGAGAGATGCAGGTGTGCACCAGCACAAAATATATACGTATACATACAGTATACAAACATATACATACAGTATATGTTTGCCACATATATATCCCACCACTCTTACCTATGTATGTGAGTTTTTGTACAGAGCAAATCCAAATGCATGCCTTCAGTGACAGGAAAGGCATGCTCCAAGAAAGTGCCAATCAAGATGGCTGAAGGGCAAAGGCCAAAAATGGGCTGTAATAGGTATCAAAAGAGAACGTGTACATATAGCTTCGAAATGTGCATTTTCTGTACATGTGGAGCAATACATGAAGGCATTTATGAAGGATTAGGTGGCAGTTCTTGCTATATGTGTAACATTAATATTCTGATGCATCCTGGCTGGTTACTGAATTATGAGTAAAGCTTAAGAAGTTGATTCTGATATTGAAAGCACTTCATAACAGGGTACTTGGCACAAATGCTCTGTCACATACATACCCAGGCAGTGGATCAGAGCTGACTCTCAGAGTGGGGGCAGTCACTTGAAGGAGAGAGGGCTGCCAGGTGGGTTGTCTCAGCAAGAAGCTTTGAACCAAGAAATTCAGTCCCAGACTCTTAATCTAAAAATCAGAGTAATTTCCTGACCCTCCTGGTTTTATGCTTGCAGAATGTCTTAATGTTTATGGTTAGGGAGAAGAAAGCAGATAGTGGTATTTGTCAGTGGTGTAGCAGTAACAAAAAGGGTGAACTTACTTCTCTGTTGTATCAATGAGGTGAAAAACCTCAATCTTATCCACATCAGACATTGGTAATTCCTATTTTTTTGTGTTTATTGTCATGACAGTCACATTATATGTCATACTGACACAACAAACACAAATGGTGTTAGTTAACAGTATAGGTCCTCTTATTTTCCAGGAGGTAAATTTAAATCTTTATTCTTTTTTCTGTATATATTTTCTGATTAGAAAAGCCTGTCAAGTATGCCCTCATAAAATTTTATTTTATACATATAAAAGGACCAAGTTTAGAAAGTTCATACAATAAACTAGTTCTTGTGCTCTGTATGTAGTTTAGCACTTTTCCTTTATGCTTTCAGATCTAAAAACACACTTCACATGGCTAGCCACACCCTATTTTTGTGCAGTTAAATATACCCGATCAATGTACGTGTAAAGTGCCTTCATAATAATTTTCCGCTAAATTTTGTGTAACAATAAATTACTATGGTGTGCAAAGCAACAAAGATTAATGTATCTGCTCTACTGATCTGAGCACCTGATATGAGCATGTTTTGCATTGAAGACCATCCATGAAAGATTTTTCTTTTTTACTTCAGCATCACTTAAATACTATTTTACATCAGTCATTTTGAAATTATCCATGTACTGAACTAAGGAATCCTATGAAATATCTTTCTTACACAGTTCGGAAATGAAAATGGGTAAAAGAGCAAGTCACATGTGTGCAAGTTTAGGGTGGATATTTGTCATGTTAGCTCTGAGCACAAATAGAAATACTCCAGCCTAGTTCCACTAACATCAATGAGAACTTCTGCAGGACATGATTTGGGGAAGGGGAAAAAAAAAAAAAAAAAAGGCTCAAAAATGAACTTTTAAAATTAAGATGAGTTAAAAAATATAGAAGTTTGGAAAAGAAAGTGGAAGGAAAAAAATAGTTAAGAGAGATGAGTCTGTAATGGCATGGAACAGACACAGTATGGTATCCTCTAACTCACCATGTTTCAGTTCAATAAGATTTCACAAACCTTCCTGAATAGCTCTAAAACTGTAACAAGAACATTTTCTTGAAGCGACTTCAATATTACAGAACACCCCATGAGGTCTGTAAACTTGTTAAAATATTAAGAAAGACATAGCTGTTAAAAGAGCAGTTCTTAAATCATCTCCCAAGTGGAATATGAAAAAAAAAAAGCAGCTCCTAAGGGTTCAAAGTAACACTGATGCATTGAAAACTGATGTTGCTCAGTTCATTTAGAAAATACTATAAACTACTTTACTATGGGAATTTGGTAAAGGAATCTTTCATTAATAGGAAAGATTGGATGGTACACTGCAAATAAAGTGATGTTTACATAATTTGGAAAGATCTTTGAAAGATTCAATATCCTTCTGCTGTGGTTTACAGTAAGCACCATATTAAACCTGCCGTTTTTAATAAAATGAAAAAGTCATAATTAAGTAATTACATTGTGGGAAATATGCTTGCACTTTGGACATACACAATTACATCTTTAGTTAGTCCTGAGGTTTTTTATTTTAAATAAAAGGTTTTGCACTAAAACACAACTCCAAGAGGTCGTTGTCAGCACATATCAACTTTAGTCTAAGACCAAATTCTGTGAGGTTTATAAAATGTCAAGTTTTAGGGTAGCTAAAGAGTTTGTTTAATTGCAAACTCCCCACGTTCATTTATGAAGGAGTAATTTCATGTTAAGATACAACATGAATGCTACTTCTTTTCAGGGTTCAACCATTCTTCTGTTTATGGCTTTTCTCCAGAATGTTAAAAGGAATTACTTTTACCTTTTTGACACCTCATTCAAGAATAGGTTGAATTCCTCATAATTTCATCCGTTGTTTGACTGATTATTATTTTCTTTGCAGAAATACTGCTGAATTTTCTCCCATTGTCCCACAGCTAGGGCAACAGGTGAGACACACAGGCTTTAGCGCATACCTTGTTTTTTGTACTGAACCCATAATTTCAGAGGATTTGGCTGTCATTTACACCTTTCATGTTAGTTTGGAGATTAGAGTGGAACTAACTCAGACCTTCAAGAACTACACAAAGGGAAATGCAGATTTCTGAATACCATATTGCCCCACATGACTTTGTCAGAGATGCTGAGGAGCAGAGTGCATGATGACTGTGGGCTTGCTGGTGCGTTGTGGTAACCATTGCCTGGCCAACCAGCACAGCCCACCTGAACAACTGTATTCACAACTGTAAATAACAACAATTCATATGCAATGCTGTAGAAATGCAGAGGGATGCATTTTATGCCAACTTGGTTAAAATTAAATATTTAAATTTATAAATGTATGGGATGTATAAGGTCTGCATAAGTATTTCCAGATAGGCTGGGTAGTTTGGATTTTGTAAAGGTTTTTTATTTATTCTGAATACCTGAGAATTAAGAGTTTCCAAGATAAAAATATCTGACTTTCCATTGGAATTAAAATTGTTATTTTTATCTAGCTGTTGTAACTACCTCTTGATTAGCAACAAAGAAAAGGAATTTTGGAAGTAGCATAAAAAAAGCTGGTTGATAGAATGGAAGAAGGAAAGTTCAGGGAAGGAGAAAGATGAAGGAAACATATATCCCTGTATGTAAACAGTAATGATCCTTAAATTTAAAGTCCATTAAGGGAGATTTAACATTCACTATGACCATTTTTCATGGATCTTTTAAGAGAGCATCCTCTGTACAGAATCACATATCAGTGTAATGAATAAATAAACAAGATACATCAGCATTTGATTTAAGACATTTATTTCCAGTCTAAACTCTTTTTAGTGCCACAGTTAATTTGATCTAATATCTCAGACTTTCTATATATTTATGATAATACACAGAGTAACCTTGTTCACTTGTGTTGAGTAGAAAAAAATTACAAAATGTTTTTGTAACTTGAATGAATAGACATCTAAGGTTTCTTGCTTTTTAAGCTTTTGTACTGCTTAACAAAATCAAGAGAACAAAATTTGTCTTGAAATTTTGATATACACCTCACAGTACAAGGGCTGCAGCTCATAAAAAAATCCTGATTGAAAGATTTATCTTCTGGAAGAAATCCATGTGGATAAAGTGGCTAGATAAGAGAGGATGGAATAGCATACAGTAGAAATAGGTTCTTATACTTTTTGCAAATGGCATTCTTTTGTTCATTGTGTAAATTATTCTAATAGAAAGGTTCAGTGTACATATTAATTGATGAGATTTAGAAGCACTAGATATGAAGCCCACACACATTACCTCTGGTTGGCTCAGAAATCAAGTTTAATGGAGTATAACAAAATAAAAATATAATACCTTCTTTCTGGGTCATCTGAGGAACACCTGGATAGCACTCGGTTGGGAATGTGTGCAGGAAAATTACAGGCTTGCTTCTGGGAGATGTTGTCCCAATAGGTAGCATCCTAGAAAAGTAGGTTTGTTGTATAAGAAAAACAGGATTGGGTCCCACTGCTATTTTTATCCTTGCAGTAAAGTTATTTTGTTTACTGTATTAAAGAGCAGGTTGGCGTTTGGGCGAGGAAGCCCTTTTTTAGCTCCATGTAGCTGAAAGTTCTGTCAAACCTGAACAGTTAATCTAATAAAAGCCATTATTTCTTCCTACAAATCTTGCTCACAGCAATGAAAATTTTTCTTCTGTTAAACCCTGGTGTGGACTTGATTCAGGAAAATGCTTAGATCTGCATTGAAATCTGCCACTTTCAGACTAATGCCTAATGTCATGACTGACTTTAAGCACATGCTTATTATATTCGTTGATTTCACAAGGAGAAACATGCACTTCAGATTAAGCATCTGTTTAAGTTCTGTCCTGCACAGAGATGCTTTCCAGAAGTGGACCAATGACCATCATAATTAGATTAAGCTGAACCCCCCCAGCTTACACACAAATCCCTTTATTACTTCATCCCTCTGATTACCAATAGTCCTAAAAAATTCTGTTGCTTTTTATCCGTTTGACCTGTATTTCACACATATATAAAGCTTACCATGGCAGTCTTGATAATCCCTTTTACAGTCCCTGACAGGGTTCACTTGTGAAAGCTGGAATAAACAGAAATTTGGTTAGTACAGGAAGGATAGGAAGTGTTTACATGGCCTGCAATTGTGGTCATCTGTATGCAGCCAAAGGGAAACCTCTAATTTTCTAGTTTATGTAATTGAATTTTTAACCGATGCACAGTGAAAAGCCTTTGCTCACCACCCCAAGAGGAAAAAACTCTAATTATAACATATGCAGGCTGCAACATTTAAATTAGCAAATAATGGTGTATTTTTGACATTTCCTCTTTGAGGGGGTGGGTGTGGGGGGTGGGAAGGAAAAGAAAAAAAAAAAAACCACAACAAACCAAACCTGCAGGAAAGACTTGAATATTTTACAAAGTGTTTACAAATCTCCTATAATCAAAACTGCCTTGCTTTTTAGTCAAGGAATTTGGGTCTAGTAGGCATACTAATGATTTTAAAAGACAACCACATGCATGTTTCAGTTTATGCTTTCTATTTTTTTTTGCTTTTCAGTAATTGTAGCATATGTTCTTTTCATATGAACAGGTAATGCCTAACAAGCATCTGAGAAACTGAAAAGCCACAGACAGTCCTGGCTTGGAACACTGCCATGGAAGAGAAGTGACCCAGCTACATTGCCTTCACTTAAACCACACTTTGCTGACGAGTCTTGTCTGAAACAAAGGAGAAAGAAAGGTTATTCGTGGTAACATCTATAAAATATTAAGACCTCTGCAGATACTCAAAGGAGATGAGCTGTGCTTCAAGAACTATGCAAACCAAAGTCAACCACAGATAAAGAAAAATGCTAGAAGGAGGGAACAAGGACTGGGGATTAATTCTATCTTTCTAGGCACTATGTATTCTCAAATGCACTAGAGCAAACAACTTCAATAAGAAATGACATTTTACCTCTAACATTAAAAATGAAGCAACAATTCCCAACTCTTTTCTTTCTAAGAAAACCTAGCTACTGCAATGTGAATTAAAGGACAAGTGGCATTTTTCCAGGCCTTCTGCATTTACATAGGGTGCTTCATTATGAACTGATGTTACAGTACCCAGACCCACCATCCCTTAAGCTGTGTGTAGGAGGAACCCTCACAGGCCCCTAAGGGCCTTCTTTATTGACCTCTCAGGCCTCTGTCTGTTTCATAGACAGTCAGGCTGTCATGGGATGCTTTTTGTTGCAGCAGTAATGCACAGAAGAAGCTTTATGTGCATCAGTTTAAGTGTGATTTAGAGGTTGAGAAGGGAAATACCACCAGGTTTCTTCCCAGCGACCCACAGAATGATGCCATCAGGGACAAATGCATTTATCAAGTGTATTGAGTCATGCATTGGCTCTATCACAAGTGGTGTAGCGAACAGAAGAACATGGTCAGAGCTGGCTACCAGACAAATAACCATCTGCATCTAACACTGTAAGGAAACTCTGATAAGAGAAAGTGATTTTAACCATAGAGTCTAAAATGTCACAGGATTAAATTTCAATACCCTCAAACATAGGAGTGTTATCTTCTTACAAATATGCTGAATGCACTTGGATGCTTATCTCTATATGCACTGATACAGTGTCTCCTGCAATTCACATGGGGACTAATCAAAAGTCCACTAAAATCTAATGGAGTCTTTCTATTGCTTTCATTGGTCTATGAATCAGACCTCCAAAGAATAATAGTGAGGTGAATTTTTAAAGTTCAGAACTGTATCTCATTTTGTACAATAATTTCAAAGTAAATATGTTTCTCCCAATTTCACCAAAGCCTGCCTTCTTGTGATTTCTATAAATCATTCTGAGGTCCTGGAAGAAAAGGTGTGATGTGGGATTCAGTTACTTTTCATTCTGCCTGGACCTGTATCGAAGATTCTGTCATTGTCCTTCCTTTTATATAATTTCTGTTTACAGGTTATCAAACATGCAATTTAGATTATCCTGGGCTCATTGGCAAAATTCTCAGGTATTTATTTGGTAAGCCAGACCCTATGAAAATATCTGTGAAGTCTTTTGAATAACCTACTGAAAAAAAGCAGGATCATTTGCATCCTCAGGCTAATTTGTGTGCCATTACAGATGAGAAAGTTTCTGCCGTGTATTGATCAAGAAACCAAAGAACTAGGATAGGTGTATAAAAAGTGAGTAGAAATAAGTAATTATTTGAAATACAGGAATGGAAAATGCCATACTTTGATCTAGAGAACTAACATAATTATCAGGTAATCTTAAAGAAAAACTAAGATTTAAAATAATCTGGAAGAAACAGGAACTGTGGCTTAGGTCCTCAGAGATACTTAAGTGTCTCAGTCAGATGCTCTGTAGTCTTTATCTATATATTTGTCTAAGATGTCTATTTTCCACCAGTGTGCAGGTAGAGTAGGGTAGTTGGCTCCCCAAAGCCCAAAGCACTACCTACCATAAGCCAAAGTCTCACTGATTCTAAGGGAGCCTCTCTACAAAAAAAGGAAGTTTAATTAACTCCAGCAGCTCCCAATTCCTCTAAAATGCCCAGAGACTTAGGCAATTTGGGCTCATTCCATGGTTCCTTCTGGCTGGGTGTCTGATGAGAGCATTCTCAGCTATAGAAGGCTGAGGATCAACTCCATGCTGCCCCACAAGGCTCTGATGTGACTTCCATCCCATCCCATCCCACATGGACCACTCCAGATGCTGGACAGTTGTCCATCTTTGGCTTAAATATCCCATATGGTATACATTTTGAAATACAGAGACATATTTCTCATCAATAAGCTGGTAAAACATGAAAACCACATCCCTTTTCTCTATTTTATCCTACTTAGCTTGCATTGGGCTACTTACCAGATGTCCAACGCCCCTAATACTGTTGGAGAGGATCTCGGAAACACACTAAGGTGTGAGAACCTGGAAGCAAGACCCTTGAGATTTAGCTATTGAAATGTCTATGTGCTTTTAAGGGCCTCATCTGTGTGCATCTGTCACTTGAGATGAACATGTGGGAAGAAAAGAAAAATCCAAACCAGGAAGACTTTTCCCTTAAAAAATGTTCTAAGATATGAAATTATTCAACCATAAAGAAGGGAAGCATTGAGAATTTACAGAGCTCATAGCTACAAGCTCTCTTGCAGAAAGCCAAGACAAATGAGATACAGTCTGAAAAAGGCTGGATAAACCACTACTTATTCTAATAGTACATTGATAGAAATAAGTAATATATTTAGTGGTATTAACAGATTGGAATTAGATCATGAAGGTCCTTGTTGGTTTATCACCTGGGTTAGTAGGGTAAAATCCAATGGGAAGTAATTTGGAACTATTCTGAGAAAAAGCTGAGTAAGAAATGAGTAAAACCTGCAGAACAGCTTCATAAAAGCAGATAAAAGGACTGTAAGTTACAACTGGACATCATTGTGAATGAAATTGGAAGAAATCCATGCAATGCAGGAAGACCTTATTTGTGCATCAAGGTATAGAAGAGCACACAGCTGGACACCAGAAAGAAATTGCATCTGTGCATACATCACACTGTATAATTGATAGATCTGTGGAAGCCATTGTCATTACCGTCCTGCTTCATCTGACACTAGTTTCTGGCAGAGGCAGGATGCTAAAGAGTTTGGTTCCCTTGGGCATGGTCTCAGATCTAATGGCTGTCGGGAATAGTTGCTTCCTGGGAGAAGCAGAAAAGCCTGTTCAACATAAGAAAAGCTGTGGTGAGAAAGTGGCTCTATATATGTTTAAAGCATGCTTTTATTTCCTATCTTCTTAGGCAAAGTGTACGTTATTTAGCAGTATGTTTCTGTGACAAACAGGTCTAATGAACATGATAAATTTAGTGGTAAAACTAGAAAAGGGGGAGGGGAAAAAAAGCTGGTAATACTGAGAGTGCACTTTCATTTAAACTACATCTTAGAATTCACCATCAAAAGCCGTGGATGGCCTTAGACTGAGCAAGGTTGGTGGACACCACTGAGGAACCAGTTAGCTACAGGAAAGGTTTAATCTTTTACACTATTACACTTGGGGATGTTTTTGATTGCGTAGTTTGCTTATTTTCTTAACTAAAAAGTCTGCCATTTAAATGAAAACATATTACCAATTTTTTATTGAAAGAACTGGCAGTTCAGAAATGAAAAAAAGAAAAGGGAGCATCAGTGCTGTGTTTTATCCCTGCATCAGGCAGAAGGAAGTTGTGTTAAAGGGATAACTGTCAAACTCACCTAATGCACAATCTGACTGAAAGCAAAAGTGTTGCACCAAGTACAATTCTGGCTTCTTAGGCCTCTGATAAATGTCTCCTCCTTTGAGATTATGCTGCTTCTGATGACTGTGATTCCTGCTGAGACTCAGCAATATTAATATTTATTCATATATATCAGACATGACTTTTTCTACCATTCTGTTGTCATTTCTTTGATTTCCAGAGTTTATTATAAAATAAGCTGCATTTATCAGGACTGCGTACCTGTTGTTGATCTTAACACCCTGAAAGACATTTAAACAAAACAAACAAACAAACAAACAAAAACAAAAACAAAAAACAAAAAACAAAGGGAAAGAAAAAGAGCTGCTACTTTATCTTTGAAGTGGCCAGGCTCAAGGGGAAGTAGTTAATTCCCCATGGGTAGGCACAAACATTCCTTTACTTGTGACATGTGTAAAGGTTGTTGTTCAGAGCACACTCTTTTCAGGACCCATTTCTTCTGGGCACTTACATTTCTAAACCCCTCAAGAGGGCCGTAGTTGTGAAAAAGAGAGATGAAGCTCTGGTGTTCTGGTCTAAGATTACACCAGCATTTTTGTGAACAAACTTTGGATCAATCCAGAGTTGGAAGTGAACATGAAAAGTGTCAGTAACTCTCTTATAAGTCTTTTTGTGGTGCATCTGATTGACCCACATTACGAAGTACAATAGCATGAAAGAGTGTTAGTAATCAGTGCTAATGAATACATGTACCTACCTGATTCATATACTGGGCATTCCCCCTCACTAATGCTTTTGTTTTGCATTCATTAAAATTCCCATCATGACACAAAATGCTGAACATTTACTATAACAAAAACAAAAGCAAACAAAAAAATGAGACGCATTTATTGCAAATTTCAGTCAAAAAAGATTAAATAAGGAAATCACATAGCATAGGCACATTGTCCCAATCCTACTCTGCTTTAGTTCATTAATTAATGCTTTTAGAAAAGATATTTACAGTGAGACCTCAGGCGAATACTCAGAGACAGCTTGTGGCATAATCCTTCTCTGTCTTCCCCTCTTCCCCTTCCCCCTACTGCAAATGAGACTGGTAACTCATTTCTTTTTTTTTTCTTTACAGTCCAGGAAGGACTTAGAGAACTTCACTCTTTATGGTGTAGATTTATATAAGCTATTCCATAAATATTCCTTCTAAAACAAACTCCTTATAGAGCTAAAATTGACATTTACTTGCTGAAATTTGGTAGAACTATTATTGAAGTGGTTTCAATAAGATCCTAGCAAAAATCTGTGTATGTAAGTATGTATTTAAGTTACAAAAAGCTGGTATTTTATTTTTTGCCACAGCATTTAGCTTGAAAAACTTGCCTGGATATATAAAACACCAGAAGATTTAATTCCAGTACAATTAAGCTGTCTGTCTGAGATGTTTCTAATACAAGCTATCATAACTAGATGTCATAATTATTTTTATGTTTTGTAAAAACAAATGTTAATTTGAACATAAAAAGTTGTAACAGAATCCACTCCTTACTACATGAATAAGTTTATTAGATGATGAAGCATTTACAACCAGAGCCTTTGCAGATTTTGCAGTCCTTTTAGTCCTGCTTCTTAAATATAAGGACTTGAGGATGTGTTATGAAAGCCTTCTTCGCGCTGATGATGATTCCATGTAAGTTCTTTCAGATCACCATACTGTGTACTGAAGTGGTACAATACACCTACTGAGAAGGAAAGGAGGAAAAGGTTCTGGTTTGGGAAGGCACTTACTGTGGTATTACAAAAAGGATTAGGGAATGCAAAATTGGCTTGTACAGTGGCAAGGCAAAAAGGCTTCTCTGCATGTAAGATGTTATCTCAAAGCAGGACAAAAAACTAAGTTTTTCTACACCTCTCTATTTTTCTATACCACGTACTGCTGAGGAGATGCGATTGATGTGATTATTTGTGAGAAGTCCAGGAATGGGCAAATCTGGAGTATAAGAGAAGTAGACAGCCAGCTATGCTCAGGAGCATGATCGTGCAGCTGTGTATCTTTCCCAAGCTTGGATTATAGATACACCTTTCCAAGCTGCTCTGTTAGGGAAAAAAAGGGCACTAAAGTTGTTTGAACACAAACACACACGTGCACACACGTGCACACACACCCCCACACACACACCCCTGCATTCTACCCTGCTGCTCAGTGCTGTGAGAGCCTTAGCACTTGTGTTAGCTTGTTCAGGCTAAAGACAAACTAAGGGGAGCTCTTACTTCTCTCTGCTCAGCTACCATGAGATCTGTTTGCTGACTTGAAGTCTATCACACTGAGCCCTCCAGGGCTTTAGGTAAAGAAATTATTAGTTTGAGGATTAGTCTGAGGATTCCTCATGGGCATAAGTATAGGAGTTGTGCTGCTCACACCTCCCAAGATAGCAACTGTTGCGTGGGTGCACAAAAGCACCTATAAATTTACTATATCTATAAATTTACTAGAGATGTCACAAATATTATAGAGTCTTAAGGCATAAAGGAACAGTCTCTTGAGCATGTGCTTCAAAACTAGGCCTAAATGTCCCTTCAGGAAGCCGGACCTTTGCCCATGAGGTAAATGTGGTTTCCCTCGTGGATTATAGATCTGAACTGCAATCATTCTGCTTTACATATAGAAAATTCCACAGTTTAATTAAACCCAGCATATTACTCACACAGGTAACACTGGGATCTCCTCAAGGACTTACCTCTCTGCAGATTGTTAGTTCCATGAGAAGGGCATCCCATGTTACTGGTATTTTGGTTTTAATAATGATTATTCCCGTTCAGTCAACATAACTAGTTCTATTCAAATCTTACTTTCCAGGCGGTTCACCACCATCAAAAGCAACTTGCTTTTTGTTTGTTTGGGGTTTTTTTAAGGCTTTCTCTGTAATTTATATAATCAGCCCTCTGATTCTAGCAATATATGCAGCTCATGCAGCCAAGTTAGACACCCTGGCTGGTACAATTCAGCTTCAATCTTATTTGGCTGTGTGATGTTATTCAGTACCTTGTCTGTGCTTTTATGGTCCTCTCGTAGTGGTATGAATATTTGCCCCTCATCATAATCCTTCAGATCCCCCATTTCATAAGTGGGGAAAGTGAAGTGCCAAAAGCAAAGTTGCCCAGTTTACCCAAGCTTGGGCTGAACTGGTAATATGGAAAACCAGAATCTATGCGTTCTGATTCTTAGCAGCATTCTCCAAGTCCTCATAAACAGCCACATAAATCAGGTTAATGTTGGAAACCTAGTAATAACTACTGTGAGAAAGGAAATGCACAGAAGGTTTTTGCCTGCTATTGAATGCACTTAATTCTAGATGAACACCTAGCAATATATTTAATTATATACCTTTTCTAGAAATACAAATAATGGATTCTAGTTGAAGTGCACTAGCTGAAGTGCAGATGCAGTATTGGTGTCAGACCAATGCTGTCTTTTAGCCTTTGCCATCATTCTGTACAACTGGTGTTTATCTGATGTGGAAAAAGAAGGAAAAGAAACAGAAGCACCAACCAACCAACCAACCAAAAAAGTGTGCTTCCTGAAACAGAGGGAAAATGGACTACAGCTGATCCCCATTAATTATTCTTGTTGAAAGCCTGGCTGTTTAAAGTTGGTG
>JAVJGJ010000014.1:46660968-46696366 GCA_035590215.1 Microhierax caerulescens
TTTAAAGTTGGTGGGTTTTTTTTTTTGGGGGGGGGGGTTGTTTGGGTTTTGTGTTTTTTTTTTAATGGGTTTGCTGAGGGGAATCACCTTCTGTGTGACCATGGGGAAGCCCAGATTTAGGCATGCTACATTTTGGACCTCACCCAAATTATCTGCTTTTCATCCTCATTTATTTTGTTTCATGATATGACTCAACTCCTCAAATATGTCAAACTCAAATTAGGTCCAAGAGAAAGTGTTTCCATCCTGCCAAGGCATCCTGAGATGGAGTCTTCTTACCCATCAAACTCCTAGACAGGGACTTCCTCCTACTCGATTCTGAGTAATAGTTTGGAATTGAGACCTTGGTATTCCCTCTGAATGACTGGGCTGAGCTTGTAGTTCATAATGAATCACTTGCTTACTAGGTACATTGAGGAGAGGGCAAAAGGTGTTGTAATTGATTCTCATTTTGTAGCTGGAGTGTATATTTTTCATTCACTTTGTTTGCTTCATCAGCATCAATTCAGCCTTCCAGCAAACCACACCCTTGTCAAAAATTATTACAGAAAGAAGAGGCTGAGCAAGCATGGCCACTCATTTCCCTCAGGGAAAATTGCCTCATATCAGCCTTCAGAGGATGCTCTCACAAACAAAACTGGAGATCTTGTCATTTGTTATTACTTAGTGAGGAAGTCATTGCACCTGTGTGATGGCAATCACACCAAGCTCCTGTAGTTTCTAGTCTCCTCCAAGCAATGTTTTCACAGACCTTTGGAACTGTTCCACTTACCTCTCCTGGATTCCTTCTGTTTCCAGATGGAAAACCAGTAGCTCTTGAGATCAATAATCGGAAAAACCAGTAGCCCCAGAGATTCCATTTCAAAATGAAATTGGCCAAACTGAACTTACTTAGAGCTGGCTGACATTCTTTCTGAACACAATTTCCACTATAGAGGCTGAACTGGTTTCTTTGGAACATACCTTTGAAGGCTGCATAACAAATTCTTTTATTCCACCCTTTCTGTATTGAAAGGGCCATATAGCCAGGATCTGGGCCAAAACCTATACTCATAAAAGTCTCTTTAAGTACTGTATCCAGTAACAAAGACATATAACAAAATGGGGTCTGGAACGGAATCAATCACCATTGTCAACGACCAGACATCTTTTCCCTTATGAACAATTTGATCATGTGTATTTCACACATATAATAGCTTTAAAAAAAAAATAATGATAGCCACTATATTTACAGAAAGACTCAGAGCAATTGGAAGCCAGTTCATAAGCAGGCATCTAGATTTTTTAAAGGATCAAATGTCTGGAAGTTGTCACAGAGAAAAGAAGGGGGGGAGTGGGCATAAAAAAGAAATAGCTTATATTTAAATGCCCATATATGTATTTAAGGCCAGAAACAATTTAGAAATTGTGATGTTGAACATAGAAATGCCTACATGTTTAATGGAGAGAACTAAAAACATTGACCTAAGAGCCTAAGAACCTGACCAGCAGAGTTAGGCTCCCAGAGTGGGACCTAGACTAATAATTACATCAAATGGTGAGGCACCTTCTAATATGAGTAGGAATTAGTAAGGGGGTATGGCTGGAACTGTAGAAGGAAACTAGTTTGAGGACTCATGGATTTTACACTGGTCAAAAATGAACATTTTGTAAGAGACAATTCGGAGCATCTAAATTTGGATCTACAGGTAATTGGCTCACTTTTTTTCTTTGAACATGTAGGTGAAGGAGGTAAAAACCTATTAGAGACATGAAATGAACCCTAGGAGCACAGGTAATGAACCCATTGAGTGCGTCTACATTGCTAAGTGAAAGATGGTCAGGGAGAAGGTTGATCACTGAAACTCTGATTCCCCTATGTTTAATTTTTCATATGTCTCTCTGGCTCCATGCTAGACCTCTCCATCTAGATTTCTCCAACACCTATCTGTCTGAAGGAGTCTCGCTCTTGGAAGCAAGCCAGCATCTTGGCATTCTCTTTTATTTACCAATAGAGCTGCTGTGATTGTTTAAAGTGAAATAGATCACGTCTGAAGGATTTGTGTATATGCTCCACTGACTTTATCAGAACTCAGGCAAGCACCTGGCTTCAAAAGATTAGTTCATGTCTTCGTCATCAGAGCTAGATGCCTAAAATTAAAGTAAGCTTGCATCTTATTATGTCACATTAGATGCTGGACTTAAATACTACTTTTTTTCTATTTCACACATTAACCACACACAGGGAAAACAAAACAGTAACAGCAGGAAAAAGGGATCTGTAGGCAGTTGGTATAGAGTTAGTAAAGGTAGGACAAGAAAAACAAACAAACAAACAAACCCACAAAAAACTAGAGAAAGGGGAAGAACATATATTGGTGTTCTAGATCTGTGAAAGAAAAGGTTTCCAGACATCTCTATACCGGGCCCCCAGTAAGGTAGACTGAAGACTGAGCAGTGAAACAGCAGGTCTTGACAATCTGGCCCTGGGAGGCCCCAAGTGACTACAGGGAAGTGTTTTCACAGCTTAGTTCCTCTCCTAACTGCCAGGTGCCCACCAAAGCTGCTCTATCACTCCCCTCCTCAACCAGGCAGGGGAGAGAAAATACAACGAAAAGCTCAGGGGTCAAGATAAGGACAGGGGGATCACTCAACAATTACTGTCACAGGCAAAACAGACTTGACTTGGGGAAAATTGGTTTAATTTATTACCATTCAAATGAGAAAAAACACACCTTCCCCCCACCCCTCCCTTCTTCCCAGGCTTAACTTAATTCCTGATTTATCTACCTCCTCCCCCTGAGCGGCACAGGGGAACAGGGAATGGGGGTTTTGCTCAGTTCATCACACATTTCTGCAGCTCCTCTTCCCTTGCTCCAGCCTGGGGTCCCTCCCACAGCAGACAGTCCTCCATGAACTTCTGCTACGTAAGCCCTTCCCACGGGCTGCAGTCCTTCACACACTGCTCCAGAGTGGGTTCCTACCCCGGGGTGCAGCCCATCAAGCACAGACTGCTCCAGCGTGGGTCCTCCATGGGGTCACATGTCCTGCCAGCAAACCTGCTTCAGTGCGGGCTTCCCTTGGGTTACAGTCTCCTTTATGCATCTGCCTGCTCCAGTGTGGGGTCCTCCAGGGGCTGCAGGTGGGAATCTGTTCCACTGTTAACCTCCATGGGCTGCGGGGCACAGCCTGGCTCACCATGGGCTTCACCACGGGCTGCAGGGGAATTTCAATTTTCCTGTCCCTGCTTCTGCACTAACCTTGGTGTCTGCATGGTTGTTGATCTCACATATCCTCACTCCTTTCTTCTGCTGCAGTTATTTTGTGCAGATTTTCACTCCCTCTTCTTAAATACATTATCACAGAGGTGCTACCACCGTTGCTGATGGTCTTGCCCTTGGCCTTGGCCAACGGCAGGTCCCTCTCAGGGCCAGCTGGCATTGGCTCCATTGGATATAGGGGAATGGGGAATCTTCTGGCATCTTCTCACAGAAGCCACCCCTGTAGCCCCCCCACTACCAAAACCTTGCCATGCAATCCCACTGCATCTGCTCTGCTTATTTAAAGCAGACTCTAATGCTTGTGAACCAAGGTACAGAGATGAACTCACTATGGTCCAGGTCCTGTAAAGAAGATCAGTTGTTTCCAGCAAAATCCTGGCAATGGAGTAGTAGGTATTTCTTCATTTAAAGTCTAATTCTGTAAGACAGGTGAGGAATATTCTCTTTTCTTTTCACCTGTGCCTGTTACCAAGAGCTGGAAACTTAAGTGTGTGCAGTGCTTTGATGTACCTCATACCTTGCAAGTTATGTCTTGTATCCTTTTCACAGAAGACTTTGCAGGGTGAATGTGATTTTAGTTATCAAACTCAAAGTGATGATATGACCATACTAAGAATATGAAATAACAGGTGTCAGTAGAGCTTCCCTGTCCTTTATGCTGAAGCCAGTTGAAGATGGAGGCTGCAATATACCACCAAAATGTTAGCAAAGCTACACAGAAAACTTTCCTTGACTGCAGTACCTCTTATTCATGAGAATCTTTCCAGGGTAAGCAGGAAAACATTTTTCTACTTTATCTGAGTTTGCTCAAGGAACTGAAATCATCCAGGACTGAGTCACATGCCGTTTACAGAGCCCCTGACTACGGCAGAGCAAATTCTAAGAAATCCTTTATTCAGAGTGTCCTCTGGTTCAGCAAAGCCCTGGAATTTGGGTGACCACAGGAAGCAGTTGAGAGGTTTTCCAGCCTGACCGTATCAGCCGTCTCACCACAAGAACTTCCTATTTTGGCTGAGTCCCTTCAATCAATTTAAGACTGCTCTGTATGATCAATAGGAGGGAGTTTAAAGATGGCTTGTTTGCCTTATGTTTGTGAAGTGGTTCTTGTTCCCTGGCTTCTCTTTCTTACAGCAGAGCTACTCCTGTTTGCTTTAAGGCTTTAAATCATTGCTAATTTTTACAAAGAGAAACAGAGAGTAAAAGGTATATAAAACATTTTATACTAAGTCTCTTGAAAAGTTAAGAGTAAAATAGCCAACACAAAGCAGAACAGAGAAAAACTTATGAGATAAATGAGACAGGAAGTGTAAGAGAGGGGATGACTTTATAGGTAAACTGCACCTAAATAATAACATAATATATTTAAAATATATGTAAATTTTATTTAAATGAAGATGTAAAAGCAACTGCAAAACTTACAATACAGACTGTTAAAATAAATATGATATTAAAATGGAGAAATGAAAATAATAAACCACAAAGTACTATTTGCATTCATGCAGCCCTTGAAAAGTTTCATTATCATAGGGAGAAAACAACAGTCACAGTACAAAGCCATTAGTGTCTCATGAAAATAAGCTAGTGAAAGCTACCTCAGTAACTGAAAGAGATTTGCATTCATGGTTTTCTAGAGGTGTGGGTAAATGAATTATTTCAGTTACTGGAAAATAATATTTGCATTAGATAATATTTGAATAGGGCAAAAGGAGTGCATCTTATCTGTATCAGATCACTGCATCCTATCTCAAAAATAACTATGAATTTGTTGGTTTGTTATTGGTTTTTTTTTCACAAAGAAGCTCTTCTTTTTCAAGTAGGGGTACAGTAGAACAAATGTTTAATTGTTTTGTGTAGCCTATGATCTTTTAATCTCAAACTCAGCACAGACATATAACACTGCTTAGTGGGGGAAAACAGAGATATATTTGATTGAAATAAATGTTTGATCACTAACAGGACATGTAGACTACCTGGAATACAGTGACTATCTTGTTCAAAAGTTATGCACATTAATATTAGATAATTTAGTTTAGTAATTTAATTCCTGAGGTAGGAACTTTTTATCATTAGCAATTCTTTAAGAAATTTAGCACTAAAATGGCTTAACTACAAAATTGATGAAAAATACATTTTATTTTGGAGGGGTTTTTTTTACATTAGAGTAGGCCAGTAAACCATGACAACTAATATCCTTCCTCCAGCACAGAGGAGAGTTATCAACATGCAGGACCAATGTTGGTTTAGTTCTTTTAATATACCTACCTACAAGTACAGTATTGGAAATGAAAATATATTCCTTCTTTCCATGGTGATCAGCTTCCAAAACCTGGAATGATTACCATCAATGAAAGGATATTTGTTCAGAGGGTGTTCAGCTTCTCAACAAGTATGAAACAAACCCCATTCTATGAGACATACCTAGCTCTTGATAAGGCCCAGAGGAAAAACTTAGAGCTAAGGAAATCCTAATATGCTACTTGATGTGAAAACACAGACTTCCCAAACCTAAGAAAGGCGGAGAGCAGAATCAACCCTCAAAATCAGCTTCCTGGTTTCACGTTCGCCAAGGGTATGGGCCTGTATGAAAGTCATTTGAGATATAAAACATACTGTATCATAGATCACAACAATTGCTCTGAAAAATACAGTTTCATCATAAAAGCAACAGTCATAAACAGTGGATACTGCTTCAGTGATTAAGGTTCTAAAGCAGTTCAACCCTCTTCCACCACCATACTTCATGCAAATGTCAGTTATGACATTTCAAATGAACACAAATGGAAGAGAGTTTTCAAAAGGTGTTGAAGTGCCTAGAAAGCACTTTTAATTTATCTTTTTTCCCTTTGTTCAATGTTCGTTGCATAAAGAAGCTTTGAAAGATACATGTGAATAGTTCCATGAGAATGCTTCCAAAAAAAGGAGATCCTCCTTGTACAACAAAAAGTTACATTAAGCGGTCTTTTCTTTAGTCCTAACATAAAATTTCCAAAACTGGTGGAACAAGAGCTGTGTTCTGTTATTGCAAGGACACACCTTGCTAGACAGCTTACCTCTCTCTCATGTGGCTCTCACTGTCCCCTTTTGCTCCAGGCCAGCCCCATAGCACAGCCCTTTTGTCTCCCCTACCTTTGTCCAACAAAATTAAACTGACTTGCAGGTTTCAAGCCAAACCATTTTGAAGTTTTGGCAAGTGAAAAGAGAGAAAACAGAAAAAACATTCTTGTGAGATCACTTCAGTTTGAACCCTCGCATTGACAGAAATGCTTCGCTTCATTTGCCTCAAACTGACCAAATAATTTTTATTCTGGCATATGATCACACCTGTGGCATTTCAGAAGGATTTGCTTAGGTTTCATGATGTTACCACAGGTCATAATCTGGCTTATAAAAAGAGGCTGGAACAGAATTAAAACTGTGGAGTGGCTATTCTGTTTCCCACACATAACTATGGAGACAAGTTATTCTCCAAAACCAGCTTTGCTTCTGAAAGCAGAGTTTGTCATCAAGAAAATAGCTGATGAGAAACACAGCATTTACTGTCTGACTCACTGGCATTTGCTATATTTCCTCAGTGCAGTTCATTATGCAAAACACTGAGTTGGAGTCATAGCTAAAGCTGGAAGCGATGGAAAGAGATAAACTCAAAACTTTTCTGCAGTAACAAGAGGAAAAGAAACTCTGGAAACCCCATTAGCATAACATGCATTGTTTGTTTGCTAACCTTTAGCATAGGGAAAGACATGGAAAATCTGAAACCATAACAAGGAAAGTATGACTTATATTAGACTTCAAATAATCAGTTTGATGTGACATTTTTAAGTGATATTGACAGAAATTTATCGCACTATAGAAATGGGTTCTAGACTGGTGGGATTTTTATGGTGAAGTTACAAAATTTATTCTTCAAATATTTACATTAATCTGCTGAGTGAATTTTATTACAGTTCTTAATTACCTTACATATCATGGCTCTCTGAAATAAGGTCATTACGTCTTAGTCGTTTAACATACCTTCCCTTCTGCATATGTACATATAAATATACTTTCTTTTTTCTTTTTTTTTTACAACAATAAGCACTCACTATTAAAGGAGGAATGCTTGGCTCTCTCTCGCAGCTTTGCATAGCTTTAAGGAAGCAAGGCTACAGTTTAATCACACCTTTCTTTTCTCACTTACACTTCAAGCCTTCCACATGCTGGCAATTGCATTTCAGTTAAAATCAGACATATAGAATCCTCTTGTCCCCTGGACAGACCATAAGCCTCTTCCAGGGTGTTTCTGGTATTATGGCTGCATTCCTTTATTTTAATGTCAAGGCTAAGTGGACCACAGCCAAGAAACAAAATTACACCGAAGTCTCTGCATTGCTGCCAGATCATCTAAGCCAATGACTAAAATACAATTAAAATTAATTTTCCTTTTTTCTGTGGAACTGCAGTGGACATGGAGTGCAGCTGTTGTGGTCTGGTTTATGGGCTATCATTCCCACCTCACTTAACTCTTACTGGTGCATTTTCAAAGTGAAATAGTAGACGTTCTTTCCGCCTGTTTAATGGAAGTTGTATGCTCCAGATTTCACATAATAATTTTCCTTCTTTATAGAGTGTCACTGTTATTCAGGGTTCTTTTCAAAATAAGTAAAAAGTAAGGTGACTCGATTCTGCCCAACTTATAATGGTGTAAATCTGGAATGGTTCTACCAGTTTCACAGGAAGGAGGCTGCATATGAAGCAGCATAACAAGATATAATATAGACTAAAATCCATCCACTATTCACACTTCAAAATATTTTATCTATTATCAAAGATACTTTGCTGCATGGTAGGGCACTGAGATTAATCTACTGAGAATGTAACAGTGATGATGCTGAGTAAGACCAAAGACCTGCATCACGCACATCATTACATCCGTGGTAGTGGTTAAAAGGATCCCCTTCTTGTCCAGGAGGAGAGTGTCAGAATCCCTGTCGGGAGGCATGAGGGCACATATACTCAGCCCTATATAAATACTTCCTCTAGATCCTACCTGTTTGCATTTCATAGATTTTCTGTCAGTGTTTCTGTGAGCCTTCTTATAGAATCATTGAGATTATTTTGCCAAGATGTTGTTATAGTGTGACAAATGAGGGAAGAATATATCCTTTGGTCTTCAAATTGTGCACAAATTATATTTTTTCTCCTGAGCAAGGGTTAATAGAAAAATAAAAAAATTCTGACCACGAATCTACCCTCTAGTAATGATGTATGGGGACCAGGATATAGCATTTCCTCAAGAATTGCTCTTTATGATAAACAAGCTCTGAATCACCCTTCATGTTGGAGGAGGAGTCATGTAGCAAATATAAGCTGCTAAGGCAAAAATTACTTTTTAAATGTTAAGTATTAGTATTTTCTATTGATGATTTCATAGGTTTCCACACAGAAATAATTGATTACATAGAATAGAAACCATTTTCTGATGGAAGTGTTAAAATTCAAATGGATCTAGATAAAGAAGTATTTTTTTGGCCTGGGCATTCAGTGATTTTTTTTTTGTATCTGCCTTTACACTATATTACATTTGTCATGCAAGTTCTGTGCTCTATGTAAATCAGTCACCATGCCAGTTTAGAAGCTATAAATTGTTTATCTTTAAATAGATGATACAATGACTGAGACCTATCTTTGGTTAAGCACATGAAGCTGTATTATGGAAAGGACATTAATGAACCTATTAATGCATGGTGATATTTCAAGGAATACTTTCAGTTTAGGATTTCTCTCTAAATAGGTATCCAAAGGTATTTTTATCCTGATTAATATCTTTAGTCCAATATAAATCACACAGGTTTGTTAAGATATGATTTTATTGGATCCTAGTTTTCAGTCACATGGAATAGTGTTACTGATTGTTCATTTGAGTTTTGAGGCTACTTCCAAACTAAGAAACTATGCACCTAAGGAGAGACACACAACATGTGTTCTGTTATGTATTCCATCACATACAACACTGGGTGAACAAACACAGAAACTTAATGTCAAGCTTCTCGATTGTACATGTATAATTCTGTTAAATAATATCTGCATAATGATTCAAGCTAAAAAGCATAAATTGAAATTAATGTCCCATGTAAGCTTATAACCTTGGGAAGTTTTGTCATTTTGTTCATTCTAACTGAAAAATAGAAAAATTGCAAGCATTTTTAATCAGTTCTGAATTTCATACTTCTCTGTTTTTTCATCTGTAATTTTGAGAATGCTTTTTTATGAAGGTACATGCTGAAGGATGCTCTCCTTTTCATGGAAGAATCTACCTTTGTATGTCTGTGCATACAGGTAATTCGTTATGTATTTTGGAGTTTAATGTCTCAGTTTTGTTCAGCCAGTCAGGAACCTCTGAATTCTCTCCACTTGGTAATAGACAGATGATGCAGGTAGTCAATATATACTTCTAACATGCTTACATTTAAAGAACTCCATGAAGCTGTTTTCAAAAAGTAAGGGCCTAACCTTGTTACAATATCTGTAGGACCTCTAGAAAGAGCTTCTTTTCTCTGCCAAAGGACTTCTTTCCCTCCATGCATTGTATGAGGATCCTACTGAAAATCTTGTCCTTACTAGCTTCAACAGCACGGGGAAATGTTTCCAGGCTCTGAAACTCATTTATCCTACTAAACAGTTGAAGTGTGGGTTGTGCCAAGAAACGTCTCCCAGACAATATCTGTGTGCTGTCTGGGAGTTAACACAGAGTAAAAACCCCTCCACTGAGCAGTCTACATACAGCCCCTATGGTCCTGTCAGGTGGAGAGTTTGACTGGGTGGATGTGGGCTGTTTGGTGCAAGTTGGACTCTTGTGTCAAAAGTTACTGAGCAAATGCTGAGTATTGTACCAATGTCAAATGACCTGAGGCTGTTAATGCTCTCATTTTTCATGACAGCCTTTTAAATGCAAAACAAAGCCAGGCTGGCTTTATTTGTGCAACATCTGTATTGCAATTGTATTTACTCTGGATATCTTTAACTTTTTTTTTATTCTGCTTCAACAAACATCTATATTTCACAGTGTTTTCCTCAAGAAGTAAAGCTTGCATATTTTTTATTTTTTTCACTTCATACACCAATTATCTGTTCATGGTTATTGCCTTATGAACTGTGCTAGTTCTTTAATTTTTTATTATCAGAGAATAACAGGATGAGTCACATGGGAAGGGACCTCAGGAGGTCTCTAGTCCAATTTCCTGCTCAGAGCAGGGGCAGCTCTGAGGTCAGACCAAGTTGATCAGGCCTTTATCCAGCTGGGCCTTGAAAACTTCCAAAGACTGAAATGGCACAACCTCTTTGGTCAACCTGCTAGTACACATCTTCCCAATTTACATATACTATGACTTCACATTTCATTCAAATACTCAGACAGAATTGCAAGGATTCAGAAAATTTTTTTTGCTGGCCAAGAATATTGTTTGCATATGGCTTTTGTTGCCATTCAGAAGCATGTACCTTTTCTGTTTGGCTTTGTTTTGTATTTAAGCCTCTTCAAAACATCACACACCTTTAGGGAAGTACCAGAGGTAATTAATTCTGCATCCATTTCCCCAAGAAAGTAAGCTCACTGTTTTTGTCCTGCTTCTAGCAGCTGCAATAGTTTTGCTATACTCTTGCATGGTTTGAGACTTTCTTCCCAGTACTGAATAGTTTCTTAAGCCATGGCTTTATGACAAAGTGAAGCAATATTCTAAGGTCAATATACAGTTCAAATAACTCCTGGTAAAAGCAACAAGAGTTTTTCCAATAACAAATAATTACCTACTGGAAACCTACATTTTCTGTTGGTCAGAACCAAATACTATGGATTCCAGCAACACAGGAGTTAAACAGTCTTGATTCAGTCTGGAGTTAAAGTGTATTTGTAGTTGTCATTGTGTATTTGTAGTTGTCATTTCAGTGATAGGAGTGATATGGTGGCTCAACTAAGTATATGGCTTTTTTAGTATATTTGGGAGAGTACAAAAGATTACAGTTTTGTGGCAGTAGATGCAGAATGTAATTCATCAAAGTAGTTAGTAAAACTGGACAGGTTAGTGAACACACGTGGAACTGTGCTACACTTAGTGAAGCTATTTTAAGCTCTCTAGGAAATTAATCCTGCTCCAACAACTTGACTAAAGACTGTAAAAATATCATTGCCAGGAAAAGGTATCAACATTTTAATCTACTTTGTGCCGATAAAGACGGGGAGAGGGGAGGGGTTAATTTTCATGGAATAAGATGGAAGCAAAACAAAAGCCTCTTTGTGTCAAGAAACATTGCACCTGCATTAAGTTCACTGCTGATTCCTCAGTCGAAATTTGATTTTTTCCCACTCCTTGCTTCCTTCATTATTTTCAGCACTGAGGAATGTGAGGCATCTAAGCCATCCTTCTTGTCACTGACAAATTTCTTTCTTCAGCTGTGAAAAAGAATAGACCTTCCTCACCTAAGTTACCATCAGCAAGTCATCTTAGCAATGCACCTGTACCATGTAACACTATATTATACTTTTCAGAGCTTCATATTTGCATGACAGACAAGAGATCCATTTCCTGTTCATCTAAAACCTACGGTTAGGGTTCTTATTCTCTAGGAAAGTCTTTTAGAAATACGTTGTGGTTTCCAAGAAATAATTATTTTTCATTTGATAGAGAAGACCTTTTTACATGAAAGGAGAAGTTACAACTTCCATGGTATTCCCCTTCCCCAAATGAACCTACTGTGCCTTCAACACATCCCATAGAAATTAGTTTTTCTTGGATGTGCTTTTATGCTTAATTTTACACTTTAATGCTCAAGATCTATAGAGGGTAAGGCCAGCTCAGATAGGCCTTCAAAGACATTTCTGTCTCTGTGAAAACCTACAAAAATAGAAGATCCATCTAAGCTGGTCTGATAGTTCTAAAAATCATTACAAACTGTGTAGACAGGCAGGTACATAAAGTTGAGTAGAAAGATTTTATAAAGGCTGTGTGATTATGAGGGCTTCGTAGATTACACAACAACCTTCAATAGGTAATCAAAACTTTTCCTAATTTTTTCTGAACTTGTTGGGCAGGTCTTCACTCTGCCACCCCTGGGCTGGCAACAGCCTGGAAAGATTTATCTTCCAGTACCACCCTCTGCTGATGTACCACGCTGATATTGAAAGAAGCCTAGCAATGTGAGTGTGGCTAGGTTGTTTCCAAATTGGATCTAGTTCAGTCAATGATGAGTGGGAGAATCTGTATATCTTGCTTCATAGAACAGTTATCAATAGTTCCATCTCAGGCTTGCAGTGTTTCAAACAGGATTACCCAAAGTCTATCCTGAGCCTGGTTTTATTTGTACTGTGCAACAACTACTTCACTTATGGAATAGAGTTTATATTGATGGCATTCACAGATGACAGCAAGGCCACAGAGGATGTATGCATTTACGTATCTAGATCAGAATTTAAATTAATTTATGAAAACTGAGAAAATGTTCAACTTTAGCAAGATGGAATTTTGAAAAAATCAGTACCGTATGTAGAAAGCAGAAAATAAGTTCTTGCTTTTGGGAAGCAAAAATCTCAAAATAGTGCCTGGCAGGTTATATCAGTAAAATGTCATCTAAAAAAGTCCTTCAGTTAAGATGCAGAACAAGCTTATTATGGATGAGAAAAATGTATGTACTTTGCATAAAATACTAGAAATAATAATTCCAGTTCTACTTCACCATAATGTATTCAGCTGGCATTCCAGTGCTTTTCAACCTCACTCTTAAAATAAAGGTATAGCTGGTCTGAATAGAGACCAGAAGACAACAGTGCAGAGGACAGCAACACAATAGATGAGAGAAATTAAGAAAAAATGACATAGACTAATAGTGAAAGGCTCTAGTATTCTTTAAGATAGGAAATACAAGTAGAAAGAGGAACCTTGATTCAATATGTTGTAAGATGGCAGTGATCAGTCTAGCAGACCTACTGGGGTAATGACAGGACAAAATCCATTTGACAGCTAATGAGATTTGAGAAACTTATTTGAGAACTGGCTTGTAGTACTACAGAAATGGAAACACGTAGTGATTGTAGTATCTCTACAATCAAGTTGGAGAAGAACCTTTTACAGTTAGAGTGTATTTGGTCCCACAGATGAGGTTGGTCCTGTGTTTTTTAAACTTGTTTTCTCAATTTAAATGACATTGCATAAGTCTAAAATTTTATTCCTCATAAATCTGTTACAACTCTCATTACCTGTAGTAATCTCTTTTCATTTTTTACTGGTAAGATCCTGTATCTACTCTCCCTTATATTGACCAATTGGCTATCAGTATCTAACATCTACTTTTTTGTCTATTGAAAAAATAATAGCTTTCTTCAGCCTTCTGGCACTTCCATTTTTCAAGACTCCTTTGAAAACATCACTTAAGTTCTAAAGAGATCCTTTCCCAGATGTTTTAAACATCCAAAGTGTGAATTTTATAGTCTTATGACTTAAAGTGTCTAACTTTAGAGCCTGCTATTCAACGTGCTGATGAAATGGAAAGAATTTCATAATTGTCCTTAGCGACAGGAACATATTACCTGTCTTTTCCTTCTGAGTCCTTAAGTCTTCTTTTTTTTTTTTATTTTTTCCCTCCCCCCACTTTTTACTTAGAATTCTGCTTTTTCTGTAAGTCAGGGGTTGTAGTAGATTTTTTTTGCCAAACTGAAAACTGAGTGTTTAATTGGAAAAAGAAGGAAGAGTGGTAGCACCTGATAACTCTTTCTGTCTCTGCAGCAGATTAATTCATGATCTCGTCTCCACTCCCACTGAAGCACACAGATCTGTATAACCAAGAAGCACACAGGAGAGAGGACATGCCAACCATTTCATGAGAAGCTAATTGTGGATGCATTTGAGTGTCAGTATATTCAAATAAGTTAAACATTACCATGAGCCAGGTGAGTTACCATGAGCCACCACTATGATTTCAATTATATTGCTTTGCATTTAGAGCAGACTATGACTATTTGCATAATCATCTGTCATGGGCCAGCTGATGGATGGCACCTTCTTAAGCTGTTGTAACCTGTCCACGTACCTGAGATCTCACTCTATTAAGAGTGCTTTACAGGGACTTCTAAGGAAAAATTGTGTGAGAACTGACTGATGTTGTGCAGCAGGTTCTGACTTATGTAAAAGATCATTAAATGTGTTTGCATACAAATATTCTGAAAATCTCTTTCAGCATAGAAATGGTCTTAGACACCAACAAGAAACTTCTATCACAGAGATGCAGTCTGTATCAGCAATTGTTTGTGGGTTTTTTTCTAATATATTTTGTGTAAATTATGCAGGTGAAATCATGTACACTGATAAATTCTCTGGTTTTGTAAAATAATTAAGCTTTTCAATTACAGCCATGAGTCTTCATGCAATGGACAGACGTGAAAATGTCAGCAAAATCAGTTCTTTCAGCTTTAGAGTTGCATATATATGAAAGGGTATAATGCATTACAGAAATTGTATTTCATACAACTTTCTTGTCACTCAAACATGGAGTTTAAATGATGACTATGTGGTGAGAATAACAGTTGCAAAATGCAACTATTACAAATATGAAGTTAGCACATTGAATACTTCCTCTGACTAAAGCTGCATGACTTGCCTCAAGTACCAATAGGATTCAGCAATGTCCTCTTGTTGATCAGCTATGAATCTCTTGCATATGCCTTCTATCTTGATCATTTTTTTCTCATAAATGTTGTAAGTAGAATGCTTTGTGGATCACCAAAGTTGTAACAAACAGGAAAGCACAGTTATATGCACATGGGCTAGATAGATATACACCTGTATAATGTTTCACAATTTGTTTTAAAGTCAATTGATACCACATAACAGCAGTCTTATCCTAGAATTCCGAGGCATCATACATTATAAGTTCTTCTTCATTTCTTAGTATGTCATTTGATTATGTTCTATTTTGTAATTTCCAACATTTCCATTCCTATCATATATAGGTTTGTCATTATGTTCACATCAATGTCACTCTAATTATTTTTCTTTCTGGGTGAAGAAATTAGTAGATGAAGTTTCCCAGCTGAGATCAAACCAAATCAACACTCATTAGCAGATCCCATGTGTTTAGTAAGCAGTGAGTATTAGAGTGAAAGAAAATGACCTGCTTTTAAACACATAGCATTCAATTCTTTTCTGAAATGTAGACGAAAGAAGAATTAAGTGTCCACAGTGGATATCTTCGAAAGGTAGCTACTTGTCGGAAGAACTATCAGAACCCTGAATCTTAACTAGTGGCAAGTTCAGCACAGAGCTACACAGTAATTATTCCTTTAATCCCTGGAAATTAATAAAGCTTGATGGATTATGAGATTCTGTCCCAACGGATGTAGACCAATTGACGACATTGTTAACACTTTAAAGACCTCTATTAAGGGCAGGGTCACCGAACCTGCACCATTTGTTATTGCATTATGGAAGAGTCACAAACATGCAGCATTTTCCATGCTCCTGGCTGCAGATAACAAAGATGAAAAAATGTTTCCCATTACTTCCCCTCAATCATTTATTGCTCCTTCAGTTCTTCTCTTTCATGGAATTTGAAAGAAGCCCAGGAAATTGTGTAAATGCCCTTCAGCCCAGTCACTGAACTCTTAAGAAATGCAGAACCCAGTCTGACCTCAGAGCCGTCCCTGCTTTGAGTAGGTCATCAGACTAGTGGACTCCTGGAATCCCTTCCCACCTGAATTTTCCTGTGATCCTGTGATTTCGAAAACTCTGCTAGCAATTAAATACTCCAAGAGGAGCTGAGAGTGCTTAGAATCTTACAGTACCAAATATCAAGCATGCAAAACTTTTTGGCTTTTTGCCATGTATACCTTCTCTCTTGGAATTTCTATAAAAATCAGTAATAATTAGAGAAAATATACAATTTAAATACACAAACAATCTCCATATAAATCTGAAACTGCTTGGTTAAACAACACTGGAATCTGCCCATCCTTCACTACAACCCAGCTTCCCTTCAGCTTCAGTTATTTGGCATTTTATCAAAAATAATAGGTTAAATGCAACACGTACTAACCATGTGTTTGACCTTACTGTAATGATGTGAAATTGTCTAAATCTATCCCGTACACTTTAAATTGAGCAGCAGTTATGATTTTCCTCCTTTGAACAGCATCTTGTGGGATATTCCTTCACGAAAGGCCTCAAACAACTGCAATAATACTGTTACATTTTCCATAGTTCACTTCACCTGAAGCTACGTCACACTTCATGTAACTAAGATGCATAAAGAACTAACCAATTCTGCTAGAGAGGTTTAACTCAAACATAGCTGTGTGAGTCCCTTAATACTGTCCACTGCAAATGTGAATAAGCAATAGAATCCGATACTAAATTTCAGAACAAACAAACAAGCAAATAGTTCAAACACATACTTCAGCCACTAATTGATGTGCATGAAAACTGTCTAAAATCCCCGCTAATCTTTGTGACTGGTACTTGACACTTTTTTCTAAATTCTCACTTCCTCTCACATTACAGAAAACTGGTAATGGTGCTACATTTTCTACGTCATCTTCCTTCTTTTTGGGTGGTGGTTGCTATTTTTGCAGCCTAAGTGTGCTTAGATGACCCACAGAGTTTATCTGACTTGACAGGACAGTGAATCTGCCCTGTCTCTCTACATACAAATCCCTTTCACTTCTGCTCTAGACCTTGTAAAGGACAGTGACTATAGGAATGTTTTCATGGAGTTCTGTCTGCCCCTCCAAATTGAAGTGGTAAACACTATTTGGGAGCCTGCTAAACTGGCGTTCCCCTTCAGACCTCACTGTTGTCCTCCCCTGTTTGGGAAGATTACCCATGTTATGCTATGCGCTGTCATCTGACACGACTGGTCATCAAGGGGTACGAGTGCAACAGAGACTGCTCAGGACCAGACCTGGAGGAAAGAAAATCTGTCTTAAATGCACTAATATGAACTCGGGCACATTTAAGCAGGCAGTGCAGAAAGTTAAAGTTAAGAGTCTGTGATGTATAATGAAGTAGAAGTAGTGCAGCCTCTACATAAGGACTCTGCCTGTTTTGAGATGTGGATACCCCAAACCCATGTGCATTGCATGAGGTCCTCCAGTGAAAGTATATGCCTTATGGAAAACCTTGACACCCTCTGCCTAAATACACTATGTACACACATTACAAGCACCAGCCTTCCAGTCTATTTTCCTTCTGGAACCATGATTTTTGGGTGCCTGGCCATGCATAGCAGTTCCAGAGAAAAGGTGGATGTGGTATTTTCTCTAGTCTACTCAGAAAGAAGGCTTCCTCCTTTCTCACATCTCATCTTTGAAGAACAGAGGGAAGTACCTCTCTAAATTCAATTGAATGGTCAAGATTACAACACTAAAGTTGACACACAAGAGGTCAGTGAGGACCACGTGATATCTTTCAGAAGACAAAGCTTATGTACTTTGACTACCCTACCTGTTAAATTGGCTTAAGTATTATCTGCTACCCACTGGTAAGTTCTGAGGATGTGGCAAGCTGAAGAATTTTGAATACAGCTCAGGATGAGAACTGTACCAATAAATAGACTTATCTGTTTATCAGAACTATCAGAAAAAGAAATTAATATTATCTTGAGTCCAATTTAGCATTTAATTCTAAATATGAACAGTTATTTTATTTTTTTTAAAACTGAAAAAAAAATCAATTTAATAAATAAATAATGTTCTTAAAGATTATAAAACATTTAATATCTTTGACATGAGAAAGCCAATGAGATATACCTACAAATCATGTATTCACAGTTCATCCTCCTGTTTCTAAGCATACTTCCTGCCAAAAGGATTTTGGCCAAAAATTAATTTAGTATTATTTGACATCTCTTCTGGTTTTGCATCTGTCTTTGTAGGTCAAGACAATGTTTTGATACAGTGCATTGCAGAAAAATAATTTTGCAAGCCCTGTTTTTCTGTGTATCATTTTGAAATGGTTCTTTTGATGAGATGAGAATAATCTAGCAATGCTGAGGTTACATTCTAGTATGTCCTGAGAAGACTATTTTTCAAGCATGAAAAATATATATTAAAATTAATGTAAAATATACTGAACACATGTAAAACATGGATTAAAAAATCTCACAGCTTGATTCAATCCAAACCCATGCTCTTTGATCCAAATTTCAGCTTTCTGTGCTTAGTTTTTTTGTTCCCCCCCAAAAAAAAAAAGAGTATTCTGGAAGCCTATATGACACTTTTTTATATTACAGGTAGAAGAATCAATTTTGATTAGCATATCTGCAATGTGGGTAAACACTAAATTACTTTTATTAAAATAGTGGAAATCTCAGACAGCTATGCTTTTCTGCATTGCAGAAATAGAGGTTAGAAAGAAAATTGTTGCATGAAAATACCTTAGAAATTCTTGATGAAAACACTAATTTTGTTTTCGGGGGTGGGAGCGCACAGGAAACCAAAATCCCCAAGCTGTACCCTTCAGATTTTGCTTTAATATTGCTCCAGTATCATATTTTCTATATGATTCATTGAGTTTCTTCTGCCTCTTGTGAGTTTCCTTTTCTTTCAAGGACGCCTAGAAGATATTATTTAATTTCTGTGCTGTCCAACAAGATGTCAAACAGCCTTCAGGACCATCTGTTTTTCAGTCATTGTCTCTACAATTAGTACTTTCACTTGCTTTTGCTGACAAATAATTTTTTTTTTTCACTATCACTTGAAAATTAGTTATATGCAATGCCAAATCATTGAAACATTGGAGTAAAAGCATCTCTGTAACAGGTAGGACACAAGAGAAGTTTTCTGATGTAGATGCATTTTCTGAGTTTAGTATTATTGCAAACAATAGAAAGTCCTTAGAAGTTTTACATTAATTAATTGGCACTTCCAGGATCTTAGAGGGTTTGGTAAGTTGACGCCAGGCTATGGTTATCTGAAATGGCAATGACAGAGAACACTAAACCATTTGGGGTTTACAGTTTTTCTGATTCATCCATCACGTTAAGAACAGGACGAAACCTGTAGACTCAGATTATCCCACATAGCATTTCTCCCTGCTCCTAAGGCCGGAGTTCAATAAGGCTAGCTGAAGTATTAGGTTTCCAATTTGATCTTATTCAGAAGTTGCAATTTGAGTTAGTTCCAAACCACAACTGAAACACAGATTTCTTCCAAGTTGCTACCATCTTGGAAACATCATGATTTGTTGGTGATAACGAAAAGTATGTGAAGTACAAGGACTACAGATTAAGTACACGATTACACATATAAGAATACTAGGGTGCATCATGTCCTTATTTGTAACATCTACTGTTTGGTTATTGCTTGCTTTCTCTTTTACTTGGTGTGGTTTTATTTTTGCAATTAAAGTTTTACTGTTTAAAAATCTGAGAAAGTAATGTATAATTTTTCCATGTACCACGAAGTATAAAAATACTAATATCAAGTCCTTTACATTGTGAAGTACTAACAGAGGATACTCAGATGGTTTCTCAAATCTGCTTAAGATTAGGCCTAAAAATAAATTGGAGTAAAAAGAATGTTTTTATGTGCTCAGATATTAGGACCAGCTTGAGCTGCAGATCATCTTGGCAGCCATTACTGGACCTCCCTGGTGTCTAAGGAATTGCAAACTCCTTTCCAAATCCTTTCGGAAATTGCCAGTTTGATAGAATAACATTGCAGGAAACCACTCAAATTTAACATATTTGCTGTTTCATGTTCTGCCAAAACAATGACAGGACACCAGATTAGGTCATATTTTGAAAAAAAAAATCACGGACAATAGATTCAAATGCTGCTTTTTATTATTTAAAAGGTATCTTTTATTTTTGAAAATGTAGAGTTGTAAGAATGTGTGCAGTTCCCTATATGATTCCTTTGTGGCTAGTTTCACAAAATACAGCATGAGTATTTTGTTTCAAGGAATAAATCCTACCTTTTTTTTTTTTTTTTTTAGAAAAAAATGTTATCATGTAGCTGGAAGGGATATTAACTACAATTTGTGTTACTGTGAGTATATAGAGAATGCACTGAGATAAGTGATTATAGAAAAAAGTATTGTTCTGCCCACAAAGGATTATAAATTTAAGTGAGATATAGCAGAATAGTTCCGGTTTTAAAATGACTACATTTGGTTTACAAAGTAAATGATAAACTATTGTCCAGTTCCTTAGTTTTGATTGTAACTTTGATTAATGATTTACAAATGATCTTTTATTTAAAAAAAAAAAAGTACACGAAACTGGTGCAACTAATAACGTGTTTCTACTTGAAGTTGCGTGAAATAAAATGAAGAAACTAAAGGACATCAACAGCAGGTTCTATAGGAGCTAAATTCACATGAACCAGAGACAGGTAATTAAATATCCATACAGATATAAATTAAGTTTTCTTTATATGTAAAAATATCTTGACAGGAACTTTTAGTAAAGATTTTTTTTTTTTTTCCTGTTTCCTGGCTTTTAAGAGATTAGTTGGCAAGGTCAAACTGAACTCATCACAGACCTGGAAGGGTTATGGGGAAAGGGTGTGACAATGTTTTGAAAGCCACTGAGCCTTGCTCTAAAATATGTTGAGACCATCTGTATTAGCTCCTAAGAAACAAGCAGCATATAACCCATGTATTATGATATTAACGTGAGTAACTCAAGTTGGGCTTCCATGGAATTGTTTTGGAAAATATTGATCCTGAATCTAGCAGCTGAAGGAAGATTAGGTAATTCTGCTGTTCTGTGGCACTAAAGAGGCTCTGATTTCCTCCAGCAGAACATGGAACTTCCTTATTAACATTCTGATCTTGCATCTTTTTGCGGGATATTGAGCACTCAAAACTATGATTTTGTTCCCAGCCAACAGTGTTTAACACTGGAGTTTGAACATCTCACTGAACATCTTTCCATTAATAAATGCTGATTCAACGAAAGCAAAATATTTACTGAAAATTACTTGCATTGTCAACATTTTCTATGAAAATTACCAAATATCTTATTTAAAAAACACTGACTTTTTTTAATCCATTTTGATTGAGTCAACTGCATTCTTATCTAAAGGAGCATAAAATAGAGTGCTTTGGCTTTTAGACCATTTTACTGTCAATAATAATAATGCTATTAAAAACAAATGTTTTCAAATAAAATATTAATTTACTATTTTTCATTCAGTTTAGCACAATTATTTTTAAAAAAAGATTAAACTTCACTTCTGATGGAAATAACTGGCATCCACCAGGACCCATCAACACCAGCTTTATTTTTCCTTTGTCTGATAGCTTGTGAGCAGAAATGACATAGTTTGGTGGGAGTGTTGGACTCTTTGGAAGCACTCCCATCCTCTGCAGTTTTCAGTTCCTTGTAACATCGATACATAAAAATGCTTTAACTTAAGAAAAGAAATTATTTTAACTCTTAGGCTTGTCAATATTATGCATAGAGGTTGATATATTTTTTAAATGTTGGCTCATCTGTGTTATTAAATGTGTTTGAGACACACTAAAAGTGAATGGAAGGATCAGTCTATTTTTCTTCCACATCAGATAAGAGGCCCTTGTTTCCCTTTTAAAAAGTGAAATGGCAGCTGTTTTGCCAGCTGCATATCCATGTAAACAAGATACCATTTTCAAGTTTCCACATATTTATCATATTACAGGCACTGGGAGACTGAATCAATAAAACAAAAAACTCTAAGTAGAGGTTGAGTGGGTTAGACTACCAACAAGGAGATGTTGTAACCCGAGCTCAAGAAAATCTAGGGCAACGAGGAATTAAAATGTTGAACTTAAAGCACAGTTTCCTTCCTAAACAGAAGATTGGTATTTATATAGAATACAATAAAGATGCAACTAACTGAATGCAAAAATAGATAAAGATAGAAATAATTTGTATTTTTGTTATTTTTTTTAAAAAAGCAACAGTAAAAATACCTATTAAGCAAAATGACTCACATAAAATGCACTCACTTTCAAAATACTCCTTTCAGAATTAAAATGCAAAATAGAGCAATAACTATGTGCATTTTCTTTCATAGAAGCTGAGTCATTAATTTGCTTTCTTCTTGTAGCCATAGAAAACTGATCTAAGAAGACATGAAAAAATTCAGCTGGAATTGTAAAGAGTAGAATATAAACTAGTTTTACCAGAATAGATAATGAAGATATCTTTGGACTGCATTTTGGAGGATTTTGTATTTATTTTCAAGCCCTATACATCCAAACATAACTGTGGATTATGTAGATTTTGAATGGAGACACATCCATAAATTCTGGTAAAGTCAAATATAAATTATACATTTAAAACAGATGAATATTGTAACTCAATAAAGTGGTTAAACACTTGGTTTACTTAAGTATATGAACAGCCTCACTGATTCTAATAGACCTCAGTTTTGCTCTTCTCTCAGTGATAGTATCCAGGTACCCAATGTTCTGCATACTTTTGTTTTGCTGGATAAGTAACTATGTCTTGTCTTTTTGTCATATTAGATTGCTTTCTGTTTTCCATATGCTACAGATTTTGCAGAAAACTATTCCTTAGATAGTCTTTAGAGATTCCAAATTTTGCTTAATGTCTCCATCTTTCAAAGTTACTAAAAAGCTGACTGTAGAGGGCTTTTAGAAAGCAATAAAACCTGTAAAAATGGATCACCGAGAGTTTAGTATAGAGTTTGGTGGTTCTGATGTTTCCAGGATAAAAACAGTTGGGAAATGTTCAGACCACATGAAGATTGCCTTAGTTTTGATTTAGTGGAAATTCAGCCTTCTGTAATCCAAGAAAGTAATCCAAAAATCTTATTTCCAGAATACCCTATCTTATATGCAGTCAAGTGTTGATGGTTTGGACCACAAAGTTACCTAAATCTAGATGTATGTATAGGGGCAAAGATGTAATTATTTAACTCATTAACGAGCTTGGAAAATCTGGTCGCTATGTCCCTTTTGAAACTGGGAATATAATCTTTGTAGCAGGACAAACTGAATACTTCTATTTCTGCAAGGGTTGGAAAATAATATGGGTTTAAATTTCATTTTAACTAATGAAGTATAAAGTGTGTAGCTGCATACTAGACCCAGTTTTTCAGACAGTGTTCTGTCCTTGGGGAAGACAGACAGAAATACTTTATGGTCACATAAAATAGAATATGTGGCAGTTGTCTGAGGTTGCTCAGATGTGTGTTTAATTTCCAAGACCTGTTCTAAAGTATCTAGGAATACGGAGCAGAGAGTAATGTGACGTGGGATAATTGAAAGTGGGTAACTCAATTATGATGTAGCTGTTGCAGGTATTTAGATATGTGCCATAATATGTGTGTGTGTATGTGCACTTGCAAACAATCACATACAAATACAGGCATATACATATATATTTATATGCATCTATGAGCTTTTAAAATGTTTCAGCTGGGTGTGTGGCAAGAAAACTTTTTAAAACCCCAACAAACCTATCTTGCCTAAAGCACTGAACTTCTAAGGCCAGGCCTGACTGGTAAGTTAGTTAGCATCGATTCATGGTTTCTTTTGCGAGGACTGGACCACAGTGTGTTTAATGTTCATTGGCAGCCTTCCCTCCCTTAAGGCAATAATAAAATACTTTCTTTAACATTCAAACAAATAAAACTAATTAAGGGATTCATGCAAAAGGGATATAAATTGAGAGTAAGTAAAAAAATAAATAAATAGAGAGTCTTTCAGTCATGCCAGAAGAAAGAAATACTGGATTCTTCTTTTAAATGTAGGACAGAGAAATTAAAACAGGTGTCAGAGGCAGACAAGGTCCGCATCCCACAGGCAGTGCTGAAAGGCTGTATGTGCCAATGCTGAGGTAAGCCACCGGTGACAGGATCCCTACATGGGTGGTCAGACAGATACCTATCAGCACAGAGCTGAAATGTAGCCAGAACATCAATTTTGACTGCATCTAAACTGAGCTGCAGGTGTGCACCGCAGTATGCCCCAAATCAGCAGTCTGGTGGAAGCATGTGATGGCTGCCATCCAGACAGCACTCCCAGGTAACCATCCTATAGAAGACAGATGAGAGGGAGAAGGTTTATTCTGGTTTGGAGGCAGGGCCCTTATCCAGACCCATCAGCTCTGAAGTGTTCCCAAATCTCCTCCTAGCCTAGATTGCAGACTCTAAGTTTTCAAGTACCCGCTGTACTTCCTGCCTATCTGCCAATTTGTATAATAACAATAATAATCATCATCACCATCGAACCAGTTTTCAGGGTGGAGTAATAGGTCTGCAACTGCTAAAGCAAACAAATTGATGCTTTTGCCTTCTAGAAAAGAAGTCATGTCTTAAAAGCAATTAATAAACTATTTAGGCACTAAATATGGCATATAGGATCCTAAACTTTGGGTGAAATGACCTAATCCACTTTGCACTTGATATATGCTAAGCACCTAAAAGGCCAGGCAAAAAGCCTGTCTATGTGTCTTGCTGTTATAAAGATGTAAATGCTACCTAGGATCCAGCTTGTGTGACCTGAATGTTTGAAAACTGCAGTTTTCTAGGGCAAATGGCATCTATTTCCTGTACGTGGTTTGCTGAACAGATACGAGATTTAGCCACTGCACCTTGAAGAGTGATGAATCAGGCATTTCCCTGGTCACAGAAAGTGCAGCAATGAGACAGGTAGTGTCATTACCCTACCTATCATTGGAAATGCACCTGTCAGACTGGACCACGTCAGAATTGCTGTTTTGATAGTGACCAGTACATGTCTTTTTATATATTCCTGCCTGGCTGACTAAATTTTCTAATGAAACCACAATACCAAGCAGTCCTGCAAATAAAACAAAAGAGCATGGAAAAAGTTTCTAATTGATATAGCTCATTCCTGCAAATATCTATCGGTGTAAATAAACCTTTCCTTCTTTAACCCTCTCTGATAAGATTGATAAGCCAACACTGCAAACTTACTGGTGTGAACCTGGATAAATTTTAAGTGGCTTAAAATTCTGGGGGAGAGATTTCTACCTACTCAGCAGAAGTTTCAGATTTGTAACTAAAGAGCTGCCACATCAGCAGCTAAAAATAAGAACTGTAATTTTCGTAGATTTAAGGCAGCTCTGATCTAAGCCTGTGACTGGTATCTGGACTCCTCTTCCATGTGGTTATCTCTCTGCCTGTCAATCAAGCCAGGAGTTTCCTGAGGACAGAGAGAAGCAGCTGCAGATTCAATAGGAGCTCTGAGTAGCTCATCAGCACAGCTGTTCCCCTACATTTGTTTCCAAAGCAAAAAGTCTTTTGTGTTTATATTAGGTAAGGAAATGTACTATTTGTGCCTATGAGATTTTTCATTAAAACTTCTGAGAGGCAAAGAAGGCAAAAAATATTCTTAAGGGATGGAATTTTATAGGAGAAGGGCTCTGGATAAGAAGCTAATACAGTTCAACTGCATTTGCTTTAGTAACAGCTTTTGATGGGAATTTAAAGTTAATTTCTTTAGGAATAAAATGCCCATTACTATTCGTGAAGATTTTAGTATGTAGCAGTTGTAAAGTGGACCATAACCCGGCTGTCAGTCAAACTATCTTGTATGGATCACTTCTTTACTTTTTCCTCTGCCCTCCTCTCGTCTCCTCTCATCTCGTCTCGTCTCGTCTCATTTCCTCTCCTCTCCTCCTTCCCACCTTCCCTCCTTCCTCTCCTTCCTTCTCTCTTCTAACCTTCTTTTCCTCTTTCTCAAGAGGAATAGTATAAAGTAACTACATTTAGAGATATTATATTCATACTTATAATCTATAAATGCAGGGAAGTCATGGTATGGTTCTCTTCAGTGTATTTGAGAACAGCATTTAACTTCAAAAAAGACAAAAGAGTGGCTTTTTTTTTCTCAAAATTCTGAGGCGTCCTCCTCTCAAGTTTGGGGAGAACTGATTCTAACCCCTAATCTTCATGAGAAAACCCCTGTTTAAGAAGAGGGACACTAAAACTTAGTTCTGCCGTAGAGAGATTCTTCTGACACTTGAAGAGGGATCATTGCCTGATGCCAAAAAGATTACAGTTTGTCTGGATTTTATATTTCTTTTACTCACATAGATTGCACTGCATTGCCTGACTAGTAAGCCTATCTAAAGTGATTTGTGACTACTGTTATTTTCTAGCAAGATTTTGAAGCAGAACAACTTGTGAACAAATGCTGCACATCAAGGAAGACATCAAGAAGAGATTTCTCATTAGAATACACAAAAAATCACTATTTTTGTAAAAAAAAAAAAAGCCATACATACACAGATCAGCAGTTTTCCTTTTGTCCTTGTACCATTTAGATCCAGTGGTTCATAAAAGGACTGACCCAAAACCATTGAAATCAATGAAAGTTTCTGTTGACTTCCAAAGGCTTTGGACCAAACCCAGTGTACATATTCATGGCTTCAAAGTGGGAGACCTATTAAAAAAACATGCAGTTCTTGGTGTCTAACGCTATAGTCTTTTGTGTTTTCATTATAACAATTACAACAGAAGATCTTTGTGCCAGATGTTGGGTCACTCACAAGAAACATCTGTTACCAGCACGCAAAACCTGGCTGGATCAGGGCCATTAGGAAAAATAAACAAAAATACATTCTTTGTTTTCATTACAAGAATTATTGTAATTCTCCCAAGAACATGATCTTTCACCACAAGAGGAAGATTTTGTAAGCGTCATACACTAAAACCTGAAGACACAAGGTCAGAGCCAGCAAGAGCTTTCCTGGAAACTTCTAGGCTCATTTGGATCTGGCCTGAATCAAAGCAGAGAACCAGCTTCTCTCTTCTCTGACATAATAAATTTATTTTTCCCCTGCTGTCTGAGGGTAAGAAAGTAGCTTCAATAGAAGTTGTGGATAGAATAAGGGCATACACAGTTCCTTTTACCTCCTCTTCTTTTCCCCCTCCTTTTTTTTTTTTTTTCCTTTTTTTTCCTCCTCATTGGTATACCATTTGATCTGGGCTCTATTTCAAGCTGTTCCGATTGCTAAATGTTTAGGGAGAAGTTAGGTCAAGTTTTTAGGTAAAAGCTGTGTGTTAAGTCAGTTTTCAAAGGCTAGTAGCCAAAGTTCACACAAGGTAGTCATCTACCCCAGCAGCAGATGGGAATCGGTCCCAGTGGATTTGCTCTTGGCTGAGTGTGCTTGTACTGGTTTGTGCTAACAGGAGAGATGTGGCCTGGGACACAGACTGGAGGTCTTCTCCCTGGGAAGGGTCATGTGCTGAGCTGAAAACTTGGGGCCATGCCCAGCCATTCTTAGTAGCTGAGCTCACATCTGCAGAAGAACTCTGAGAGGGACTCCCAAAAGCATCCAGACCAACCAGAGGAGAAAGGCCAGTTTCCCTGCAAAAGAGCATAACTATTGTGTTACTGAAGTATCTTTAAAATTATGAGGGGAAGGTGGAAAGTTCAAACTGAATGGTGACGGTACAGAGGCTGTGATTTCAGCAACAAGCCCAGTGATTAAAATGAAATGTACTGGGGTCAGTGGTGATGGTGGAACAAGGCCAAGGGCTCCAGTAGGGTAAGAACTAGGCTTATTGGAGGAAGAGGATGTAAGGAAAGGCCTTATCAGGAATTTTCATATAAAATGTTGGTGAGACATAGACGTTTGGTGAAAGTGAAAAACTTCTCAAAATATACAGGGTTTTTTCATGAATATATTGGGTTTATCTGTGGAAAGCGTGGATTTGCAGATCAACAGTTATTCCCAGATCAAAGGTGAAAGTCCCAATTGTAGAATCAAAGAAATGTTAAAACCTCAGGGAAATCAATAGCTTAATGACAACCCCTTTTTTTCTACCCTTATTTTACCCAACCTATATTTGGTGATGACATTTTTCCCAGCGGCGCCCCCATCCCCCTTCCTGTATTTAATAAAGACTTTAGGTTTGTTCTGGCCCAAAGAGAGGAAGACCACTCACGTGTGTACCGTGTTGCCTGTTGCAGCCTTGGTCTTGTACACACACGTAAGAGACTGATAGAAGTGCAGTTGCTGTTGACAACTGCAGGAGAGTGGAACTTTAGGGGAATATTAGCTCGTTCCTCTTCGTATGTGCATTTGCCTGTGGAGCACATAGCACGCACTGCCCTCGTGGGAGGCCGCAGATGTCACGCCAATGTTTTTTGTGACCTGTCTCAATATTATTCTCTGCAAAGACCTCCGGGGTGATACTGTGAATCCCCTTAGTGAATTTTGCTTTTGCTGGCTGACACTGGCTCAGTACAACTTTCCTGCCTGGAAGGTCCTGGTCATATAAGGGAAGGAAACGTGGATGGTCACAAACCTCATCCTCCTGGAATGAAACAAAAACATGCCTCTCTGGGAACACCTGTTACTGGTTTAAATGTCTGTTTACACTTACCCTTAAAACAAGCTGAAACTCAAAGGAGGATGGATCTTGGAAAGGAAAAGACAGCTGAGAAAGATCTGTCCTGCACAGAGTGAGGATTTTTAATCTGCAGAAAACCAGAACTCAGACAACACTGTCTCGTGGTGTCTTGATGGGGCAATAGGAAGCTGGGCCATAGAATGTAACTTTTGTCTAATGTCAAGCCAAATGCCCAACAGGTGTAAATTCCTATAAATCACTGGAGCTTTCCTTCTTTATGCCATGTTGCTCTGTGCTGTGGGGCATACAGACCAGCCTCTGTTTGGGCTTTCTACAGGAGGTTAGAGATTTTTTGTATGATCGGCCTCCTGTTTTCGACATCTTGCCATCACTGTTTCAGACAAAACTGGTCTGAATGGCCTTTTTTAGCCTCTTTTGGTCACTCATTGCCTCCTGCATGCTCAAACTCATGCCATTCACTGCCTTCTGTTGCTCTCATCCCTCCCATTCATAACCAAGCATGAGAGATATATCTCCTAAAAGAGAAGCTGATATTACATCAGCTGGTCAATGTGATGGCTTGACAGCTGCATGACCAACACCATTCCTTGCTTCCTGGATTCCTGGACAGACAATTCTACATAACCTCCTTGGAAGCAGAGGCAGATGTGCTGCCAGCAAGTGTGCCCTGACTGAGTACAAGCTATCAGGAGTTAGTAATTTTGATTTGGAAGCAGAATTATTGTTCACATTTTTTAAATGGTAACTTTACTGTTTAATTATGCGAGTTTACAGGGACATTGCAAGACCCTCTGCCACTGGAGTGTGCTGTTTTGAAAAGATCACCTATGACTGGCGATGGAAATATTTAGTTTCTCAATCTCTGCCTAGCTCTGCTAACCTATTTCTTTATTTTCTCCTGAGTATTAACTGTTCTGCCTTGAACATATTTTAGGAATTGCGAATTAAAAAAACAAAACAAAAAACTGCTGGCTTTTTTCCACTGTATGAAAGTTTCCTGGAATCTCTTGACAGCCTGGGTTAATGCATTTCTAATACAGATTAACTGACAGAAGCAGAAATTATCATATTTTATCCTTACCTATAGGGTGCATTTTCTTCCTGAAACAGTCCTGAGTTCAGGTAATGTAGGTAGGCTTTTTGTGCACAATGGATAGAAGTTAATTCTTACAGGACTTTGGACCTGTCTTTAAAAAGGACAGGAGCACCAATATGTCTGCTATCCAATGCAACTACAGGTAATACAGAAAGCAAAACTTAAGAGCAGAACACTTCATCATGATAACTGCTAGCCAAAAATGGATCTCAGAGCTTTGCTTTTCCTTGTAGGGTTTGCAAAATGTCTATATGTCATTGCACAGCCCAAACAATGGTTTAATGATGGCCTTAATTTTAAAGGTGGAGACAGAAATCAGGGAGGAAAAAGAGCACAATTCACACTGTTGACAGCCTAAATCAGATTTCCATTGATCTTTTCCTTGACTTGCCATGCATATAATACAGGAAAGCTGGCATACTACAGGACACTGCTGCATTTCAGATATTAGGACTGCAAAATCTGATTGCTCTACCAACAAGCTTCAGGGAAAATCTTTACCCATATTGTATAACACGTCATGCATGGTGGTAGCTGCAACCAGCTGACTGCAGAGTGTCTGGGTTTTCTGCACCTGACAGCTGAGGAACACATACTGTATGAATCTGTGATCTACACAGTACACATCCAGCTGACTAACAAGATACTGTAGGTTAGGGCTTCAACAGAAGGTAAAAATTTTAGTTTTCCTTAGCTAATAACAATACTTATCCTGGCATCAAAGAAATTGTTTCTGTTCAGCTTTCACTTACTACTGTGTAATTTCAGGGCAATTTGTAACTACAGGGACGTTGCTATGACACATAGAGCTCAGGCTGAGAAAGAGGACAAAACTCTGTAATTGCAGCTTTTCATTATGCTTGCCTAGCTTCTTACAGATCTCATGAAAATACCAGAGAAAATCTTCAAGAAATTAAGAGAAAAGTTCACCCTGATTTTCATTTTATTCAGTGCAGTGGTAGATAATATCCAAAACATATTTTCCAAGCCATGGTCTTGAAGTTTGTTGAGAGGTATGTTAAGATTGATAGAATAATGGGATGGTAGAAAGTAGAAATTTACGAAGTCAATCTGCAAGTGAATGAACAAGTGCTTTTCTGATAAGCAGTCAGTGCCTCAGCAGTTTGAAGGTGTTTCAAATAGAAGCATTTCACATCCAGATAAAGTAGTTTAGTTAATGTTGGAGATCTATTTTAGACAAAACAAAAGTTTACTAAATGCTGCAGAAGATTTTGTTTCAGCATAAGCAAAAGAATACCTTTAAATGCCATACAAATCACATAATGATACAGAAAACAAGACAGTACTGGTGGAAATGTGTAGATGCCATTTGAGAAATAGATATTATTTTATGTAAAAAACTGTTCAATAATTATTGAAATGAAATGTGAAAAGCTGAAATGCCAAGTCCTTCAGAGAAGAGCTTGTCCCATAGTGGGTGGTAACAAGTATTGACGTCGTAAGCATTACTTTTTCTTTTGATATTGCTCTTCCTGTTAAAGGTCTGTGAAACACCACTGCAGCACTTTGTTTAGTTCCAGATGCAAAACAAACGCTGAAATTCATTACACAGGCTTTCAGACTGTGAAATCATGATTTTCACCGAAGAAATGAAGGTGGACATATTGCGGAACAGAAGATCCAGACGGTAGACCATAACAAGTTGTTGCCTTTTTATATTTTGTGTTTATATGCTCTTTTATCCAGACCATTATTATTTCTCTTCCAAAATCCCCAAGTTCAAGCCATGAATGATTCTAAGCATCTGGTTAAACAGGCAGTGAAAAGTTGAAACCGAGACACTTACATGCATAATGTTGTGTCTCATTAGTATAATTATATAGGCACATTGTCATGGCACACAATGAACAATGAACATTAAGCAATGAATTATTTGCATGTCTTTTTTTAAATTCTAGTGTATGCAGAATAACACATGGACAGTTGAAATCTGGTTTATTGCATGATGAGCTTTGCCAGCAAAGACCCTAAATATAGAACTTTTTTGCCACCAACCAGCACATAGTGAACAAAAAAAAGGACTCCTCAAGACTCCAGTTCAATCAAGGTATGGAAATTAACTTTCAGACAGATATTACAAGTAGGTGGACTACAAATTTAGTATTGGGAAATCAACAGGTTTTTTGCAGTTCTTCTTTCAACTGAAAAACTACACCTTTCATTGCAAGGCTGCTGTGTCATGTTCTTATGATATATAACAGTAGTTTCAGATGTTGTTAGCACAAAGCAAAGACCTGTTCACTTTGGCCTGACCCAATACTCACTGAAGTTAAGAGAAAATCTCTCCCTAATTTTGAGAAATTATCAGTATACATAGGTATCAAAATTTATCATATTGAATGGCTGCATTTAATTATCGCACATTAAGTATTGCTGCTGTTGTCACCCCTTGTTAATGCCAAGAAAGAAAATGATGTATAGAACTTTTCAATGGTCATTCATTAAACACCATAAATGTTTTTAGGGTGACCAGCTAGGAGAAACACACCCACATTGCTGACTAAGTAGCATATTTTGGCAATGCTGATCAGATAAATATTTTATTTGAAAACAGAACAGGTTTACTAGCAGCAAAAAGGTTGAAAGAGACTTTACATTAATTGAGGTATTAAATATTGCAGAGGTGATGACTCATTACACCCTTTCTGGCACAAAATATGTATCAGGAAAACATATGCTCGTGTTTTGAAAGTCTTGCAAAAGCCTTGCTGGAATGTCAGGCCTCTTTTGATGAGATCATTTGCTGCATGCTTATTACATAGAAGTACTAAGAGAAGTGAAAGGAGCAGATACCAGTCCCACAGAGCATTTAGCCAGGGCACAGCTGGTAAAAACAACTATTAGTGTAGTCTGGTTGAACTTTTATTTTTAATCTCAAGATGAGGAGTTCAAAAACAGCTCTATAAAAGATTGTGAAAGAAAACCATATGGAGTTCTGGGCTGCTGAAAAGTGCAGATAAACATGTTGGCCTACAAAAAGTTGATTACCCTTTAATTCTGTACAACAGCATTGCCTAAAAATGGTGTTCAAAGTCAAGAACAGCATTCGTGTTTATGGCAGCTATGGGACCCCTTTTGGTTTGAGAGTATGAAAAGGATGGAGTCCCAGCCAGAAAGAGTGTTATTAGTAGAGCTCTTTTTCAACATCTGTAAAAGCACACAGAGAAAAGCTTAGAGAAAAGCTAGTATCAACAGCAAAAGATGGGAGTTTTTAACTACCTGTGTTAACCTGTTCATATATATGTTGATGAACAAATACAATAAAATCTCCACCCACCAAAATCATCTCTGGTCTCCCCAGATGGCTTCGCAGGTACTGAAGACTCATTATAATAAGAGCTGTGATCCTCATAATCTAACAACTCCTAATTGGCATATGTAAGCGTAGACAGAGTTTCATTATATGATTTCAGAGGCCAGTTCCATTGTACCTCATTGTCTCCAGCTTTGGTGATCTTGATTGTCTGTTGCACATTATAATAGCTTTGTGATTAAGAGACTGGAATGATCTACTAAGCATTGCTCAGAGCATAACAGGATAAAAATGGAAAGACTTATTTCATATCAACACTGATGAGTGGTTTATTAAAGTATGAACAACTGACAGTTAATAAGAACACAGCCATGGTTTCCTTATGAATATGAAACTGTTAAATTGAGTAACTTTTCTGTAAGTTTATACTTGGCAAGGTTTGTTCATTAGTCTGCACGCAACTTCTTTTCTGCATTCAATGCAGAAGGTCTGATGAGTTAATAAAGTGGGGGGTGGGGTGGCATGGGGAGTGATTCAAGCAGTGAAGGCTAAATTATACTCTTGTACTTTTTGAGGCCGAATCTTTTATTTGGTTGTTTGCACTCCATTCCTATTGACATCAATAGGCATAGCTGAAGCATATATTAAAGCAAAACTTATCACTGAAAGTTGTATTACGGTATGTCTCATTGACATTTCAGAGCTGCTCATAAAATGCTACAAACTACATATTAATATACTTGTATTTAAATAATAAGACAGGTCAGAAGCTACAAATATGTATTATATGAAAAGATTGCCTTGAAAGCCCTTGTCCACATTTGTTAAAACTGAGTACTCATTCACACTTAAAAGATATTTCCAAATGTTTTAAAATTCATTTACTAAATCTGGATGTCTCTGTATGTTCCATGAGAAAAATGAGTTGTGTCTGTGCTCCAAATATGGAACTATCTATAAATAAGGTCTCCAAAATACAGTAAAAAAATTTAGAAAAAGAAACAAACACTCATGAAATATTTCTTGTTGCATTCTTGGTGCTCAAACTTTGCTTCTTTTGGTGGTTAATCTCAGCCTTTCAACAGTTATCTCTACCAACACATGAAGCTTATTCGTCCCTTGGACAAAAAATATTAGAGTGGATGTTAAAGGAAGTTGATGGCTTTCAAAATTGCCTAAAAGAACGGAACAGCACCTATGCAACAGAGTTGCAAAAGATCTGCATACTATCCTGGTTTCAGCTGGGATAGAATTAAACCACGGCACACACAAACTTTCACCTTAGTGCATGGAGTCACTATCCCTGACTGACATCTAAGTGAGACTACCTGTTCAAATAGTACATCTGGCAGAACTATGAAAACAATGTGTGGCTATGTTTCTCTGCTAGAGAAGGATTCCTAGCAGTAAGGAAGCATTCCTTCATAATTATTATAGCTAAATCAAAAGAGCATCTAATTACTATGAGACTGGTAGTAACTGCTCATGATGTCATACAATTTAGTGCAAATTATGCTTTTCTGTGTGAGGGAGTCTTAAACAAGAGCAAAACCATTCATTGATCATTTAGCACTGATTAGTCACATTAACAGTGAAGGCAGTTGTGATAAGGCATTCCTGGTTTTTGAACAATGGATTTAGGTGTCCTTAAGATTGAAAGATTCTAGGGGTACCTATCCCTAGCATGAGGGTTTATAACATTTTAGATTCCTACAACTTTTCTGAACACATAGCTAGAGGATGGCAGGGGTACAGGTCAGCAAAGCCTAATTTACATCTCTGTTTCTTCATCAGAATTCTGTTTAAATCACAGATTTAAATAGTTGTTAAACACACACACACAAAACCCGTTTGTTTTTCATGCAGCAAGATTTCATTAGCCAAGATTAACAGAATCATAGGATTGTTTAAGTTGGAAGAGACATTTGAGATCATCAGGTCCAACCATTAACCCAGCACTGCAAAGTCCAGCACTAAACCATGTCCCTAAAAGCCACATCTATGTGTTTTTTAAACACCTCCAAGGGTGGTAATTCCACCACCTCCCTGCACATCCTGTTTCAATGCCTGACCACACTTTCAGTGAAGACATTTTTTTCTTAATATCCCATCTAAAGCTACCCTGGGGTAACTTGAGGCCATTTCCTATTGTCCTGTTGCTTGTTATCTGGGAGAAGAGACTGACCCCACCTGCCTACAGCTTCCATACAGGTGGTTGCAGAGAGCAATCAGGTCTCCTCCCCTCAGCCTCCCTTTTCTCCAGGCTAAACAACCCCAGTTCCCTCAGCTGCTCCTCACCAGACTTGTGCTCCAGACCCTTCCCCAGCTTTGCTGCCCTTCCCTGGACACACTCCAGCACCTCAATGTCTGTCTTGCAGTGAGGGGCCCAGAACTGAACACAGTGTTTGAGGTGCGGCCCCACCAGTGCCCAGTGCAGGGGGACAATC
>JAVJGJ010000014.1:46696375-46722951 GCA_035590215.1 Microhierax caerulescens
CCCTGCTGGCCACACTGTTTCTGATACCAGCCAGGATGCTGCTGGCCTTCTTGGCCACCTGGGCACACTGCTGGCTCGTGTTCAGCCGGCTGTCAGCCGGCACCCCCAGGTTCTTTTCTGCCAGACAGCTTCCCAGCCACTCTTCCCCAGATGTCCTAAGAAATCCAAATATATTTTTGAAAGATGAAACTTCTATCCCACTTTCCTAAACTTCTCTGGGCTCACTGACATAAGGAAAGCTAGGGATCTTTTTTTTATTATTATTTATTTTAAATTTCCCCATCCTTCTGATCCTCTCAGCTTCAGAAAAGCTTCACACTCCTGTGATGGCTTTCCCACTTCCTAGTTGTGTCACTGTTCTTCGTAATGAAATTTCTGTAGTCACTCTCTGCTGTGTAAGTGATCAACATGCTCAAACTTTCCCATGAGCTGTACTGCTTCTTGGTCATTGCTGATCTACCAACAAAAACATTTCATCTTTTAAATACAGCTCATAGAAGTTTACTGAGCTGGTGTGGTAGCAGTGGAGGACAGGACATTGTAGTCATCCCTCATGCCACTAAAAGCTTTCCTCAAGCCTTAGTACATGAATCATGACAGTGTTCTATTAGTGACTCAGAAATCTTTCCACTTCATTAGACAATGCATTGATATTTGATGTTTAATCTATGCATTTATTTTCTTTGATGAAAAAACTTGACTAAAGAAGGTGCATTCAGGAAAAAATCCCATGCTAAATCACTTGACAGAAGTCTTGCATTCCTGAACTTAAATAAATTTTTTCAAATCATTCTTTTTTATAACTCTCCAAACAGGAGCTGTATTAATAACATTTATACCCAGAAGTGATAAATGCAGTATGTTGAAAAGAATGCTATAAAGAGAATGAGATATATGTGGGGTACACCATGAACAATTAAACAACGATCTTTCACATAAAAAGAAGTCTTCTTGGTTGTAAGAAGACAGGTGAAAAGGTGATATTCAAAAAGTTGCTTTTGTAGGACACTAAAGTATGTACCTTGAAGTTTTAGATGTTCTCTTATTAAAATAGGTATATCTTCCACTGCTGAAAAAAACCTGTGATATATACTGCTTGCTGGGAATATTGTACAACTGTAAATATATACTTTTAGGGGCAGATCCAGAAAAGATAGTTAGGTATATGAAGAATGACTTAGGCAGGATCCAGACACTAACAGGCCAATCCACAAGACTTAGAAGAGGTTACTTACTCTTTGCTAAATACTTGTGGAAAGCCTAAGGTTACATAGACCTGATTTTCATAAACTACATAGGTTCCCTCTAGATTATGCAATGACAGAGACTCCAGAGCTAGCTCTGACCTCACCTAATATATCCACAAATAATAAGGAATTGACCAGAAATGTTAATTTGTGCCCCTGTCCAGTATAGCTGTGTTATCATAGCTCTGAACCCTGAATAATAAGCCCTGTTTTCCAGAAGGGTGGATTTAGGTTCAATTAGGTGTTGACAAAACTGTACAGTTTCCAGTTTGGATGAGGTGCAGCTAAAGATAGCTTGAAGGTCCACGCACCATGGTTTAGTCCATGCTGCAAAGGAACACAACCACTAGCATGGCTGAACTAAGCATTAGAGTTGGAGATAGTGGTAAGTGGACATCAACAACAAGAAAAAAAAATCCTTTTTGTGACTTATGAAAAAAACCCAAAGTTTGCCAACATAGGTGTAGAAAAATATATATTCATTGTCTTACATACAGAATATATTCTAAAAATTCTGTAGTATGCTGCAATTATTATTTATCACCCCACTAATGTAATCAAGCAATGACATGGTAGAAGCAGAAAGTGATAGCTGAAAAAATGCTAGTGTTTCTTCTTTAGTAAATCACAAAGAATTTATAGCTTTTCATGCTAAGCTTCATCCTAATTACACCTTGAAAAACTGAGATAAAAATCAAGGTTCTTCTTTAATATGTATGTATAGGAGAAGAAATGATGTCTCTTAGAAGCCATGTAGTTAGAAACCTTGTAAGTTTTCTCTTGAAGATGGTCTACAGTCTTCAAAATAAATTGGTAGCCCCTTCCAACACATCTATTCTGCTAAGGTTTTTGAGAGGATCTTTAGGAGATGTGGGTTGCTCTGACATCATCATTGGTAGACTTAATTTCATTACACAGGGAGCACTGTCCTCAAAGAAAATGTTTTGAAGGTTAGCAAACTGAAGAAAGTAATATATTCCTTTCCATGAATTACAGTACCCTTAGAAGTAAATGTGTCGATAACAAAAGTAGATTTTGTATTGAATTGTTACTCGGCAACCTTGCCTTTTCCCACCAACAAGGAGGACAGCACACAGATCTAAAAAGATGATACCATTTGCTCCTAACAGGTTGTGAAATGAGAGACCACTTGATTTTAATAGGATGGCTGAAGAAAATCTGTGTACAGCTGTTCTAGGACTTTGTAAGTCTTTGTAATTTTAAACATTAGAGTGCTCTGTACTCAAACCAGAGATAATTTCATGACTACTACTTAGCTTATAAAAATCTTAACCTGTTCCAAACCCGACAATTTGAAGGCGCACAGATTTCTGGAAGTTATTATCCTTCTTTCTATAAAAAGTACTAAACAACAGCAGGAGTGAAGCTAATGATTTAAAGAAAAGAAATAGGAAATATTCCTTTCCCACATATCAAACTGCAGTGAAAGTTCAAAGTTCACTTTAACAACTTTGCAGCATATAAAGGATAAACCAGTCATATGAGTTTCTTCCTTTCCAAAGAGAAGTTATCCATATGGGCAGGTAGATGTGACACAGGGCTAATGAGAGACCTGAAATCTTCAAAAGGAGCAGTTGGACACTTCTGGATGCTCTGAAGTGAAAAAAAAAAAAAAATGGCAATAGGTGCATGCGTTGGTAATTGAATCCCAATCCCAGTTTCAACAACAATAGTAAAGAGGTTACTCAGGCTGCAAAATTGTCAGTGTTTTTCTTCTCTATGTTTAGGCCATGGTCTATGTGACCATAAACTAACTGATTTGCTGTCTAAATGTGAAATTAGTTTCTTTTTAATTATTAATCAGAAGTGTTGTTGAAGGTATTGAAAGTGTTCATCATAAGTATGAAAAAAAAACCCTTGTTCACCTGTTTCTGTTCACAGAGAATTTCTGTGGTTAGTAGTAGTAGTAGGCTATATTTTGGAACTATAAAATTCATTAAAAACAAAAGAATAAACAGAGTAATAGTAGCTTAGTTTTGAACTCTTAGAAGCAGAAAAGACTATACCCTCTATAAGGAGGGTGATATTTCATAAAGATTGATTCAGGCAATAGAAACCATAACAAATATTTAGAATATATCTGAATAGCTTTCAAAATCTATTTTAGATGGCTGTGATAGATAGTGATACAGTGATATTTGTAAAAACATTCTAATTTATAATTTTTTGCAAATAATTCTGTAAATGTGATCACACTGAGAGCTGTGAACATAGGAACAACACAAAGTTAACATCTTGCATTATTTTGATAGCCGAGGCTATTCAGAGCAAATGTTGCCATGGTTCAGGATATGTTACTGTGACCCTACTTGAATAGGCTTAAATGATTTCTTCATCATCCATAACTAAGCTATCAGTTTGGCAACAGTAAGGTGACAACACTGAGGTCAGGCTGTCTTTAAGTACAAAGAGAGAAAGAGAGAAAAAGTCACTTCCATTTAAACTATAGTATCATGTGCTCTTATCTCGTATTGGTTATTTGCGGTTAATGAATATTTAAAATAATAGTGAAGACTAAATACATGAGCTTGGGCATTAACCTAGGATATAAATTTTTAGCTAAAAACCTTCAGAAGAACTCAGACTAAACCAGATTGCTTTTACTGCTAAATTAGTTCAAATTAATTAACTTGAATTATGCACACTCTGAGTTTGATCAGTGCAGACAAGCCCTAAATGGGTCCAGTTCTGCAATCCTTTCTCTCACATAAGCAATCCGTATTCCTTTAAATAGTCCTAATTTGCTCACTGGACCTCTAAGTGTTAATACAGTTCATAGAATCAGGACCCCTGTGCTAATACAATATGAGCTTGGAAAAGTTAACATTAAGTATATTGGACTTGAGAGACATTACAGTGCCAAACAGGCAAAATTCTCAGAACAGAAATGTGACATCACTTTATCAAAAGTACTGCCAGGTCTAATTGCAGATATATGTTAGGAAGCTGCCTTAAAAGCATGTACTTAATAATAGGTGGTTATCCATGCAGACATATATCAGCTGCTTTTCTGTAGTAAAACCTGTTTGTTTATGTAAACACCAGCCTAATTTACACAATACTAAAATGGCACAGTTAGCCTGTATCACACATTATTTCTTCAACTGTTCAGAGGAAGGGTGTTTTGTTGCATATTCTGAAAAATGGCATTTATGTCAGTGTCAAAATAGGTAGACTGGCAGCATATATGCATCCCAGAACAATGCGTTTTTTCCAGAAGTTGTACTGGTGCAAGAGAAAAGCGGGATAAGTTCTTTGTCAAATTAAGAGTCAAATGTCCATTTTGTGGAACTGCTCATAAGATACCCTATACATATGGGGTTTCCTAGATACACAGTTTATAAGCAGCCACGTGTAAGTAAAGGACTAACTTCAATGACATGCACAGTTAGTTATTCTATAGAGCCAGCATTGAAAAATTAAATCTTGGCACACTTAGGACTTCAAAGCAACTGTAACGTGCTAGAAGTCTGGATCTACATGAAGTAGATAATCAGAATCTGACATATTTTCATTTATCTCAATGGGAATTGAGCATATTCAGTATTTCCAGAATTTATTTCCAACTGTAGATGCTGCCTAGCATGATAAATGCATTTTCTGTGCGGCTTTTAACTGAGTTCCAATCTCTGCACAAACCATAGAACCTCAGTTCCTGAGGTGTAACCCATCGCTCATTTTGGTCTTGCGTTAGGCAAGCCGTTAAACTTATTTTAACTTTCAGCTTTCCTGAAGTTAGTACGGCTATTAATGTTTCCTCATGTGTTTAAGTGCCCTCCTAATTGAGGGTCACACTAAGGTTGGTTGTTTTCCAAATTCTCTGCAACAAGCATGAATCCACTGTACTGACATTGGTTTTTACTAGCCACAAAGAAATGAAGAGCATTAGATTTCCTCTGAAGAAGTTTCCAGATGTTTTTTGGGCAGTCCTTCCTCTGCCACTTTCTTCACTTCTTTTTCCTGCTTTCCACTAAGCATCCCCCAGCCACTTCCCCTTTCTTCTGCTCCGATCCTTCCCAGAAAATTCCTTGCAGCTTACTCCTTGTGTCAAAGTCAACTCCTGAATAAAACATAAAACTAATAAACCCAGGAGATAACTTGGGCTCTCCCCATCCCATACGCTTAATGTTGGATCGCTTCACTAGTGAGAAATCGGACTTCATGGTTCAAAGTTCACCCCGTGCTCGGAGCCTCACCAACATGTGCTTTTCCACGTTCAGGCTTCAGACCTGAGACAAACTTTTCTCTCAGCCGTGTCCATTACTAGTGGGCAGAACTGAGCGCAACTCATTTGCTTTCTTCTTCACACGTTTGAGACTTTTGCTGAAATATCCCATTAAGCAAGCTATCTCGGCAGTTTAGTCCATAATAATCCGTTCAATTCAAAGGATGCAAATTCAGGGGAGTGGCTGGGTTGATTTCACGTGCTGTCGGTGTGCATGGGTTTAGCTTTCTGAGACACGAAGAGCCTGGGCAGCTTGCTATGGAGCTGCAGGAGAAAACAGTCCCTGTTGTAGTTTCCAGCACAGTAAAAAGGACACGCACTGTTTGAGATGGGACTAATGTGCTACCTGATCATTCCCAAACTCTTTCATCAAATGCAGGCACAAAGGTGTCTATCCCTACCTCTTCCTGAGCAAAAGGACAGATGGCCTAGGGACTGAGCTCACTTACATCATCTTACTTTGTGCTGCTGAGCCGGAAACATTTTTCATTTGTTTACACTTTGGACATGCAGCCAATAGCATGTTTCACACAAACGTCAATAAGATTTACACAGGACAGTGCACAGCTAAAGGGTAAAAAATGTTGTTATGCAATAGTAAGGAAATGTCACCTTTATTAATTAATGTATGTCTAATTGAAATGAGAAGACGGCCTTGCAGTCCATTGTTGCAACAGTGTTTGATTCATGTTTATTCCTTTTTAATAATTATCTTTCCCAGCCACTGATTTAGGCAGGTAGAATGATATGATCTCCCCAGAAATGAGAATTAGGAATTAGGTGAGTTGGAAGGCACTGGGAACAGCTGTGGATCTAGATTTTTTTGAGGTTACTGTTTTCAGAGTTGCTGAGTGAAGTGTGGCCGAACTCCTGCTGGGTTATCCTTTAATACACTGGAACCACGAAGGAATGGGATCCGACCCTGCATATTCTGACGGTACTTCATTACCCTTCACTTTATTGGTCTTCTTTTTGTGCTTGTCAATGTGATTTCTTGTACATTTTGTTGGTATTGTTTAGTTCAATAATTTTTAAAATTTTTTAATAAAGTTTTACATGAAGCATTTGATTCTCCCTGCATTAGTGCATCATTTTTCAAGCCCATATCTCAAATTAACGTCACCTGAAATGGGCTGAAAATATGAATTGGCTCAGGTCTGCTTGGGATTGGGTTTAACCCTCGGATTTTTTTCTGCAAAATGCAGTGAACCTTTCAATGATCATTGACCAAATAGTGAGCAGCAATGGAAGTGAACCAGATATGTGCATGTTTTTAAGTTTTACTGCAAATATTTTCCACTCTCCTTGGTGGGCCAACATCATCCTAGGGTTTAAATGCACCAAGGTCAGTGAAGTTCTACCAAAGAATAAATTGGCTTGTTAATTTTTAACAGAGTGCTAAAGGAAACTCTGATTGCATTTTGAAACTCTAGCTCTTTTCTTTCAAAAAGAAAAACAAAAAAGAAATATTTATACAGAAAGAATATTGAAACATCGCCTAGTTACTAAACTGTATACTGGTGTGATGTTGGGCATGTTTGCTAGTGTAGTTTTTAAAGTGTTTGGAGAATGTATACATATTACTGAAAGGGATTTTGGCACTGTCACTTGATATTTGGATTGCAACAAGCATTTTTTTATTACTGACAAATAGAAAGCATGTGTTTGGCATTATTTATTGTTTTCTGTGGAGCATGTGTCAAGATCTGAAAGTGTGTATTTCACTAGTCACGTACTAAGTTTGGTTGTTATAATTAAGTTGCTAATATCTGGCACAGTAACCAGTCAGCAGGATTTGATCTGACAGTTTAGGCGACTGACTTGACACTTCTGGAAGCTGAGGGGGAGACACTCAACAGCACGCTGAGATAAGTACCATCATTTTCTTAAAGAGTCAGACCACATTTTCCAAAGTAGTCATTAGTTCTGATCCTTCCGTTTCTGAGTGAAAAAGCAGAAACTGCCCATCAGTAACCTCACTTGGCTGGAGCTGTAAAAATGTTCCTTGGCTAAAGCCCCCAAACTTAGGGGATGTTTTGCATACAGCTCTTTGTGTACATATTACTGCTAATAAGGAGGATTGTGGTTGGTGGTTCTTTTTTTTGGGGGTGGGTGGGTTAATAATACTATCAAGATTTGCAAACTTCATATAGAGTTTCCTCCTATAATGATCATTTCAACATTTTCCCCTCTGATTCTGAAATTCCTGGAAGAGCTGGTCAAACCAGAGTGTGTCTATCCTATGAGAAAATCTCACAAAACTGCTTTAACTTTGCATTGGAATGAAAACAATTTACTTTGCAGCTTTGAAACAAATGTTTCTGAGTGAATCATGTTTTGTTTCATTTTTTCTTACTATTAGCCCTTCTTTATTTATTATGTATGTGTATGAATAATAGAAAAAAATAGCATTTTGAAATGTAAAATCAAAATTATTCCTAACATTCAAAATGGCATCTGGCATTTAACTGAAATTTCAGACAGGCAAGTGTGTTTCAACAAAATATTTTTATTATGAGAATTTTTTTTCAATGGAAATAGCATTTCATTGAAATTTAGACTTCTGGCAGTACTTCATTACAAAAAAGAATATGGGCTACATATTCAGTGCTAAAGTAACTAACAGTTTGTAAGTGTTATACACACAATGGAATCTGGAGTTAAATGCTACATTTTAGGATTTTTTCTTTGTCTCTGTTTCTTCATAATGTTCTGAAGAATTCAAAGTATTCAAAATACATGGCCATGCAAATGGAAAATTGCATTAGCTTGACAAAATTGGCATAGTGGTTGAGATGATCACAAAGCCCCTATTCAGCCTGTTTTTTCATATACAAATGATAAACATTTCATGTAAATCAAAAGGCATAAATGAAGTATGCAATCCTAGGCTGCATCAAAATAAAACAGGCCAGGGAACTAGTATCTGTCCCTGGGGCCAAGCACCCTGGCACAGCTTGGCTCTGTACAGCTGCACTGCTAGCTGGCAGGAGACAACACTGCTCAAGAAGCATTGTAAGCAGCATGGATGATTGCAAACCAGTGCTCCAGTCTGTGGCCCAAAACTGTATTATTGACTAGCAGAGACATAGCCCCAGTGACCCCTAAAAACTTGCCTCTACTAATAAGGATATTGGTACAGGGAGCTATATAGAGTCAGGTAGAAGATTTGATAACTTACATTTTAAAAAAACAACAGCGCAAATTTCTAAAGGGGTAAAGCCCTAACAATATCAAGAAACTAAGTGATAATGCTTTCTTTAAAGCAGTTCTTGATTTTCTTAATTTGCAGTGGCAGTCATAATTTCAATACACAAAGCAATAGATTTGTGGTTATTAACTTTCAAAAAATATATTAAGGATATATGTCTATACCCTACACTTCACTAGGAAACAGCCTGGGGATGTGAATAAGCTATGCTATACTGTTGTGCAATGAGTAAATAACAGGTAATGTTTTTCAAAATTGAAGTAGGGAGCTATGTACTGAAAATTCCTTATCTGGCTGAAACTGGGAGCCATGTGGTTTTGCAGCAGGAAAGCACTATCAGATAAGTGAGTGACTACATAACTGAGGAGACCAGCAAGACGATCAAAAACCTCACTTCTTACCCCCCTACTTCCAGTTGCAGTATGTTTTGAGGTATGGGGGACATCTGCCCACTCATGGCAGTTTTTGCCCATTGATGGCCATGGCATGGCTTTCTACTTTGTCTGATCCTTAATTTTGCCATTTTTTAGGAATCTTTCTAGGAAAAATAGATTAGAGGGAATATGACAGTGAAATGTTATCTGGTTAATTGTTCTCAGCAAAAAAGTCTCCTGCATGATTTACCCAGGCTAAAGTAGAATTAATGGACCCCAGCACCCCCTGCATGAAAGGATGGGAAACTGTCCTCCCACCACGCTGTTATGCAGAAGAAACCACTTCATACAGAGATCCAGCCTAGGTCCTGCTCCAAGGCAAGCCAGGAAAACCAGCCCACATGTAAGCAGATGAAGTCATACTGGTGCACATTCCGTAGAGGTGACCTAACGACATTACATATAGCCGGCACTATAGGACACTATGGGGCAAGCTCCAAATGGGTGCAAGACCTGGTCGCCATTCTGTCAAGAGATTTGTTCCCTTCATCTCAAGATGAAGTACGTTGTGCACGGCTATTTGCTCATACCATATAGGTAACTGGATCTTGCATATAAAACATGTTCCCAAGTAATAACTTTTATCTGTTATCACCAATGACCATTGAATTTTTAGCAAATATTTTACAGTGAGCATCTGCCAGGATCTGTCAAAAGGAGGCAGAAAGAGCTCAAAATACTTGAGCACTACAAACAGGAGACTTTTCCTTTAAATATTTGTAATGCTATCAGTCACATTAACATTTTCCAGCCACTCTCACTCCTGGTGCCCCTTGTTTAAGGTGCTCAGTTATCTGAATTAGCAGGGCTTGCACAGGTGTGACCGAAGGCAATAATTAGCCCATTCATTCCACAGTCTGTGCTTCTTTGAGGATCCCCGGGGAACATATTACTGGCAACGGGTATTTGTGGCACTTAGTAGTTTCATGTTCAAAGCTGAATACAATATCTTACTGTGTAAATCTCTTAGGATTAACACTTTGATTAAATCTGAGACTGGACATGCGTGCCAGGGAAGAACGGGGAAGAGTTTGTTTTGTGTCTGCCTGTGCTTCACAAGCCTGAGGGAGACACAGTGATTTTTCCTAGGCTGCTGGCTGATCTGACCAGTACAAACTGTTAGCCCCTTTCCCAGCAGCATGCGACTGGTTTCATGTGAAATCTAAAATCTTGGAACACGCAAACACTGCACAAAATGCATCAAAATGTGGACTAATGCTTTATGTCTCATTTCTGCTGCTCCAGATGGAGAGAGCTCTGCCTGAGGAAAGACAGTCAGATTTTGCCCGCCGCACACTGCCAAACTGGAGATGTCCGCCAGAAATATTTTGGCAAGTGTGTTACTTATCACAATCCAGAAGGCGTTAAAACACAGTTAAATTGTGGCTGTTAAAACACCAGAGGCCGACTCTGCAGAGCGACGTTGTGAGGCCACCACTCCAGTGTTTAAAAATTCCTGTCACACATGACTTTATCAAATAGCCTTATTTGCATTCATCTACAGGTGTCTTTACTCATACTACGTGACTAAGATGGGTGGAGATACCTACAGAAAAGAACTTTTCTTCATTCATTTCCAAGGGCCACAATATACAACTTCAGATGGTCAAAGCAGTCTGGGCCAGGGGTTCAGAAGTAGTTAGCGCTGCCTTAATTGCTCCTACTGCAGCTGACAGGAAGCTTTTTAATGTTTTGAACTCTTGAAAAATCCCATTACATCTGTTTTTCTGATATTCAGCACTTAAATCTGCTTGCTGTCTTCAGAGTTCTACTCCAGCTAACCTCCAAATTAAAAAGGCAGTTTTCATGAGCATAAAAACTGAGGAAGCTTATGAAGTTCTTATGAACTTTTGTCTTGTCCCTTGATTCTTCTGCACTAAGGTGCAAGTCCCCATACACCTGTAATCATACAGCTTTCCCATGGATGGACTGTCTTGTATATAATAAAGATTATGAGCTAGGATCTAACATTTTCATGAAACAGGAGAATATCTTATCTCAGCCAATGTCTTCTAAAATGATAAGCAGAAGCACATATCTATCATAGCCAGTGAGAGAAGCGTGTCTGCAATTCCCTAGGAAGCCAGACTGAGAAAAAGCGTTTAGGGAAGGTGGGATGCATTTAATACGTTATCCAAGATTTTCAAGCTAAAGCGAGGGGGTTTAATTGCATGTAGACCTACTGAGTGCTGGTGAGCTCTGCAGATGGGTCATATGCAGTGTTGGACACTTGCGTAAAAGAATTTTGGGAGGGGGGTCAGAGACATGGTGTAGAATAGAAGTGATGTCCTCTGTCCAGCCAATGAGTCATGTTTCCTCCAGGACCCATCCTGTAGGTCTCTGCAGAACTCAATTGCTCGCATTTTCCATAGCTGCCCCAGGCACTTGGTTTTGTGAACACTGAATGTTTCCTTTCACTGAAGCAGAACCATAGAAAATTTCAGAATAAAAGAATTTTGTGTAAAGGGGGGGTGGGGGGTGGAAGAAAAGAAATTGAAGCTTTGCTTTGAGTTAAGCATTCCTTGTCCGTTGAATTTGTAGCCATCAATTTCGTATACAGATCCTTCGTATACAGGTCTCAGAACCCTTCCTGCTCCCTATCTCAGCTCCCTCAGGTGCGTTCAGAGACAGCATCTCACATTTCCTGCAATCATCTTCAGTGAATCCAGCACATGGCTTTCACTGCCACTGCCAGTTTGTTTGCTGACTTTATTTTTTCTGGATTGCATGTGAGATATTACTCATCAATATGACTAGTCAAGTGATTTAACAAGTGAAGCATCATCCAATGAATGCACGTTTGTACTTCAGCCTGACTAAGCCAGCTGTCAGGGACAGCAACAGCTGCTGATTCATGAAAGGAATGGAAATATTTCTTTGTTAAATCAAAGCACATCCAGAAAAATCTGTCTTAAATGAAAATTATTGACTACAGCTATGCATCAAATAATCCCACGTGGAAGTTTGGGGGTGGGGAGGAGTTTTGCAATTGCAGAAATCTGTTTTAAACCAGAAGTTTTTAAGAAAGGGAGCACTGACTCTCTGTTTCACTTTCCCAAGATTTATTCGAAGTCCAATTAATTTAACATAAATCCCAACATAGGCAGGTGATTCTGCTAGGTGAAAAAGTCCACATACAGATAGATGCCCACTGTCTTTTGCATCTGTCAGTTTTCATGTAAGTCTTCTGTATCTTTCATTTATTGAGGTCCTGTTGTCTTCCTCTTTTCTCAAATGGATAACCATACACACCTTTAAAAATCCTCATTTTCACAGCCCTAATTATGGTCTACATAGAGAAAGGATCCTGCTGAAAGCTGTTTTCCCCAAATCCCTCTTTCCTTTCAGACAGACCCCCAAATTTGCAAGCTGCAACATCAACAATAAACTTACTGTAGACTAGTACATGTCATGTGGAAGACTTAGGAGCATCTCTGTAATTCACACAGTAAAAGCTTCCAAAACCAGAACCACCAAAATTCTTGGACCTTCTACAAACCCTTCACATAATGTAACATATTTCTCCCACGGCAGCAAATGCTTTTACAGAAACTACAGAGATGAAACAAACCAACCATCACGTACCAGAATGAATTTGCTCAAGAACTTACTAAAGGATGGGGACACTCAGACCCCCAGGGGGATAATGTCTCCCATGATATTCCATCACTAACATCTCAGTCCTGAACTTCAGCTGAAACCCACAGAATAATTTTCTAAGATGACCGTGGACATTAAAATCATGGACTCAATGGATATATTCGTTTCATTCTACACATTGATTTCTTTCCTCCAACTATACACTTCAGAGGTGTTATTTCATGAGTTAAAGCATCTTTTCTCTGCACGATGGACACTGAGTGCATTTTTTTTCTCAGCTGATTAACTAGAACAGTTGGCTTTTTTTTTTTTTAATTTCAGTTCATAGAATTCATTCTGAAACTGTACTTAGCACTGAAATTTGCTTTTTCCTCTTAGAACTGTAGGGTTTTTTGAAAGTTTGTGTTTCTTTTCCAGCTCTTTCAGTTGGTTTTATAAAAGGTATCATCTATCACAATATTATTTTCCTATGCCACATCAAAAATCATCATCACTACAAGTACAGTAATACTGTTTTATGAATTTCTTTTCACACAGTAAAATTATAAAATAATTTATTAATATTTCATTTAGAACTGTCCACCCCTAGAAGTAATAATTACTGAGGTTCCACATAAAACTTTATTTGAAAAACTGGAGGTTCCCGAGATTAGCAGTGATTTACAAATTCAGTTCAATTTGTTATGTTTATTCTATGTTGTCATACAGAAAGACAGGTGCATTCAATAAAATTGAAAGATCCTCGTTTTTTCTGAAACTGCAAAGCCTTTCAAAGCTGACCTAATTTTGCAGTGGTTGAAAAGAGGAGAGCCAGTGCTTTTACTCTCTTAGCGTTAATAACATGCTTCCTCACAAATTAGCATTCTCCATCGATTGAATGATGGCTCTCCAACGACTTCTAGAAGGATTCCTTCTGCACATTGAAGTATTTTCCTGTTTGTGTGTATTTTATCTTCCCATACAACATTTTATTGTGTCAGAGATGTGCCAGCATTTACATAGAAGGATGCAGAAACCCCTGAAAGAAACCTCTGGGTTACAAAACATCATTCCGCTTGCCAGAAGAGATACATTTCTTGCTGTTGCACTATTGTTTCTAGAGCTAAGAGATGTTATGCCTTGACAACAATGTGAAGAAACTGGGGGGCTTTCCTGTAGTTAGATACAATTCTCTGCCAGCAGGTATGTTTGCCCTTGGTATTTTTAGGTCTATTTTGATTTTGCAAGGCATTCCGCTCAGCAGGTTAGTTAATCTGTCCTACAGAAAATGGATGTGTTGCCAAGTTTCTGTTTAAACAAAGAAGGAAGTGAATATGAGTTTACTCTCTGAAAAGTAAATGTGGGAAACAGCCTTCCGTAAGCGGAGAGATTGTCTAAACTACTGGTGCTGAAATTCTTTCCAGTGAATGAAAATTATAACCTGTCCTAAAGAAGATAAATGCCTTTTAAGAGGAAGATTAATGTATTAATAACCTATTTCTATTATCTCCTCGATATATAGCTTCCTATTATAATGGTGCCTTTACTGTTCAGTTCTCAAAGTTCAGTTGTCAGATCGGCTAATAATATATCCCACGGTGAATCCGCCCTGGAGTGGTAAGCCTTTGTCATAATGAGCAGGCTGTCTAGTTGCTGAGGGAAGTCTTTTACATAGGTTGTTGGTGGAATAATTATAATAGTAGCATTTGAAGAGAGTTAAAAATTTCCCTGCCTCTTTAAAGAGTCATCCCAGCTTTCAAGTGTCCTTCAGTGGGAGGAAATGTAATATCTTTAATATATCAAAGGATAGGGATCTGGTACTGTTTGTATAATGTGGACAAAATAAACTCTAGATAATAATAATAAAAATATACTTTATATAACAGATAAATCTCTTATTAAGAGCAAGGAGGAAAGAATATTCCAGGGATTTGATCTTGCTCCGTGTCATCAAAGGGCAATTTCTCATTGGCTTCTAAAGACATTAAGTCTATATTTCAACAAAAACAATAATGCAAGTAATCTAATTATCTTTTTTTTTTCTGTGTAATGCATACATGAGAGTCTCACAAACCAGCACAAGATGAATATACACATATACAGCCAGAAGCCCAAAACTCAGTGCTATTTATCTGTGAGGCAAACACCACTTATTATGGATTTCTTGTTGAGAAACAAAGACAAGGCCTGTCTCGTGAAAGCTGAAAATCTAGGTAGATATCTTACTCAGATTTGGGCTGATTTAGGCTGTACAGACCAAAAGTGTGATGACTGTCTCTGAAAAGACAGGATGAAAAAAGCACAGGAAAAAAAATCCTATCTTTGTTCTGGCTTTACTCTCATGTTGTTGCCCTACTGTGCAATGTGTGCTCTGCTAGGTAACTGCTGCTGTTAGCTCCTGAAATGCAGGCATGGACCATCCTGGTCTCACGGGCAGGACTGATCGCTGTAGATGGCTGAATGCAGAAGAAAATAGTGAATTATTTCTTTCCGGGGGTGGGGGTGGGGGAAATTAAAATAGATCAGCAAGCTAAAATTTTTTTGGGTTTGTTTTGTGATGTTTTGTATGTTGTGCTCTTGACTTCCATGGAAACTGCCCCTATATGCATGTTTTGATCTACTCCAAGCTGTTGGCATAGAAAGGGAGACATGTCATATCAGATCCTGGTTGGAATGATTACCTTTCTTTTCTCACCCATGACAATCAATGTTCCTGCTCAGAATGGAATTAATTCATTAATACATAATTACCTTCTTCATACATTTTGTTCAGTCATTTCACCTCCTCTATATCCATCCTTAACAAAAGTCTTCACTGATAGAAGAAAATGTGACTTTTTTTTTTTCCCCTAATAGACAGTGTTTATGCCAGAGTGATTTATCAGACCAAGGAAAAAAAAAAAAAGAATGCTAAACAGCCCCAGGGGTTATTCACTACCCAACACAGAAAAGAGCTGTCTATAGGGTACTGTACAGCTGTGATAGTTGTGAGGAAGTTTTATAAAACTACATGTTGTACCCCTCCTTGAATGACAGCAACCAGGCATTACAGTGCATGGCTCTAACAGGGCTACATCTTCTTCCCCCTTCCTCTTCTCTTTCACTTCCTCTCCCCCTTCCCTTTCTTCTTCCCCTTTCTGCACAAATGGGGTATAAAGAAGAGAAAGAGGAAAAAAATTACTCAGTAAAGAGAGACAAAACCCATGAAATAAGTTTCTGAATTGGAAAGAAAACACACACAGCCAGCAACTGAGAGAGTAATGTCTGATAACTTCCAGGTTAATTCAGCCAGAAAGTAAAGTGACCATGCATGCATGGTTTTCTAGGGAGGTTTTATAGATGCATTTTTTTATTGCTATGTCTTTAAATGCAATATCGTCTTTGGCAAAAGGCAAACTATGTAACTGGGAAAAAAACACAAAATTACTGTCTTCTCATTAATAGCTTCTGTACCTTCAACTGATAGATACTAAACGAAAGGCTGTGACCTTCCCCGCGACATAAATGTTTCAGGCGTAAAGGGGAACACAGTGCTCAGCCCCAGCTGCTACCTGACCTAAATCATGTTTTCCTTCCTGTAGCCCACTTGGTGGTGGGCAGCAAAAGACAGAATAATTGTCCATATCTCTACATTCACCCTTCTTAAAGATTGGGTGTAGTGTTTTCATTTTTACTCTCCTTTCTTTCATACAGTATTCATTTCTCTTTCTAACCTATGACAGTCTCTTTTGTTCAACACTGATAGCACAGGCTTCACTTCCCCTGTTTTATTACATATATAGAATCCATGAGGTGCCTCAATTAGGAATACACTTGTGTCAGATGACCTCCATAATCAATAGTGAGAGAGAGACAGAAATCTTGCTATGGAGGCCTGAATTACCCTCTGGAAATCATAGTTTCTCTCCAGTCATTACGAAGAGAGCCATGGATGACCCCACGCCATCAGGCGCTGACAGCTGGGCTGGAAAGAATGAGCTCTGGTGCCTTGGTGCCCACTGAAATCACAGGGAGTGAAAGTTACATCATCTCTCCTTAGGGTGACCCGGTTTGTTTATGGGTATCCTCATGTGAGGAGTGGTAGCAGTCTTCCCACTTTAATAAGATTTCAAGAGCAGATGAATATGGTCCAATTATAGTGCATAGTTATCAGCCGTTAGACAGGTTTTTCTTCTTGAGAGTTTGAACAAATAAAATTGAGCTATCCTCATATTTTGAGGGTTCTTCTTGTTAGTTCAGTGTTGGGTGTTTGTTGCCTTATGAATAGCAGGCCAAAATGACTTAAAAGATAAACAAATGGAAAGAGTCTGTGAATCTAAGTAATGCTTTAAGAAAGACCAAGAGGCTGACAGGCTGACATCCTTTCTCATCAAAAATATATTGAAGTCGAGCAAAATATTAGGAGGTGACATTTTATCTGAGTGTTCATTGCAGAGGAACTGTTGCATTTTGTCTGATGCTTTACTGACTGCATGAAGGAACCCCTTCATTACCACTGCAGAGTGGGTTCATGCAGGATTTTTAACATTGTCAAATACTCTATTTGTAAACTAAGGTAATCAGCTACTTAAGTGCAATGCACTTCTTTTACAGATACTCAGAGATTTGTTTTAACTAGCAAAGTATTTATGAAATAAATAATACCAAGTGGGCTACAGGAAGGAAAACATGATTTAGGTCAGGTAGCAGCTGGGGCTGAGCACTGTGTTTCCCTTTACGCCTGAAACATTTATGTTGCGGGGAAGGTCACAGCCTTTCATTTAGTATCTATCAGTTGAAGGTACAGAAGCTATTAATGAGAAGACAGTAATTTTTTTATTATTGATTATGAAACTGTTTTTCAAAACTATTTTTTGATAAACAGAAAGCTCACCTAAGCTCACTTTGTAAGCTGCCTACACAGTCAAAACCACCACCGCTTCCTAAAGGTGTTTCCCAAAATATGGCCATCTGGGTACCACAAGAATGGTAAGAAAAATAAAGGTGAAGATAAGAAACTTTAATATTTCTTTCTAACCTTATGATTTATTTTCCTGAATTAAATATATCTTTGTTGTCACTACACTGAAAATACATACTTCTTCATTGTTGAGATGAGTGACTCCAAGCCACTTCAACCAGGTAGCTAACAATAAATGGGAAAATACGGTTTTCTTAACATTAGTCATTTGCTACCCTTGTGCAAATGTTTTAGATTCACTTCAGTTTCTGAAATGGTGATACATACTTGAATTCAGGCAGCTGAAGCTGTTTAAGCAACCATTATAGTCAACAGAGATGTAGTCAATACAGTCAGCAGATTCTGATGACTACTTTTTTGGTTTTTTAATCAGCATCAATTTAATGCAATTTAACAACTTGCTTTACTTAAAAAGTCATGTTGATGTTTCCTGGCAAAGGCAGTACAAAAGGCAATCTAGACAGCAGTTGTGTTCTGACAGAGGTCTATCATTCCTACAGCAAACCAGGCATCATCTTCATTTATTTATTTACAGGACTACTTACAGATGGATTCAATCACTGAAAATATGTAGGCTGCAGTGCTTTTCACTTAGGAAATTCATTGTTCTGAGAAGTCCTTTATGCATTCTGCCCAACTTTTCAACGTTCTACTACATCTTTTTTGTCTTATGGAAATCAGTAAGAAAGTGTAATTGTTCTAAATATCAATGTCATTATGCACTTAAAACACAGCATTCTGAGCAAAATTTAGAAGAAAGAGGGAAAACTACAATTTTTTAGCAGTAACAGCTGATTCCAATTTATTTTTGTATAATTATATTCTTCTGTAGCATTTATTCTCCTTGCAGTCACTTGCAAAATAGAAGTATTTTGTAGAAAACCTGATTGAACTTAGCTGACAAACCAAATCTTGTAGGCTTTAAATGCTATGGAATTTTCTGGGACCAGAGTGCATGTTAGCAAAATCAGTGGTAGTTACTTTGGTAGAAACATTTACATCACATGTTAAAAACATTTCTTTTCCTTAAGAGAATGGTTGTAGCATGTATTGTACAAGAACTTGCTGGTGATGCTTCATACAGTTTGATGTTAATGATTTTGGCCATTTTTATACTTGTGCTGGAAGGATCTTGCTACCAGAATGTCAACTCAAGTTTCTCAGCATGGTCAACAGCACTGTTTTGTGAAATCATTTATAACACAGGCTGCCTTGTACATGCTGGCCAGAGGTACATCCTGCTAGTGAGAAGATTTTTTTAAAAATGTTCTTTTCTTGTCCTTTCCAAGACAAGAACAGATCAAACTTTTTTTTAATTTTAATTTTATTTTATTTTATTTGCCCTTCTACTTATTCAAATTACAACTAGAATTATTTTTTTAAGGACGTCATCTTGTTTTCAGAATGTTGTTCCCACCTAGATCAGAATACACCAGAATGGGACAATGTCCTGCAGCACTGGATCATCACGCTCTGGGGGCAGAGGTTAATGTGTTGTACTCTACCTGGAGGCCAGTTACAAGTGCGCTGGGACCTGTCCTTTTTAATGTCCTTATCAATGGTGTGGAGGAAGTGACAGGATGCACCTTCATCAAGCTAGCAGATGGCACCAAACTGGGGAGATCAGTCAATATGCTGATGGGCACAGCTGCCTTTCAGAGGCTCCTAGGCTTGCTGAAAGAATGGGCCAGCAGGAACCAGGCTCTTCACAGTGGTGTGTGGTGGTAAGATCAGAGGAAACGGGTGCAAACAGAAACAAACTGGATGTAAGGAGAAACTGGATATAAGGACAACAGTTGGAAAGTGGAACAAGTTGCCCAGAGAAGTTGTGTTCTTGTTGGTTTTCACGTTCCAGCTGGAAAAACAAATGGTCTGGCCTCTGAACTGCTCCTGTCTTGAGCAGGAGGTTGGACTGTGGACCTCCTGAGGTCCCTTCCCACCTGAATTACCCTGTGATCATATGATTGCATCTTTTGTCTCTTCCATCTCTTTCTTAATCCTCTGAATTTCCATATGGACAGCATTTATGATAAAGGTTCTTCCAAAGGCGTTTTATAATATTGTTCTTCTGCCTCAATGGGGAAGGGGGCAGAAGAAAAAAGCACAACAAAAAAACAGCTGTACAGAAAGTATTTGGTCCTAATAAAACAGTTTCAGACTGAAATCACCCTTTCCTTAGTGAAGTAGACTAAAATACTGATTACTGGGTGTCACCGAATGTTCATCATGTTATTTTTTTAAGGTCTTTCCCTTTAGTTGAATGTCCCTGTAGATTAGGAGATTATTTAGATTTCCCTCTTGTGTATTAGCAGTTGCAAACTCTTGTGATTTCATTTTGGCAAACTTTATCTTTCAAAATCTGGAGCAAATGTCATATCTGTCTGATCAGCTGTTTCTCAAAAAATCTAAACCTTTCATTTCCCAATGATGGATAAAATTATTTTTCTTTTGGACTGGTAGTCTTATCTTTGCTCTCTCAATCCATCACTGTGTGCAAATTCTTCTGCTTATTTTACTGTATTACCAAACTAATTGGATTCCTTTACTGCATCCTCTCTGTTGTAGCTAAAACAGAAATGAAGGTTCAAAAATAATCGAGGGTGGGGGTGGGGGGTGGGGGGGTAGGAGCAAGTTTCATCTAATATTTTCACTTCATATATTGTATTAACTTTAATTTTTCCAAGAAACTTCTTACTGTCCCACTAGTATTTTAATTTTCCTAGATACTCTTTCCAAGAAAATATTCTAACTAGTATTCTGTCACCTTCTGAAAGATCATATCTTACCCACTCTATTGCTTATTTCAGTAGAAAGTAACAGCTTTTGATGCTTGTTTCATAAACTACCTCAGCTGCTGTCTGTTTTTCATTTACACTATTGTGCTCAGGTGCAAAGCCCAGGAAAAACAAACCTGATGTCAGTGAACACATATACACTCTGTCCTATGAAGCAAAGGCCTGTGTCTTCCACCACAGTTTGAATGCAGATTCTCAAATTCTGCCATTTCAACTTAGCTCTTCCTAGGAAAACTGAACTCAGTAAAGATCTTGTTTCCCACACCCAAAGACTGAGCAAAGCCAATGAAGCAATTTCACTGTGATAAAAAGTATTTGTTTGGTGCTTTTTTTTCAGATCTAAGATTTCAGCTGGCATAAACTCAATTGGTTTTCTATAAAAAGGGTTGGCAGCATTCTGGGAGGTCCAAAGTTTTCTTATGCTATGTTGGCATCATAACTTTCTTTGTAACTGAATATACAAAATTAATTTTAGAAAGGTGGGTGGGTTTTTTTGTTGGGTTTTTTTTTTTTGGGGGGGTGGTAAAATTATTCCATTTATATGTATCATATATTTTTTATTAAAGTTGGCCAAAAGATTTGGCCTTGAAGATACACCCTAAGATCTGTTGGAGAAGTGTTGAGTTTAACCTGGAAAGGTGGCTCCAGGGAGCGAAGTGAAAAGGAGAAAAACAGGGATGGACTCTGCAGCTAGTCAGTAAGGATACTAACCTGAGATGCAAAAGAGCCCCATTGCAGTTCTTGGTTTTCTGGACTTGGAATGAATGAGCTGGAAAACATTACTTGGAGTTTGTCAGAGTCTGATTGGCATTAAGAAGTTTAAAAGGTTTTCTTCTTTGTGCCAAGATGGAACAAAACCAAGAATCTAGAACCATGCAAATGACTGTGGAAGAGAGCTGTCATCCCAGGTCAGCTGTCCCTGATTAGGGCTGCTTCCTGACAGCTTGTAAAGGAGGGGGTTAGCCAAGAGCTGGATCTTCCCCCTGGGCTGCCAAACGTTTCTCTCATGAAACAGTCTTCCCAGTGGACTGATTTGCCCCACTGACATCAATTTAATATCAAATCTTAACTTCAAGTTTTAAAAAGTGACCCTATAACAGCAATATGATCCAAAGTGTCATGTCGACATGACACTAACACAAAAGCATTTTTAGGAAAAAGGGGAAAGAAACTTCTTTGATCAACAAACCTCTTGGTCACTTCATGACTACAAATTCCTACCGCTGGAGAAAGAAGGAGGAGGGGGAAACCAAATAGTAGTTGGCTCCATCAGCTATTAATGTGAGGTTCTGTCAAAATAGGTCAAGGTAGCCAAATGGCCTAGTCTCATATCAATGTAGGTTCACACTATTCTGATTACTATCAGACAGTGGCTGCTGTGCAGAAATCCATATGACTCCTGGTAAATGGTGTTTTTACTGTCTGGATTTCTAAATGTCAAGATCTAGCTACTCATTTCAAAACTAGGCTTTGCTGCACTTGAAGATCAGCTACATTTCTATACACTCTGTCAGTAACTATACGACAATGACCTGTTTCGCAGGCAATTATTTCCTAGACTGATCAATCAGACACTTATGTGGCCAGTACTGTAGCATTGCATAATAGTATTTATATGATTTACCTGAGTTACTGCAGAGGCGAAGTACTCATGGATGTGAATATCTGAGCTACATTTGTCAGCACATGTTACGTTTCCTGCCTTTCCAATGCTCAGAGAATCTGAGATCTCAGCTTGGTCTTTTATCCTTAATTCTTAATGCTGGATGTCCTTGATGTATATTTGTAATGCCAGATAAATCACAGAAACATATTGCTATAAACAGGGCAAATAACTACCTATTTTATGCATTTGCTGTGTCCATCAGTACAAATTTAACTATTAAAAAACCCAAATGCAATATAACCCAGGCAGAACAGATCTGACTGAATGCTTTTTTGAAAAACACAATTGCAACCTGCATTGTCCCTTACAAGCTTTAAACAATGAGCGTACATGTTTATTATGCAACATACCATTTATGAGAAAACTTATTGTACCATATCTTTTGGCCTCATCCATTGTGCATATTCAGCAACCTGTTTAAGAGGGTGTGGAAAAGAGAGCATAAATAAAGTACATGTGCAACTGGTACAGAGCCCACTGTGTCAGCTTGCTGTGTGGTGCCGGGGTCTCTGGCACTTCTGTCACAGTCAGCACGCTGAGCACGCATCCATCTAGAGCTAGGTAACACAAAATACAGAGCTCAGGGGTACGTCTCCCCTTCACTCCTGAGTTACAGTGACACTGAAGTAGCTCTACCCACTTGCGGTCTTGGGTCTGGAAACAGTAGGAAAATACTTCAAATGTCTATTTAGGATCTTGGGTCAATAATTCTCCCTACTAAAGGGATTCAGACCTTCTATTTTGCTGGAGAATGCCATAATTAGACTATGGTACTATTTGCTTGGAGGAGAGAGGAAGAAAAAGAAGACTTTGCACTCAGCATTGCAGGATCTCACTTTGAAGGTCCATTCCAATCCCTTTGTAGACATCCATTCCAGCCCTTAAATTTTGGCTTACTAATTTGATAGTGCATCTCAGTCACATAATTCTACAAACCCTACAATCCAAACTGGGCTGTTGTGTCCATGTTGTGCAGTGCAGAGCTTTGGAATGGTACCAGCTTAGATCCAAAGAACAGCCCAGTCCTACAATACAGTCCCATGAGTGCCGTTGTGCAGCCCCAGTGATATGTCCCGCTCCTCAACAGACCCAGTCACTGCAGAGTCCGAGCAGAACTGACACAGCTACTTTGCTGTGTGTGCAAAGGCAGCCTGTACAAGATCAGCACCTGCTGTGCAGTGTAGATATGCCACACGATTCTCATTAACAAGTGGAATTACTCAAATTATATACCTTTGCACTGAAGGGCCTGCTTCCAAGAAAGGCCTCAGCAGCACATTAAAGACTGTGATCTCAAGTACAGTGGAATCATAGCAAAAATAAAACAATGAGAGAGGAAAGAGTCATTGCTCATTTATAACAATATTTCCTGTCACATATGGGTGGATACATTCTAATAGGAAATTCCATTTCATGGTAGGTCCTGGCATTCTCACTGTTTTTGTAAACTAAATGTAGTTCTAGTTTCTACTGCATTCTGTATTCCACAGCAAACAAAAGTTAACAGCAGGTAGAATGGGTAGATATACATCTCAAAGCCTCTGAAGTAGGTGATATTAATCTCTTCTTTAGTATCCCAGACAGGTCTCCTCCATATCTTTCAGTTGCTCCACCTTGCAGGAAGGTGGAAACAATGAGTACTTTGCAAGTGGAGCAAGAAGAATTACTGAGGACGCAATCCAAACCCATTTTGTAGATTTACTTCAGTTGGAAGAAGAGGTCTCGCTGTTGGGCTATTCTCTCTCCCAGTTAGCTGTTTCAGGGTTTTTTTATTAAAAAAAAAAAAAAAAAGAACAGCACTAGGAGGAAAGAAATCCCAGTCACCTGCAGCAAGATAGTCTTTTACGCATCCTGTTTTACTTGGCCGAGGCTGTTTTAAATATATAAGCAACTTTACACAACCATAAACGGCCATAGTCTCAGGTCTAGAGTATACATTTAGAACTACGGGTTTCTGGAGCCAATCTGAGAACAAAGGTTTACCTTTCTTCAGTCTATATCATTACACTGACAGCATCAGTCCTCTTCTCCTTTACAAGTGTAAATTTGCAGCTTTGTTGAAATTAATGGCTCTCCCCAGGACATTGTTAGCCTGCAGGGAGAATCAGATTCTGGATATCTAAAGTAATAAAACTTGCAAGGCAATGGAGAACTTAATTACCACTTCAGACTCTTTCTACCTTCTAGAATGCAAATCAAATGATTCACTGGCACATGGTTTGCCAGGTAAGGTCGGTGGTAAGACAGTAGACAAGAACAGCAATCCCTGGTCAGCCTGGTAACCAGCAACTTGGCCACATGCTAGTTCATATTATTTAAGGGAATCCAGATGTTACATATGCATTTTTTTATTAGAGATACGAAGATAAATGGCAAGCACTAAGAAGTGTATGTTTTCTTAATTACACTGTGATTTTTTTTTCTAATGGTATCCTGCTACACTGTGAATTTTCTTTCTAATGGTATCCTGGCAGTAAATGCCAAAGGAAGCTGATGACATGTGATCCAAGATGAGGCGCAGATGCACTTTTATAGAACAGTGCTACATGTGTAGCACTACATATATAGAACACATGCATTTGATTTCATAAATGCTGTACTGCCAGAGGCAATCACTATTTATTTTAACCTTACAGAGCCAGGGAAGTTCTGCCTATGTTGGAGGATTTTGGCATTCCCATTCCTAGCAAAACTGCAATTAATGTGCTAGATGCTACATGCAAGTTTGCAACCACTATTGTACAGGCATTCATACTACCACTGAGACTGCCTTTATGCTCAGCAAAGCTAACCACTGCATTCTCCACCATCCATAAATCTATGTCTCTTCAGTGCAAGTCTAGACAGCAAATCTGGGCACAGAACTGGATTTAGTCAGTAGATCCTCCTCTCGCCCTCCCCGCAGATATTCTGCTTTAAGGACATGAATTAGCCTACTTCAAATTGTTCCAATGTTGTCCCAAAAGAAAACAGGAATATAAACAGGAATATACTAAGAACTTCTGCTTCCTTCCGTTTTGCTGCTTCTCAACAATAAAAAAGAAGCATCAAAGGACCCCTCCTGACCAACATCAAAAGCCCAACTTTTTACTAAAGAGAACCCAAAATTAAAACAGTTTCCATTTGTGGTCAGTGGGAAAAACTCTTTTTAAAGTGTTGAATAAGTTTTCTCTACATTTTAAAAGACAAACATTTTACGCTATAGCAAAGGTTTTAATTCAGTGCTGCAGTAATCTTTATTCATCTTAAAAAGATAAAAATAAAATAGAGTTATAATAACCACAGAAAAGAAAAAAAAATCAGAAAACCCTTCACAGCCCTGAGACTGTGGCCTCTGGTCTCTGTGTTTTTCTGACTTCAGTTGCAGATAAGGCAGAGAATTATTTCTTGGCTAACAGCAATTGAGAATAAAACATAAATATCAGGTACAGAGCAAGTTAAGAATGTTTTTTATGGTAACCTGCATGCCAGGAAGGTGCAAGCCAGTGAAGAAGAAAAAAAAAAAAAAGAAGTGGTGGGGTGGAGGAGCAGGGGAAAATAGAGGAAAGACTGGCTTTTAAAGGCAAAGCACCAAAGGACTCTGCAAATTAGATCTCAAGCCTGCAAGTTTCAGTGAGTGCAGTAACTGTCCATTCTCCAGATAGTAAAGCACCTGATAACTGGTGCTTACAGGGCTATTTTTAGCAGAAAAAAGACCATGACAGGAACAAAGTGGGAGGATTTTAGCCTCAGAATATTCTTTGCTCACCGTAATAGAGATCTGTTTGCTACTACATCAGACTCAAAAGAGATGAAAAAGTGCATGGAAAGGGCTTGAGGAAGTACCCCCTATTTCCAGGCAGCTACTAGTGGGACAATGTGTTATTTATGACATTCCTGTCCAGGTGCCTAAGCTCCTTAAGGACTCTTAGCTCACCATGCCACCACTGATCTTTCACCTGCCCTCAGGTGCGTGGTACTGTCCGTAGGGCACCAGGGCCACCTAAGAACTAGATGCAAGTGGGCAAGGAGTTCCTGGAGGGATCACCTCAGCTCTCACCTTGACCCTCAACAGGTCTGCTCCTCAACCCTAAAGGGTTAATAAACAAATAGCCTGCTAGCACTCTGCAGTACTAAAATCCTTGAAACACAATGTTGGAAGCATGGGATCTTCCTTTCTTCCTACAGCCTTGTCACTTGGTAGGGCCAGTTATCCCTGGGGTACTGCGATGGGCCCCTCAGGCTCCTGGGGGTTGGGGGGGGGGAGCAGGATGGTGGCTGGAGCCCACACCTCCACCCTGCAGCAGGGACAGCACAGTGCAAAAGGCTTTCCTCTACCGCACAGGCTCAGACCCTTGGCAACATAGCCCAAGCTGTTGGGCCTGGTGGGAGAGGAAGGTGAGATTATAGCAAAACAAACAAAGGGGCGTTATATAACAGCAGCAACAAGAAACTGACA
>JAVJGJ010000014.1:46731483-46750992 GCA_035590215.1 Microhierax caerulescens
GGGAAAAAATAAGGGGGGGGGGAGGAGGGGGAGGGGGCCGGCGGGGGGAGAGCACAGACCCCGCAGTGTTCCAGGAGGATGAGTCACTTCCTCGCCCCGCTCTGCCGCGCTTCATCTGTTGCCTCCGCGCCCCCCGCGGGTCCCTGCGCGGCCGCCCGCGCACCGCGCACCGAGCCCAGCGCAGCCCGGCCCGCTTCCATGAAATTACCCGCTGTGAAGACTTGTTTTATGAGAGATTGGTTTATTTGTAACTAAACTACTTCCTCCGTTATTTGATAAGCTCAAATATTTGCTACTGATAGTTGGAGAGTGTCACATTTATTATCCTGTTTCAGGCATTGCTTAACTCCTTTGTGTTAGGCTTCCTTAACCCCTTCGAGGACGGCAGAAAAAAAGGCTGGAAAAGTCTTACTCCTCATATGCATGCTTTGAAAAGAATTGGGGTTTACCTTGTAAAGGAATGTGGCTTGATTAAAATAAATTAGTTCACAGCAATTCATTATACGTTTAACACAACATTCAGTAGAGCTGACTCACACTGATTGTTAGAAATCCAAAATAAAAGCAAAATGCCATTTTCTTCCTTCATAGACTGTAATAGCTCCAGGTTTAAACAAATGGCTGCATATGACTGTGAAGCACCACGGTCAAAGGATGGGGCGCATATACCATTACTAAGTCCTATTTGCTGTCTTGCCCCTGGTAGCTATGTCACTTGTGACCTACTCGTACCTGTTTGTGTTTTATTAACCCTCACTGAAAAACAGACTTGCTTAGCTTTTTAAAGACATCTGATGCCTTTGGAAAAATCAAACACCCTACAGCTTTAAGATGTAAGTAATACTTTTGTAATAACCTACTCCTTTACACTCTCAAATTTTCCACAGACTTTTTTTTTTTTTTTTTTTTTTTAGTGGAGGTCAAGAGGTTATTATTAACTATTTCTTCTGTGGACTTCAGCAGTAAATCACAGTCCAAATACAAAAAGGTACTTGTATATGCTAGGAAGAACAAAAGAGCTTAATTGTACCAGAGTGATCTTTAAGAACCCCATCTACCTACTTTGGCTCCGTAGAACTTCGTACAAAACTTTCTTGGGCACTTGATGTTCTAGTAGCATACACGCTGTAAGCAGTGCTGCCTTGCCTAACCTGTGCGTTTCAGCTCCTGTCTTCCAACAGCACAGATCTCCACATCACTATCCCCCAGAAGGTACGCCCAAATGAGGACAGGGCAGGGAAATGAAGAAACAACCACTCTGTCCAATAAAGAGGAATAGGAGCTCAGAGTCTGGGGTTCTGAGGTGAAGAGGGTCTCCAATCTGTTTTGGTGCTTTCACCTTTCACAGCATCCCAACTTGAAGACCTTGAGATACCTGAGGCCAGAGGGAAAATTCATAAGAGAAAGCCTGTGCCTGCTGCAGCTGGGGAATGTGGTCATATCTCTCTAATGAAAATTAGAGAATGGTCATTCTTCATTATTAGAGAATGGTCATTATTCTCTAATGGAGATGGTGTCGTTCCAGGACCGCTTGCGTGTTTTGCACAGAGAGCCTTCAAGGCATTTTGTGTTGGAGCCAGCAGGCTTTGGGGAAGGGCTTTGGGCTGGGGAAACAACATTGTGCCCAGAGCTTGTGGTGCATTTGAATGCAAGAGCAGCTTGCTGTATTTGTGCTTGTCTGCTTGTCAGGGGCTGCAGTGAGCCAGTCCTGCTGCTCACAATACAGTACACTAAATCTTATCTAAAATTAATGGCACTGCTCTTAAAAAAACCCACAAAACAAACCAAAAAAAAGGCTGAGCTACTGAGAACAGGGTGAGACTAGTTGGAAATCTCCCTCATGTGGAGGAAATAGGATTTTTGTGAAAAGCATAGCTAAAGCAGACTTGGATAAAAACAGACCGCTTTCCCATCACAGGTATTACTTACCTGAATATGACTATCTCCTACCTGAGTTTTGTTTTCTGAAATCATTCTGGAGAACAGACATGAATGAGTTTATAAAAATTTTTTAGACATGACTATTCACGTGGAGCTTTTGATCTTGCTGAAACATTACAGTCCCTCAAAGTCCAGGGAAATCAGTCTTATTTCTCTCTGATTTAAAAATGATTGAGGGGAAATACATGTTCACTGTGTTAGACAGAAAGGAAGCAATGGTTCATTCTTCCTCTGACAGCTGTACGGATATAGGCAATCACTTGCACGCTTACAGTCAGGTGCAGCAAGCTCACTGCCCATGGCTAGGTGCCTGGTGCAAAGGGAAATATCAAGCCTATCTGAAACGATAAGGACACTAATGCTGACTTAGGACTGCGGCCTGCCGGAGCCTCCCCGGGGGAGATGAGGCCTTTTGCAGGTGGCAAAGTTGATTTCTAACCAAGAGCCTGCTGGTGAGAGTCCAAACTGGCTGTTTCAGCTGAGGTCTGCCCTGGAAGACAGGGACTGAGAACTGAGCCTGGGGAGATGGAAGGTTCATTAAGTGTGTGTTTGTCTTGGACTTTGACATGAAGATGCTGCTGTTCCAGGTGCAGCTGAACTCAAGGCTGTGGACTTCAGAGATACAGCTTCGGCTGTGATTTCTGTACAACCCGATCTTACAAAGACAGCATTCCCCTTTGACATGTGTGTTTAAAAAATGCATTGTAAAATCATGATAAGTTGGATTTTTTCAAGAATATATTCCATAGTTAACTGCAACTTTAAAAGCAGATGTGTTTTCTAGATTTTATCACGTGTTCACTAGAAAACAATTAAGCCCCGATAACTGGTGAATTTCTGTCTACGTTTCAAGGCACAAACATATAATACTTAATATAGTGTGAAGACATCAGTATCCTATCAGCAATTATAAACTACGATAATTCCCAAAACTTACATTCAAATTGAAGCGCATAGCCCTTTGTGTTTTGCTATTGATCAGAGAAATGTTGTTCCTCTCTTCAAACACCTGGCTTCCTCAGGCAGCACCTGCTTTCTGTACAGATGTTTAATTCAGTCAGAACAGCATCTTGGGAGTGAGTCTACGAAGTGGGTTTCTTGAAAGACTTATGTTCTCTCAAATAAATTAATCTTTCTTTGCAGCAAAAAATTCCACTACATACCTCATTTTTTCATAGGTGTGAACTATATCTATTGTTGCGATGATTTAAAAAATTATCTGCATGCTTCTTCCAGACACCTTCTATATTTGGAATTTATTGAATGTGAATGACTTATACCTTCAAAATATGAAAATATACTTTGTCAGGCAGAAAAAATCCATGGCCAAGCCTGTATCCAAATGGCTAAAATCATTCTCTTCCAGAAAATAGGACAGGTAAGTCCTAGTTACCTATTGGGTACAGCCCAAAGTGTGTGCTGTTTGTGCTCGTCCCTGTGAATTTTTTTTCTCCTGACCCATTACTGCTGCTGAAAAGTTATTCATTGCCTTACTCCTCTGATAATTAGAAATATTCTGTTTTCTCTTCTTGCTCAGAAACAGTTTATACTAATTTTTGCTTGTGCCATCATTATCTGTAATGTTAGTTGAAAAAAAACACTTTTCTATCCATGGCATTTATCTGCTTGCCTGTTCCCAAATAATGTCTGGATCTGCACAGGCTCAGCCTTTGTTTCGGTAATGTGAACAGAGCAAGTTCTTCTAGCTGCACTTGATTCTCAGGGAGAAATGTATTTGAGTTACCCTCTCTGTTCAGCAGAGTTTGCTCTTTGCTGATTGTCTTGGAACTATTATTTTACAATTCAAAAAAATGTGATAGGCAGTGGTGCCGAACCATTTCTGCAAATGCTGGAGACTAACAGACTAACAGCCAAGAAGACGCAGCCTAATTTATTAGCCACTCATGTTCAGCATCTGTGCAGAAGCAAATACTTTGATTTCCTGCAGAAGCAGCTAATTGAACTCAAATTTTTGCTACCTCAGACTCAGGTGCCTTCAGCTCCTGTTGTTGCGCAACCACAAACTGTTGTTTATGCTGTTGTTCCTAGCACTCAGGTCTTTACAAGTTTCATCTCTTCCATGGAAGACAATGTCTGACAGGGCTTTATTCCCCAGGGATATATTATATGTTCTGCTTCCTCTCACCCTGATGGACTAAATGCTAGAGGTTTTTTCATTGCCGCTTAGCTCTGTCAAGATCTAAAATCTTCTGGGTTTAGGATGGAGAGGTGTACTTGCACCTGCTTACACCAGCACTGTGTCCTGCCTTTCAGGTTTGTGAAATTCAGTTCTGCTATGCTTTCATACTATCAAAAGAGCTTTGTGTGTCACTAAACCACACAGGAGATTAATATTGTTAGCAACTATTAGTCTAGCTACCACCTGAGGTTATCTACAGAAAGAAGAGAGTTCAGAGTCCACACAGCTGCCAATGTGTTCTGTTGACATTTATTTTAGCTAAAACTGTCTTAAATAGTGTTGGGAGAAATTTTAGGCAATCTGATACTGCAAGTGTCCTGCCAAAAAAAGGATTCACAATCTGCAAGTCCTATGTGGCACCAAGTGCACTGGCAGCCCAAGATAAATATCACAAACCAAATGGAAAGAAAAAGTATGATGAACTTACAGTCTCTGCCAGGAATCATGAAAAAAAAGACAATAAGGAAAGCAGGGGGAAAGAAGGTGTGATTTGACTTGGGAGCTGAAATAAGTAATATCTAAATAGATGAACTCTAAATATAGCTTCGTAAACAATACATCTTTAAAGACTACTTGGATGTGCTTATCTAAGAGCAAATAGTAAAATGAAAACAATATTGAGATCCAAATTTTGTTTAGGGATGAAAGAGAAGAATACTCTTATGTCAGTAGAAATTATATATATATTCAAGGACAACGTTTTATCCATGATTCATCCATATTTTATTTCAGTGGTGTTTTTTTTTCTTCTGTATGAACTGTGGTAAAATGTGGAAAAACTTAAACCCTTATATGGGGATTTATTACATGTCACAAGATATTAGAACATACTTTACCATCCACTTTCTATCTACTACCCACTTTCTGCAGTAGAAATCCTTCTTGTTCCTTTTAGCACTGCCTAGGGAAGACCTGTTTTCACATCTTAATTCAGGATTTACTGTAGTGAACATCTTTGTACAGTGTCAGTGTTGTAATGCAATTGATTCCACCTTCATTATTTTAAAATTATGTGTGGATATGCAATTTCTATCATGATACTGCAAATTGCACATGAATTAATCTGCCAGTAATTTAAGGAAAAAAAAATAATCACCAGTTCTGTTAGGGCTGGCTTCTTCTTCCATTGGAGTGAATGGGAATTTTGCCATTGACTTAAGTGGGAATAGGATCAGGCCCTTAATGCTGTGTATTTACTTTATTTAGGCCAAAAGACACACAGACACAGAGAAGAGACTGTTCAATGGCTGCAATTTTATTCAGTCAGCTCACTGCTTGCTGGCAGTGTGGCACCTCTAACGGAGCAAAGTATTACAGCATTAGGGATTGCTTTTGGCAGTATGCATATTATAGCACGAGTTAAAACAGTTACGGTTATGTTTTCAAAGATGTAATGAAATTTTAGCTGCCAGACTAAGAAGCCAGTTGGAAATGTTAGCTTGAAAGCTTGCATGAGTCTTGTTGGGAAGTGGCTGATTCTTAATTTTATTTTTTTTTTTTATTCTCTATGAAATAATGCTGTCTGGGTGACAGACAGGAAGGTACAGCTTGAGATCTGGATTCATTTCCAGGACTCTGCCCTGGACATCCTGCGTAACCTTGAGCCAATCATTTAATCTCTCTGTGTTGCTGTGCTTTGTTTGTAAAACATGGGTAACAATTCTGCCTTTCTTCTGTCCCCAGCCCTGCCTGCTTAGCCCATAAGCCCCTCAGGGAACAGACTGTCACTTACTGTGTGTGCCCTTCCTTCCAGATCAGGGCCTTGGCTTTGCCTGTGACCAGAATGTTTAAAACAACAAAATAATACCTACTGCTCCTTTCGAGGAAATGCCTCTTTTTACATGACTATATTGAGCGTTAATACAGTTTAATTTTAACTGATAATTTTTCCTTTGGTGAGTTTGTTGATATTTGACTGGCTCACCTAGACACCATGAGAGTCTGCAGGGCTACAAGGCTCCAACTTGTCTTTCCCAGCTTGTGCTTTCTGCTCTAGCCCTTCTCTGCCTGAGTAGGACAGCCATCAGCTTCGATTACCCTCAGGTAACAATTGCTTTGCATATATAAATAATCTGAGTATGTGCAATAGCTCTAACATATCTAGAACTTTTGAGATCTGCTGTACATGTGTGAACAGAGTTATACATGTGTGGGGAGACTGGTTTGTGCTGGACATTGAAGGGACCATATGTGAACACATCAACAGCAAGGTGCACACCACAGGGATCTGACACTGCACTGGACCTGGTACTCAGGCGCTGTTGATTTGCAGAGCAGTGTGAATCCGGTGTGTCCAGGATGCATTGAATTTCCTGCGTCTGCATTAACTCAGCTGTGTTTGAGCACTAAGCCAGAGGCTGGTAACTGGCAAGTCTATAAAAGTGTTTGACAGCTCTAAATCTGATCTTTGATGTACCTTCACACTTCACTTCGTATATGTATATGAAACACCTTAGTAAAATCAGTGAGCCATATTCATGCGTAAAGTCTTGCTTATGTCTTGGGGTCAATAGGAGCTTGTTGGGTGTGTTATATTTGCTCTGAAAATTCTTCTTAGAAAAACTCTCTAGGGTTTTTAGGAGGGATGAGATGTCTTCTTTTCTGGATCCTAACCTAGGTTCCTGACAAGATGGGTGGTGAGCTACCTTGCCATGCCAGGAATGGTGCTCTTCTGGGTATATGCTAAGGCACAGCTCTGCCAGCCCAACAAAGATGTATGCAGATTTAAAGTTCTCTTTTTCAATGGCAGTGTTTCCAAGGCTCAAGCAATTTGGTTTCACTTTAGCCTTTTGGGAATCCAATTTGTCTTTTTGGATACAGCTCTAAATGATTTCTTCAGATATAGGTGTAGGGAAAAGAATTGGATCTAGTGTCACTGAAATAAGAATCCAGTTCCTACTGGAGTGTTTTGGCAATATTGAGGTCACACTTGGAGATGGTTTGGTTAATAGGAGAATGTGACAGTCTTTTTTATTACCCCCTCCATATCTCACACTGTTACATCTGTTGGCAGAACTGGAAGGTCCCATTGTTTATTCTCAGGTCACTCAACTTGTGAATATAGTAAATTAGAATCTGTCTTTTTTAGGAGTCCATCTGCCTGTGAACCAGGCATCACAGTCCTTAGGTCAGATGCCAGCTGGGGATAATGGAGAAAGCTCATACAGGTTCCAATTCAACCCAGGAGATTGGTACCAGAAAGAGAGGCAGTACACTATCCACAGGCTGCAGCACAATGATTTCATTGATGTGAAACACCACAGAAACACTGCTCCTTCCATGGATTACTGACTTGATCTGGTGCAAAAGCCAATTTGCCTAATGTATTTTATAGGAGGAACAGAACCAGCCTTTCTTGAGGGAGAAAGAAAAAAAATCAATTCTTCCTATCTTTGGTGGTTTTCTTATCTATGCATGCATGCCAAGTGGGGACAGGGTGAATACCACCGACTTACCTGTCACAGGTAGCATTAAACCGAATGGAGCCTGTGCTCAGAGGTATTTCTATTTAATGTGAATTATTTCAGAGGGCTGAGAATGGCTTTGACTGATATTGCAAAGACTGCTTGTGTTCTGTAATGCTACTGTGTGGTGAGGCCACAGATAGAGATACATGCAAATACCAGTTGCCTTGTCAACATTTCATGTCCCGGAACCGTACAAAAGATAGGATAAAAGAGTAATAATGGTGGTGTGGGTTTTGGCTGAGAGAACAACAGTTCTTCAACCCCAATAACACACCATTAAATCTTCATATCTTTCCTCATGGAAGCCTGCTACTGTAAAAATCCAAAGCTCATAGGCTCAAAATGGATGTCTGGATAAAGTGATTTTCACTTGCATAGGTCACAAAAATAAATTTATTTATTCATTCATTTTGTATATAACAGTATTTTATATTCTTGGAAGGTCAGGAAAAAGAAGCACCAAACGTCTCCTAGCATTCGTTTACTCCTTAGGGCAAGAGGTTGTTACTGTCACTTAGTGTGTCATATAGCACAAGCTCAGAACTTCATTCTCTTCTTTCTGGAGTTACAGTTCATATTGCTTTTTCTAACAAAACAGGTTTAGTGACCTTTAGCCCCAGTCTTTGAATCTGCCAGCTTTGTCAGAAAACAAGAGTTGCACTTCAAATTGTGATAAGTGCTGAACTCTCATAGATTCTCTTGCAAAATCTGTGACAGAAATATTCTTCTCTCAGTAAGTACTAGAAGTCAAGCTGCTGTGACTGACTATGTTATCACTAGTACAGAAATCCACGAAAGCCACCTAATATTCCACTTAGTCTGTAATCATTACCAATACTTGGCAGGAGCCTTGCAAGTAGACTTCATTTAGTCTAATCAGCCTCACTAACAGAGCTGTCATTGTGCATCACCAAAATTTTACAAGAAATATAGTTGCCATTCTTCTGGTGTCTCTTCTACAGTGGAAAGTACGTTTCTGTAAAGTACTTTACACTAAACCCATTTTGCCTGTCCTTGTTTTATTCTTCAGTATTCAAAGATGTGTCTGTATTCCTAAATAATTCTTTTCACTCCACAGTGTTTGCACCTTTCAGGCATTTGTATACTTATGTCTCCATGTTTAAGAGTCCTGGCCCTACAGGCAAGATTTTCTGGTTTTGCTACAGAAATTCAGTGAAGCAAAACCTGGCAGCTCTGCACAGATCCGTACACGTACAGTACTGTGGGTCTTCTGTAGTGTAACTGTAGGTTATACCTTGTACAATATCATAGCTTTCACAGTAACTTTCATTGCTTTTGGCATATTCATGTTCAATATTCTTCACAGACTATTTATCTAACCTACCAAGGAATACTTTGTGTGACAAACTACATTTTAGACTGTGTTTCTTCCTATAAATGTGTCAAATACGCTGCTTGTTTCTTTTATAAATACTGGCCATCTATAAAATCATAAAATAAATTATCGTTATCATTTTTCCTGGATTGTTTTTATTCTCTTTAGAGATAAAACTAAGAGGGGAAGAAGAAAAAAACCCTTTATTTTATTCTAGTACATTTCCCCAAATTTCATCTAAGCACTCACTCGCAAAAACCCCTGTGCTTCTGGAAGGGGTTTTTCTGGAAGGGGATCCCAGAAAGCATTGGAGAGCCTTGGAGCCCTGCAGTCCACCCATCTCAGCAGGCATGGATTTCAGTGTGCATTTCCATTTTTCATGACACACTCTGTGTCTGTCAGCTCTGGACAAGAGGAAACTCTTAAAATGTTCACCAGTGTCTTGGTGTTAATGTGGGCATGTTTCAGCTGTGACAGGGTAATTACCTACCTACCTAAGTAGAGACTGGTGGAAAAAAAGGTCTAGGTTTAATTCTGACACTGTGTGCAAGAAATGCTTTAACCAGTCACCATGCGGAACTCACTTTCCTTATTCTTCATTCAGATGGGTTTGTTCTTCTCTATGAAAAGAACCCCACAAAACACAAAACAAAACAAAACAAAACAAAACAAGAAACCAAAACCAAAAAAACACCCTATTCACAAAGATGTAACACCTAGGACGAACCCTTCCCTGATGCCAGCTATCCCTTCCTCATAGAAGCAGTATCTCTTGGAGTGCTTCCTTGAGTGCAGAGTCGTATTGTTTGCCGGGGACCTGCCAATCTCCTCTTCAACTCTCTCAGATTGCAGTAAGATTCCCAAACTGGCAGATAATTCAGCAGGCATGGCACACTGGGTCTTGCAAGCTCTTGTTTTGCACCAGAGGAGTACAGATGGACAGATTTCATCGCTAGGCTGATTTGTGTACAAGGTACTTGGAGATCATTGAACTACATCTCCACCATTTCCAGGTCTGGAATGAACCCAAGTGAACCCAGAGCTGTATCTCTGTGACTTTGGTGGACCCAGGTCCTATAGAACATCTCCTTTGCCCTTCTTAGGAATTTCCTTAAGAAAGGCAGCGGAAAGGCTTATGTTCATATTTCACTTTCAGGCAGTGCTCAAAATTCCTGAGACACAGAGTTTTGCAGGAGGAACGCAGTGTTTATGGTAATCACCAGTGTATGTTCATGAAAATAAAAGCAAACAGCAGTCATCTTTCCATTCTATCAGTTCCCAGTATTCTGTGATAGCTAGCCCTGATTTGTTTCAGTAGAGCATACATGGAAGATTATTGTAGTTCAGTGAAGGCTACAGACACCTGGACACAGATATGAATTTGATTTTTCATTGGATATAAATGCTGAACTCCATAAGGACCCGTGAGAGGCCTCTCTTCAGACAACTAATCTCACATTCACCCCATCTATATACACGTAGGCACTAAGCTTAACAGTACAGGTGCTTCCTCCTTAAGTAGAAATCAAGTCTTCAAGATAGTGATTTAAGTTTCATACTAACTGAATTACACTTGAAGAAATCCTTTCTCTCTACTAACTAGGTGTGTTACCCAGGACAAGTGAGATCCTAACTTAGGTACTTAAATTATGTGGCTAAAGTTGGGTAGGATGGATCTGTAACATAATAAGCAATAAAGAAATATACAGAATTTTTCAGAATAAGGAAGGTATGCTACTAATCAAAACAGCAGTCCATTGATGTTTTATTTAAAAACAGAAGTGAAAATAAGATTATCTATAAAGAGGGGATTTTTATTACTTTTTTTTGAATATTCAAATCATATCAAGCTTGCTATTTCCTTAAAGCACATAATTTGTAGATGACATGATCAATGTGCCTCATGTGATCTCTTCAGAGAAGTTTCATTAACCTTCTTTAACTATGAAAATCATTCTTATCTCCCAGTATACAAAGAAATAATTTTCCTAATGTGGCTCACCCCAGCTGTAACTCAGATGGTACACAGATTATCCTAGGTGTCTCTCTGAAGTCTATAGACTTGAATATCAAATGTCTCAGAATTATCATAACTTGCTTAAAAAAAACCCAGCAACAACAAAAACAGAAGGAAAAAAACTGACTTGCCATGTGTCCATTAAAAAAAAAGATTATGATTTGAAAAAAGATTTGAAGATTCTGATCTTAAGAAAGGCTCTAAAGGAAAATCTGCAGATGTAATTAGTTCAGCAAATGTTGAAATGCTGACTTTAAGAGTATATATATTCCATGTACTTTTAATATGGACTCTCCAGCATCACCACTTCTGGCATACTTAGCCAATTTATACCCTTTGCAATCTAATGCTTCATCAGGTTTATATAAACTATAAGTAAGTGTAGCATCTGACTCTTTGAAAAATGTCAGAATTAATTAAGGTGTTCAGCCTAGCCCAGTATCATGTCTTAAATTGCTTTATTATCATACTCAAATGAATGTGCAAGAGACTCCACTGCAGATAGTTATGGAGTAACTTGCCTGTAGAGACAAGATATTCTGAAATCTCCAATGTAGCAGTGGTATCTTATGCTTTTCAACAGGACAGTTTATATTCCATTTGAATTGGACAGTATCAGATTATTTTCTGCCCAGTCCTTGTATGAGTAATGCTGAGCTCTTGCTCTCCACAATATCTTGTACCAATAAAGTTCACAGCCTAATTAAACATAATTTGAAAAGGCATTTCCTGTTCTTAATTTTTGTTTTTCATTTATTGGCCACCTGACCTTGTGATATTAAAAAGACTGAAAAGAAGTGGTCGATATTTCACACTATTTATACATCTTTATTATATCATTTATTTCCATCGTATCTGCATTCCCATTCTGAAGTTCATTATTCCAGTCTTGCCTATGATCCTGATGATACATGTTGGCTTTCTGGATTATGAAAAGTCATTTTCCTTTTAAATAATTGTATTTACTCATGCACATCTGAATTAGATGAAATTATTACTTCATTTTACTTAATTTTTTGCAAGCAAGCATTAAAGAAAATTTTATCTGTTACTTTGAATAACAGGGATTAGCTAGGCATCTGTAGAAAGTCTGTAGTGTTCAAGGATTATTATTTTTTTTATCAGCAGCATAAACTTAGTAACTGTCACATCTGCAATTTTGAAACTTGCTGTAGACTTTAGACTTTTAGGTAGCCATGTCAAATAAGAATTACACATGCAATGCTGTCTCAGACAGCTGGAGGTCAAAATGACTTCTGTCCTGTCTCTCCTGAAGTTCATGAGCCTTTTGAGGTGCATCAGATTAGCTTTCATTTTTGAGCATGTAAGCATATATAAATCAAATTTTAAAATAAATAAAATACTTCTTTTCATCAAGTTTATAAATCAATTCCTTATTGTGATTATTACAGTTAATTATTCACTGATATATGCCAAGGCACTGGTACGGAATTCCAAAGCTTGGTCAGTGTGTGAAGCTCATTCCTGCTGTGGGTGGTGGGCGCACACCCACACCTGCATGCTCAGGTGCAGTTTTGAGGTACAGGAGCACTCTTGTGTGATGCAGAAACAACGCTGCAGTGGAACACTGGAGTTCAAGCACAGTACACTGACTCCGTGTACCCACCTTTGGGGTACTCTTTATGCTTCATGATGAATACTTATACCAAAGATTCAAATCGTTTTGTGCCCTCTAGGCCAAAGAGAACCAGCTGTTCCCGTGGTCTGAGGCTGTTTTCAACTTTTTGTCTGGTAAAAAAATTTCCTTTTTCCACATCAGTGTTGCTCTCATGTTCAAGTTAAATCATACTTTCCTTTTTATAATTAGAAGAAGAAAATTATAATTAAGTGGAAAATGGGACAGAAGCATTGCTTATCCTGTCATTTTCCACGCTGTGGAAGCACACTTTGCTTGGTATATTGAATACCTGTGCTCTTCATGCCGGCCTCTGTGGGGCTGCACGGGGTTGCAGTAGTTTAGTGAGAGAGATGAGGACCCCAGAGGTCTCATAGCTTCACAGAGGACATCCTCACCTAGTTAAAATAATGATTATGGCCTTCCTGGAGGCGTATACATCAGGAGAGAGGGTAAGAGCACGGAATCTGAATTTCTTGTTATGAGTGGTCTGACTTGTGGCATGTTGGCACATTGGCAACATGAAAGCCTGTACTACTGCTTGCATGTGTTCAGCTACAGCTTCAATGCTGAATGTTTTGCTGGTGCTCGTGTTCATCAGCTTGATGCATGCATGTGGGCTTTTCTCCTTTAGTATGGGAAAATGTCATCTGTGGGTCAGAGTTTTGGCAAATACACCCTGTTTCTTCCTTCACAGGATTTTTCTTAGGAAGAAATGTGGGGGGGGGGCATAGTTCTGCAAGAGTGTACAGCATCTTCCCATTGGGAGCTTCATGTGTGGAAGAGGGAAGCGTGGAAAGGCTTAAGAGAAGGCTTCCATCACTATGGTATGACTGGGTTGTCCCAGTAAACTGCAGGGGAACACCATAATTAGGCTGGAAAGAGTTTAAATCGCTTCATCCAGACCCCCTTTTATATCTATTTTCTTTGCCTCCACCCGCCTTTTTCTGGGGTTTGTTTTTCTTGTTTCTTATGGCTAAGTTTCCCACTCTGTTGGATTTCAGCCAAAGCATGTTTTTATAGGCTGGGAAGAACTTTTCCCACATTACAGACTGGCACCTAGTGGGTGCAGATTAGTTGCCATCTTAGGAGCATGCGGGAAGCCTGGCTAGAGAGGGGATGTCACTTCTTTATCAGAAATTCTTTATTGCAATCGTATGCTTGGTGTTCCTAAGAAACTAATTGAGGTAGTTAATTGATGATGCTTTCTGTCCCTCATAAACATTTTGCCTCTCTTTATGTTTAATGACTGTGGGTTTAATTTGTTTGTTTATTTGTTTGTTTGTTTAAATTGCTTTCTGACAGTTCCTGGCTATCAACTTTTACTTCATTTAAGTATTTCAAAATTACAGCCGTCCATTTCTTTCATTGCCTTATGGCTTTTGTTGCTGGAGCCAGTATTATACTGTTCCAGAAAACTCCTGTTATAGTTTATATCACCTTCTATAAAGATGCTCTTAAAATCTTGGCTTTCTGATGGCCTTTTGGAAGGCCTTTTCTAAGGCCTCTCTTATTTCTACCAAAACTGAGTCTGTCACCTTGGCTTGCTGGGTTCCTCTTGACTTTTAATGAGCTCGAGCTTTTGTCCTTTTGCTAAAACCCCAAAGTGAAGTGCAAGTGGGCTGCTTTGTATTCGGTCACCATTCTTTGACCCTTTTGGTTTAAGCAACCCTATGACAAGTTAAAATTTCCCAACTGCACAGTTCATGGGGTCATTGGTACACAAAAACTGTCTATGGTGTAAAAGTGTTCTCCTTATACAGGAATATCAGTAAAAGCATTCTGTCTTATGCTTTTCCTCCACTGTGGAGGGTTACTTACCCAGGAGACATTTCAAAAAGTTTGAAAAATACTTAAACATCTTTAGTTATTTATTGATGTTTTTGTTGTTGCCACTGTTTTCCTGTCCCAGGTTAAAAGCAGACATGAATAAAAGCAACAAAACAAGATGCGTGTGTTGAACACATGAAAGCCAGTGGATGCACTTTCTTTTCCCAAAGGTGATAGCATGAAAACTATTGAAACTTCCATTGTCTAAACAGTAGGGGGGTTTTATGTTGGTGACTTGACTGGGATTTTTTTTTTCATGCTGCTATAAAAGATATGGATACAGAATTCTTCCAGTGAATCTTTTTAGTGAGGAACTATATCGTGTGAGCAATAAACTACAATGTTTACAACTCAGCTTTGCACAGCTTGATGTACATTTATAACTAGCAGGTTCTATAAGAATTCTGCTTTTGTTTTCCATAATCCTTAGTTTTATGTCACTAAGATCATTAACTTTTTAACATGAATTCCATATGTTGAAAACATTGGCAGAAAATACAATACATTAAATCTGATAGAAAAAATGTTAGACAGTTAATCCATAGGCTTCTTTTACTTTCATCTTTTGTACAGAGGAAAAGTCCAATAGCACTCGAGTGATTTTGCCAGACCCTATTTTTATTGCTATTCATACAGCAGTTCCAGGGAACTAGTACATATTTCTAGGAAGTACTCATTACCAGTTTCAAAGAAACATTTTTTTTTTTAAATAAACTTGAAGGATTTAGGTATTGATTCTATTAAAAAAAAAAAAAAAAAGCACCAGGATATCAGATGCACTTAATGTACTGTTTCTGACAGCTGATGATTTGTATGCTAGCAAATAGCTCTAACCCACCACAGCATCCTTCCTTATGCAAATGGCTTTATGCTCCTAAGCAGTGTTTTGACTAAAGAACACTTTTTGACTGTTTCACAGGGGTACATCTTAATGATGGAAACTGTTGGTACTTCTTAACTCTAACATTTATATAGAAGACCTGGTAAAAATTTGGCCTTTGCATCTTGGATATTGCTTGTGACTTGATCTATATATGCATGGATTCATACACTGCCAGTATTATGGGTATGTCAAATCAGGGGAAAGGGGTGTCATGGGCTTACAAGCATTTTCCTGCCAAAGTCAGCAACTAGAAGGTTATACAAATACATGCTACTATGTCCAGACAATGTAGCCTGACTCACTGAGGAGCCTCTTGCCTCTTTTTTCAGACCCTTGCAGTGGGAAGTGGAGGATGAACTTCCATAGACCTTCTGCCAGAGAAGGGCCTACCGAACACTGTCCGGAGTTAAGGTCTGGGCTGGGCTGAGCTATGAAGTTGTGCCTGCCTTTACAATGGCCGCTTACCCCCTTTTCTCCTTTGCCTACATATAAAATAGAGCTTTCCACAAACACACAGGATAGAGTTGTATGGAAGACTGCACATGATTTTTGCTTCTGTTTTGGGCTAGGAGGTCAGATGCATACATTTTTCCATGAGTTTTTTTTTTAAAAAAAAAACTATTTCTCTTCTGTATTTATTTCTAGATGGGCCAACATTATACAACATCACCAATCCAAACAGCACAGGTTCTGAAAAACTGGAAAGGCTTTGCATGATATTAGGTCCATCTGTAACTGGAAAATACATTGGTTTGTACCTTTTCAATGAATCACTTAAGTAAAAAAGGAAAAAAATTGTGCAAAGTGCAGATTTTGAGGTTTCTGAAACTTGCTGTGAAAATTTTGCACAGCCCTGTGTAATAGTAACTTTAACTTGACACAGCCCAGTTGTTCTGGTTCTTTATTTCAGGCTTCTTTATTACATGCACCTGTTTCAACTAACTCGTAGCTGTTTTTGAAACTCCTGATTGGCCTGCAGCCAGGAAGCACTGCATGTTCCCACAGTTAATATGATCTAGGTCTTTAGAGGGTTCATGGAGATGTGTGTAATACGAAAGTACAGACAGATAAAAGCTTTTCTCTTACTTCTGCCTAACAATAGCTTCGCCTGTTTACTTCTTCTGGTCTCACTACCAAAAATTTGGGAGAAGAGGTTGTTCTTTTAAAATGTCTCCTGCATAGGCTGCGCTTCAAGTTCACAAGTTCAGGGGAGTTTTGCATGGTTTTGGATTTCATTGCGACCAGTTCATGCAACTCTGGACTAATCCTGTCTGTCCAGTTCCATAGTAAAAAATGTGGGCCTCTAAAATGACATCAACAAATAAAAATAACCAGCTAATTTAACAATAAGCACATTATGCAGCTGAATATAAATGTAGAGATGCATTTTCTATTTGTGCTTTCACGTTGGTTCTGGGTAAGATTAGGTAAAGTAAACCTTTTAGTAAGAAAACATTATATGGTCACCTCATTTCTGGGAAAATGAGGCTTTATGTGAGAGTTCTCTGTGGCTGTAAAGCAAAGAATATGGTAACAAGCTCTCTGGAGAAGGGTTTGTCCATTGAGTTCCAAGGGACTTATTGTCCACAACTGGTTACCATATTTGTGTTTGCAATAGCCACATGCAAAAATGTGCATCCTTCTCTAGCAGCAACCCACAATTTCAGTATCTCCTCAAAATCTGAAAATGGGACAAACCTGTCTTAAATTCATTATTGAACTGCCTTCACACAATTTCACTTTTAACAGAAAAACATTAAGATTCTGTTTCACTCCTTAACACTTTTTTTTTTTTTCCCAAAGGGCACAAAGGACATATATTTTCATGTGTCTCAGGAATATTTTTCAGAAAACTCACCCCAGCAGAAAGTAGCTGTGCCCAATTGCATGATTTTTTAGAGGATTTTCTCTTTGATATCTATGGAGATATCAATCAAGAGGAGCAGACAGACATTAACTGCAGGCATGTAGGGAAGCACTTAAGGTATTTTTTCATTCTGCAGCACTGTGGTTGCATGCAAGCAAAATGTGATACTTGGTGAGATCAGAAAATCAGAACCTGAATCAATAATACTGCAGTTGTTTTGGGGAGGGTCAGTTTAAAGAAAGAGCAGCAAATTGTGATTTAATGAAGTTAAAGGAGACACGCTGCACTGTAGTCATGAGAAGAGTTTATTTTAATGGTACTAAGCACACTTTATTAATCATTTGGGAGAAAACGTACAGATTTTATCTAAGCATAAATATAAAAACATTTTTAAATGCCAGAAAACACTTAGAAAAAAATAGATTTCTCTAAAATCTGTTAAGTAAATTTGCTTACTAAATTCTACAAGGAATGAGGAACACAGCCAAAAAAAGTTGGGGGGTGGGCAGAGGAAGAGAATAAAAATATCTAGAAATGAAATTTAGTTTTCTTTTTGCATTAGAAGCCTCATTATCTAATTCTTTGATCATCTCTATGCAGAAACCAGGCTACTGGGAAAAGAAAGATCTGTATTTTGAACTGCACAAGCAATCAGCCTGAGGTAGGCCTGCCCAGCCTGCTGGAAACACCTCATTCACTCAAGGTGCAAATGGCCTTTGACAGAAGAAGCCATGTACCTCCCGCGGCAGCCTGTCCCACTCCTTACTGTAGGGTACCCTCTGCTAGCTGGGCTGCTGGAACACAGTTTGCTTTGCTTCCTGTTCTGGTCAGGGTTTACAATGTTTTAAATTGGAAGGTGGGTTTTATATTAAGACGCTGAGAAGTGGAGTGGCTGTGGCGTCCCATTTTGCCAGCTCTGGCTGCAAAAGAGCAGTAACAAACTGCTTTGGGGCGAAGCAACTTTTCAGCATGTCACCGCTGTTAGAGGATTGGTAGCGCTAGCCAAACGAGCCAGAGGACTGCTACTGGTGGTCAGTGGTTTCCGCCCAAGATTTGCTAAGATTCTGTGACCTTGACCTCTGTCTCAGTCTGTGGGCAGGAATGTGTGCAGAGGACAGCATCTTCTGTCCCATCCCTCCTACCCAACTCTCTACCTATGTAACCATTTCTCATTCTGTAACTTTCTGCCTTACTTAGATGGACTAATCCCTCCTCCCATGACCTCCATGTTCATTTAGTTCCAGTATTGCCCCACTGGTCCCCTCATCCACCCATTCCTTTTTGTTTCTTTTTCTTTCTTTCTTTTTTTTTTTTTTTTTTTTTCCCAAGCCATTTCCATTTTTCTCCAACCAGATATTCTTTTGTCAACCCATCCTGATTCCTGCACACATTTGAGGATCTCGTGACACCTCTGGATCATACTTTTTGCACTTTTCTTTTGGGTCCCCCTGTCACCATTTACCTTTGCATGTACCTCAGTGCTGTCGTTTCCCCTCTATCTTTGAAACATCTTCCACACAATCAGTCCCAAAAGTTCTTAAAACCATCTTCTGCATTTAGAACTCATTTTGCAGTTTGTCATCACTGTCTTACTTGATCACTAGGTCTGAACAGACACATTTCTTTCCCCAGCTTCCAAATCTAATCTCTACTCAACCAGCCTGTCTTCACCACCAAGGATACTTCTTCCTATCTGTTTTTCCATCTTTTGCAAGATCCTTTCCCACATCTAAATTTTAATTATTCTTCTACCTACACATTGTTTGGGCATCAGCAAAGAAGTCTTTTTGCTTTCTTTCTTAATGTCCTGGAATAAGCAGAAGTAGCTATTTCAGGGAAATCCAGATTCATCTTACAAGCCCTGGACTGAAGACTGGGTATTCTGCAAGTCTTCTTGGATCCTTCAGGCACAGAAACAGTGAGGGAATAAGATTATTGCTTATATACATACACAATCCACTCAGTACCAGCAGCTATGGGAGGATCAGACATGATTATTTTATCTGATGAATTCCAACAGTATCTATAAGGAAAATGTAAACTAACCTTTTTTTTTTCTTTTTTTTTTTCTCCCACATAACTTTTTAATTTGATTGCATTTTAGATGGGTCCAGATTTTAGTAATTTGTTTCAGTCCACAGCTATTTTGGATCTCCCTGGGCTAAAAACAAAACAATCTTTTTTTTGACCTTGAAAAACTATATTTTTCTATATTTTTAGTAGTGTATTACATGCCAGTGTGCCTTGACAGCCAAGGGGGCAACCCGCATCCTGGGGTGCATCAAACACAGCACAACCAGCCGGTCAGAGGTGATTGTCCCGCTGTGCTCAG
>JAVJGJ010000014.1:46751407-46779294 GCA_035590215.1 Microhierax caerulescens
CATTTGGGCAATGCCCTTAACAACGTGCTTTAACTTTTGGTCAGCCCTGAAGTGGTCAGGCAGTTGGGCAAGATGATCATCATAGATCCCTTCCAACTGAAATAGTCTATTGTATTCTATTTTCAAAACAAAACCAAGGAGAACAAAATCCCAAACAAGCAAAATATCAGATAAATGCTTTTAAATAGGCACTTAACATGCATATACCCTTTGGCCATTTTTTTTTCAGTGGGAAGCAAAGTAATGAAGGAGACTCATGAATAATCTTTAATACATGATATTAACAGCTTACCATAGGATGACTAAACTATAAGCTCTGATCCTTCCAGGTATGAAAGTTGTGGGTGTTTTGTTTTAGTCTGTGGCTTGTAAATATCTGAGAGGTAGACTAATTTTCTGAAAGTCTGACTCTATTTACTGTAAATGTAATTTTCCCTAAAAATATATTGACTTTTAACACTGCTCTTCATTTCTTTTGTTTCACTGGGTGGGACAGATTCTCAGGGTAGGTTGATCCTGTTCAGAGATGAAGACTAGACAGATCCATTCCAGGTCTTGCTAGGGACAGATATGAGCAAGGAACAGTAATTAAAAACTTGTGGGGGGGTGGGGGGGTGGTGTTAAAGTTAGCTATTGTTACCCAGTTTCTAAAAACTAAATGGAATTTCCTCATGCCTAGTGTTGTTGAAGTCACCTTTTCACTGGGACACCAACTTTAAGTTTCTCTATCTATGAGATAAAGAGTATCTGGAAGCCTCTGGATTAAATTGAGCTAGTTACTTTTTTAACAACTCTGCATAATTAAAGTTTTAGTGACAGTAGTGATTGTTCTAGCCCTAGCTTTGCTGCTTGTAAAAAGAGACTAGTGTGCCTGAAGTTTTTTTTTATTTTCTTTCTTTCCTGAAAGGCACTAAATATTTAAGTCTAGTTATATTTTAGTTTCCATTTCAGAGGCTGTCTATACTACCACACCAGTGGGCATTCTGTCTTCTGGCCTGGAAGCTTTGGCTTCTTAGGAGGAGTTAATGTGTAAAGAACTGATAATTCTCATTTTTTCACATTATCTTAGGGCTTCTCTTCCACCTTTAAGCAAAAATGGTTTAGTAATAATGGAAGCTAAAACATTAAAGCTCTGTTTATCAGTGGCAGGCCTTTAACATTTAGTGGCCCATATTTAAGATCATGCTTAAAACTTAGTCATACTTTTCTCTGTATTTTAGGAGCAGGTCTTTTGCATGGGATGTTGAAGAAATGCAAGAACTGTAGACTCGTTTTTTCTCCTTAATTGAGAGCCACTTTTATTTATTTGTTTGTTTGCTCATTAATGTCTCATCCTCAATGGCTTATTTATAAAAATACTTTACAACTCAGTATTAGGTTTCATAAAGAAGGGAAATGTAGATGTTGCTCATCTGCATTTAGCCAAAGGCTACTGGGCATAGTTACCTCAGTGCCTACACACAACTGCATGTCTCCAAAAAAAGTGACAGTGTTGGATGCGGTGACTAAATATTTCTGCCCATTCCCACATTAGTGATATATTTGGACCTGTATGAATTAAGGATTCAGAATTAAAAAAAGAATTAGTATACTTTCCATCCATATGAAGAACTAAACATTATTGTTTCCTTTTCTTTCAGGTGTTTTTTAGCCTGTGTTATTTGAGATCAAAATTATAAACATTCAACACCTGCAAAGGGTAACATGAGATGACTAGACTGAAAACTACAGAAAGCAATATTTACATAAAATAGAAAGTATTTCCAACAACAACAGGGTGTCACAATAGAGAAATACATTTTCAATTACAGTTTCATCTTTTTGTTGAACTTTCAGGTGATTGTTTTAATGCCTTATAATAATGATGAGGTACTATCAGGTTTTAAAGTGTGAAGAAATGATCAGTTGCTAAACTGTATTCCAAATGAGCTGAAATATAAAATGTGGGCTAACATTAACAGCAATTTGTATTTAAAAAGTGTTGTTTCAGAAAATCAGGCAAATGTTTCACATACCAAATTTCTAGTGATCTATTAGCATAGGTTTTGATTCAATTATGTATTAGACTTTCAGGTTTCCTATATCCCCTTAATTGTCTCCGGCCTGTTCAGTTTTCTATGGTCATTTCTCTCTCTCCCCCCTCATTTCCAGTAAACCCAGGAAAGTAGCAAAATATGTAACTCAGTATTATTCAAATTACCTAAGATACTGTGCAAAAATACAGAGCTCTGATCACTCCAGCATAAGCAATAAGGCTGCAAATTATATTTTCTAGTAAAAAAAAAAAAAAAAGAAAAATTAAGAAAAATCTAACAATGCATTTTCTGGAGAAGTAAATCATTGTTAAGGCCTTCAAGTCTGTATGCTTCCAGAAGAGTTGATGATGTCCTAGTAGGCAGTATATGAGCACAGTATGCAATGTCTGTTTGGCTCTTTTAAACAGAAGTGGGAAAAAAAATAATTGGATTGATAGTGTGAAAAAATGAAATGGAAAGAGCTTAGGAAATAGAATATGACATACTTCTAAGTAGATTACTAGTCTGTAAATTTACTTAATGCTAGGTAACCAAAAATTGGTGCTATCTACAGTAAACTATTTCTATGGTTCCAGTTACAGCTTTGATGCAGGGTGGTGGGATGGTACGTTGGGGTGGTTTTTGTTTTTGGTTTTGGTTGGGTTTTTTTTTTTATGTCTGGTTTGAGAGTTTTTATCCAGGAGCAGTTCAAGGTAAAATGAAACATAAACATTTTTAGTAAGAGGAACTAGACAACACAGCATGTCCTTTAAATTTTGTTTCTCAAAAAAAATGTGTTCCAGAGTCAAGCTCTTTCCTACCTGTTTCCTCTCTGACCCCATGACTTCTACGTTCCTGGGAATACAGACCAGCTTTAGGAGTAAAGGATACTCCCACGTAAAACCCTGTTAGTTCAGATTCTCAGGGAACTTGGGGCACAGCTCTGTTTTAACAGCCCTAGATGCAGATCTCTCTTCTTGGACAGTTATTCAAATCACTGGGAAATTGTACATATATACTCATTCCTTCATCCATGTTTAAGACTCTCTTTCTGTATCACAGCTGGAAAAAGTTGCCCAAATGTAGTCTCATAACAGATTCCTGTATTCCAGGGTGACAGGAAGAGACACAATTTTTAATGCCTTGCTCGGTCCTAACAGTCCATGCTGGCTCTTGTGAAGGCTTTGTCCATCCATGGTCAATATTCTGGATATGCCAGAGTGCCTAATTCACTGGTTTGGTTTCCAATCTGGTTACTGGGTGACTAAGTTTTGGGCTCACAGTATTCAAGTTCCCTTACTGAATTACAGCTGCACTTCCACACACTGAAAAAAAAGTAAATGCAGCTTCTATAGATTCTCAGTCTATAGACTCTTATCTATAGATAATTAATTACTCCTTTTCCATATGCAGTTCAGCTTTCCCTTGCATTGGTAACAGTTAACAAATACCGTGCAATTAAGCCTTCCTCTTGCCTACTTCTAAACAATAAATTCACACAAGCTTTGGGTTTTTTTCAACTAGAAAAATATCATGTGCAAGTTTTGTTAAAAACAGCAAGGTGCACTGACCCTTCTGTTGGTGCAAACTTACAATGTTATGTTGCAAAGAAAATCAGAAACAATACACCTCCTTCTGTCTCCAGCCCTCTGACATGCTCAGAGATCTCAGTGACATGAAGTATACATAATTAATCAACAACCACCCTCTGAGTACACTCTCAGCATGTTTGCCAATGGAGGTCTGCAACCTACTACTAAGCAATTTCTCATGGCAAGGTCAGGGATCAAATAACAGGCGGTTCAAATGATCCAGCAGGCAGATTAGATAGAAAGTGGAAGACTTGCCCCAAAAGGACGTGTTACCTTTTCTCCCTCCATCTACAGCTTGGTCGATAGAACAGCTTCTTGTTTCTTGAAGAAGGGCTAATAAAGACAGTGTGATGAAAACTTTGGTGAGATAATCATCTTTAGGGTAAGAGCTCTATCTGAAAAAAATACCGTATTTTATTTAAAGGCAATGTATCGGTGTTTTAAATATCTGATGATTCAGTGACATTCTTCTTTCCTTTTAAACAAATGTTATCTGTTTACTTATAAAACATAGCCTTAGAAAACGGAAGTTCTGTACCTAAACAATATCCATATAAGAAAGGTTATTTATTGATATTCAAAGTGTGTTTAGTCTAACACCACATCTTCAGCTGGCTGGTAGGTGGGACTTTCAGTGACCTTCTGCAAGTTCCTTCACCAGTCAGTTCAGGTGTGCCTTTCTCACAGCTGAAAGTTGGTAGGGAGGTGTGCTCCATTCATTGCAGTCCATGGAAAGCCCTCACCAGAGCAGGAGAAAAACGTGAGAGGGAAGGAGCAGAGGAAACTGCTACATACTTGACCGTACCCACCTCCATCCTTCGACACTCAGGGTGGGTAGAGTAGTCAAGTGAAGGACTGATGCTAAGTGTGGGAGGAGGAGGGAGAGGTGGTGTTTTGTTGTCTGTCTTTGTTTCTTGCCACCCAAATCCATTTTTGTTGGACTTTGCAACTGGGTGGCCAAGCTTGTGGACAGCTGAGATGGCCCTCTCAGTAAAGAAAGATAAAGATAGGCTTCAGATCCCGTGGGAGCTGGTGCCCAGGATCTTCACAGCTGGGGAGAAAAGAGCATTGGAAAGGCAGCCTTACCATAATGGAGTCCATGCTGTAAGACGGACTATGAGGTCCCGAGCCAGAACTTCTGACAATTTCTATGAGATCCCTGTTTTCTCCACTTGGCTCAGAAATACAGCCAGGCACTGGCCTGGAGTGATTAAAGTCCTATGTACAAATGGATGATCAATAGGAATGAGCCTAATAAAGGTTACTTAGGGGAGGGAGTATAAGGAAACAGGACAATGTACAGTAATAGTATTCCCTTTCTGCAGTTAAGGCATTTCCTGAGTCAGAGGACAAGCCAGTAAAGCATCTGTCCTCCACAACTTTGTCTAATTATTGCATCCAACTGCACATTTGCCTCCTTGTCATCCTGTGGCAACAAATTCTAGCAATGTGATATCTTTAAAAAAGAAAAGAAAAAAAGAAAACCTTGAATTTATTTTGATTTTCTGGCTGCTATTTTTATTGTTTGTCTCTTACTTCTGTTACAGAATATAATAAATAATTGATATTTGTGCATTTTCTCTATAACATTTATGATTTTAGAAGCCTGTAGCAGTCATCTGTTCTAAACTAAAGTACCTACTCAGTTTAATCTCTGCTTAGATAAAAGCTATTCCATAGCTCTGATTATCCTTGCCATTATTTTCTATGCTTTTTCTACTTTTTTGATGGCTTATTTGAGGCAGGTGGCCAGAATCATAAAAAATGTTCAGATGGTGCTATGATGTTGATTTATACCATAGCATAAGGATATTTTGTTTTGTTTTTTATTACTTTCCCAGGATTTTCTAACATACAAATTGCATTTCTATAGCTGCTTAGTATTTAACTATTTTTTAAAAACTATCTGTAATGACTCCAGTGTCTCTTCCCTGGGTGATAATACGTAGTTAAAAGTGTATATTTGGGAAGATTTGTTTTTCTCCTTTTATGTTTCTTTCTCCTTATACAGATTGCATTTCACTGCTCTTTTCTTTACCCAGTCACCCCATTGCCATGTGATCCTGCTACATTTCTACTCAGTCAGCTTTGACTACCCTCAACAGTTCTGCGTCATTGGCAGGCTCTGTCACCTGAGTATTCTCCCACTTTTTGTGTCAGTCCTGAATATATCGAACACATCACATCACTGAGGGGCCAACTAGTAGCCTTCCCTAGCTGTGAAAGGTGATCATGTATCCACAACAAGTGTTTCCAAGTTCCTGAGTGATTAGGTATCTATGTGATAGAGGTCCAAGTCATGTGAAAGGTCTTTCAACTTTCCCATCATCGGTTTCCTAAAAGCTTTGGAGGCTTCTCATCTTTTCTCTAGTAACAGTGACAATCTCGGGAGCATTTTCTATGTCCTTAGTCCTGTAAATACTATTTTTATGATGAACACTGCCTTCACTAACACCTGTCAAGCAGGAAACGCCAGAAGGTGTTTTGGCAACATGAGAAGCAGTCCCCTTGTGTAGCTTGCCAAAATCCTAAAAAAAGAAAAGAAATCTGAGTTTTAATGCATATATATGCACATGTGTTTATTTTTAGTTGTTTGGGGATTTTATTTTCAAGATGTATGGCTTATCCTTTTGAGGCAATAAGTTGATTGACTGGGGTGACTGTGTCCCCCCATCCCAGAAGTATAGAGTCCATAGCCTTTTCTCTTCAGATGTCTAAAAACAATGGCAAAGCAAGGTACCTTAAGCTCTTCACCGGGGACAGCTTTATTCCCTAGTGCAGACGGTATATTAGAAACAGGAGAAAAGGGCATCCAGTTGTGGCTGGACTACATCTAAGCAAAATATAGTCACTTTTTTCAAGACACTGCAGCTTTAACATATTACTGAAGTTAGAGTCTCTAATTTGTGGAAGCTGGCATAAGTATAAATCTATCCCAGGACTTGTGGCATTCACCCCTCACAGAATTGGGCTTATAAGTATTAGTGAAAGATTTATTTTTGAACATTTAAAATTAAAGGCCCTGTCTTCCCAGAAAATTATCAGAGTAAAGTATATTCTTCCCAGAATACACACATTGCAGATACACACTTTCCTGAAAGGAAAGGAAATATTCTACAATAATTATTACTAAACACATAATTCTGTGCTTTCTTGAAACAAGAGAGTGCTGGAAGGAAACCAAGTTATGTATTTGGATATTTTACATGCACAGAAAGGCTGATTTTTTTGGTTTATTTTAAATACATATATTTTTATTAATGCTGGGCACTAACTTGTGAGAATGTAAGAAACTTCACTGCCTTTTATAAATTAATGAAATTTGGGGCTGCTCAGCAATTTGCAGATTTGCATTCCAGTTATATAGGATATTACATAGCCAGCTACTGAGCTGAAAAGACTTGTTTAGCTGAAAGACTGAGCTGAAAGAAAAGACTTGTTTAGAGTATGCCAAAGAGGTAAAATGAGGAGAGGCTTTTGGGAAGAGATTACGGATGGGCATAATTAGGTGAAATATCAGGAAAACACTTTCTAATCGTGAGGATTATTAACCTACAGAACAGTGTCTCAAGGGAACCATTTCAGAGGCAAAGGAATCTACTAGCTGAAATACAAGCCTTAGTCTTTGCCTTCCCCACAATTCATATTCCTTACCCTTTCATAATGCATTCTTTGCAGAAACTGTATTTCTATTTAAAATGTATATTACATTTTATAAATATATAAAGATATATACATATATACAGCTTTACTCTCTCCTTCCCACGCCTCCTCCACTCCTTCAACAAACATAGCAGCCACGATATTTAATTTTTGCTCACTGTGCCTGGGACAAGGTCAGTGCTGCTTGGACTTGATCATGCAAACATTTACTCATGTAACTTATCTTACTCTTAGACCTAGCCCAATTACTCCATGTTGAAATCAGCAGCATGTATGGAAGTAATGACTTCCATAGTAGTGACCGTTCAGAGCACTGGGCTTTATTATTGCATTTCATACTGATAAATTAAGGAATATGGGGGCTCGGAAATGCAGCCAATCCATACTGCTGCAGTGCTAGAACAGTTCTGTTCTCCGTGTTGTCCTGTGACAGCTAGCATCCTCCAACACAACTTCTGGACCTAGTTTGAGAGTTAGCAAGCTCCCAGTAGGTGAGGGACTGAGTTTTAAAGAATAACAGAGTTTAATAATATATCTATGGTCTTTTCCATATCAGGTGGTCTCAGAGCCACAGGATGATCCTGGTACTTTCAACTTACTGAGTTAGCCTTTAATTTTGAAAATCTATATAATCAGTTACATTCCACAGCTTTTTAGTATACAGAAATGTTTATTTGATATTCATTTTCTCAAAGATACTCTGTTTTCTTGCATACAGAAGGTAGTACTTGGGGAAAAGATTACTCACTAAAATTCTGTCCCTTTTCAATGCTAAGTAAAATTTCAGGGTGGAATTCTTTCATAATGCTGATCTGTTTTATCATAATCCATTTGATGAGTTCTAAATTAAGTTTGTGTGGAAGACCACACCATAAGATTGTGTGTTAACACACTAACAAACCTCAAGTGAAGTACATCTGACAAAACACATAATTAATCTGACTATATTCATTTCAAAAAATTGCAGCAATTCTCCTTTTTCCTTTTCCTCTTAGTTATTCCAATTATGTGCTTTTATTTTCAGCATCATTTGAAAAAAAAAATTAGCTAGTTTTCCTTTTTTTGGGTAATCCAGGGCTCAGTGCCAATTCCCACCATTGAATTATTGTGAATGCATCCTGACAATCGTCAGTGCAGTGCATGCACAGATTGTCAAAGACACATGTTAACACTGATTTGTCTCAGAGTCAGTGTTCACAGGAAGGATTTTATTCAATTTTCTTTTTTCACTCTTTGTATGATTCTGAGTTTTGTCACCAATCTGCTGTGGTTTTCCCCTCCCCTTGTTCTATGAGTTTTGTTCACTGTTTTCTCTTTGCCATCACCCATATCCAGAAGACCTAAGAGTAAAATTAATGTCTTGTATGGTAGGATTGTATTCTTTACATTTAGCATTTTAAATTTAAGACATCTAATGTGAGGATCACCTGATAAAATACAGCTATATACAGAGCAAACTAGTTGTCAAGATTTCATGTATATAATTTTCATGTGATTCATTTTGTTTTAGAGAAGGTATCTAAAGCAGGTCAGATGAGTTAAAAAAGTGCTTATTTCTCTTTTCATTATGGAGGTCAGCAGCTGGACTTATGTCATTCTTGCTCCTTAATTGCACCAGTCATTCAAACTTCTGTTTTCTGTAGTAAGACAACATCTGAGTGAAGCATTCTCGTTTAGATTTGACGCTTCCCAGGGTGGGATAACTTGCCCTGCTTAGATCCTTGTTCGTCTCTGCTGTCCATAAAGCCCAGACAATTAGCCAAAGTAATTACAGTTGGTAGACAATCTAGATTTTCAGTCCCGTGTCCAGAACGTGGTGTTCACTTTTTCCATGTGAAGAGAGAAGAGGCTCCACAGAGGAGTCTTGGTCCTTAGTTTTTGCACAGACTGCTGCTCTGAGCACATGCGCTTACACTGGCTGCAGCGGATGAAATGCCTGTTGTGATAATCCATCTGACCCCTTTAGCTGGAGCCATGAGGTGCTCTTGAATGGATACGTGCTTCAAGCCTGCTAGCTGTGCTACCAAACCCCTTAAATTTTGAGTTACCTGTGTTGTGTATCGCCAGCATTAGTGAGCTTTGTGTCGATGGCTAATTACCACTGCTTTTGAACGCTGCGCTTTTATTTCAAGGCTGCCTCTTGTCAACTTTTAACTTTCATACAGTGCTTGAATGCCAGACTGAAAATCCCTTTGCTATACACGTGACCTCATTAAATCTTTAGCAGTAATCTACATTTTCCGATTCTTCCTTCCCTAGTGTTTGTTTCACCTCCGGTGCACGTTCCCTCCAATGCAATAATGCATTCTTCAGGTGTGGGTGCTGGATCTGGGCTCCGTGTTGCAGTAATAGTTGTACCAGAGGTAATACGATCCCCTTACACCTACTTCATATTTCTCTGCTCATAAATCCCAGAATCATTTTAGGTCTTTTTAGTCACAGAATAACAGCACTAGCTTGATGGGAGTATGCTTTTTCTTATCATAGTTCTTTCTTAGATAACGATGACTGAAATAATTCCTCAGACTTGAAGTGTGGCCTGAGCTGTCCCTACATTTCAAAACACATATTATTTCTGCTTAACTTATCAAATGGTGCAGATGACTCTTTTGATGAACTGTATTGACATTTACCATTTTGTTGGGGTTTTTTTTGCAATGTACCAACATCATTAACAACCACTTAACTGTTTCTTACAAATTATTATCAAAATATTTACTGCTATATCATAGAGAGCCAGTTTCTGTGGACCATCTTTTTAAAAATTTTCAGTGATGATTTTTCATTACATTTGCATTTAGTTGTGGAACAAATTATGGGAAACTTTTCCTTTTCTCAGGCAATCTCTGATTTTTCACTTAAGAAAATTTCAGCCTTGTATTAGTATTACAATAAGTAATTATGCTACTAGAACAAGTAACGTAAGAATCTTTCTTCCTGCATTTGATATGACAATTTTATCTATAATTTGGCATATAAAAGAAAGATCTGATAACAAAAGCGTAAGGTATAGTCATTTTCTGAATTTGTTTAAGTCAGCTCACAGCTGGTGTGTGATTTAGGCTGCCTGGACCTCAGGTAACTTCTCTCAGTATCTTCTGGAGTAAAAACAGACTAAAATTATGTGGCAGTTAAAGAACAGCAATGCCAATGCATAGCTGTTCATAATGGGGGCAAGTGTCATGGCAACCAAGCAGACTCACCTTGGGAAAAGTGAGACACTCCAAAAATGTTTTTCAACATACCCCAAGGCCCTGTCACTGCCTATCTTGTTTGCAAAAATACTAGCACTTTCTTGACATTGCTGCATTTTCCCACACCATTATGCTGACTTTGTAGCATTCAGTTGCAAATGCATACTAAGATGTTATTACTGTTGGTATTATTACTATGAAGCAGGTAAATACAACTCTGAATTTACAGGTATAAAAATGACATGCTGAGGAAAACTGTTATATATATATGTGTGTATGCATATATGTAAAATTGCAACTAACAGAAGAGAGTTGCCCTTCAAACTTAACAGGAATTGCTAGCTAGAAAACTTGGCAGAACAGCTATAGTGTGATCGATCCAGTTGCTGCTGCACATACAAACTTGTGTGTGAACTTTAAATTCAAAATCTGGCCCCTTTCTTCATTCCTGTTCTCTTCTCTCTAAATATGTCGACACAGTAGATACTGCATACCAGAACTTGTACAATATGCACATTCCTCTTAAATGGGTGTTACATTTCTGGAACTGAATCTGGAAAAAAAAAAATATCCTTTTTTTTTTTATTTTTATTTGATGCCCAGTTTGATCTAGATATTTTGTATGAACCATTCAAAAAAAGAAAATTACCAGTTTTAGTGTTTATTACATAAATGTCCAAGTATGTAAACAAAACAACACAGAAAACAGGTCCCATAAACAGAACATTAAAAAATATAACCTCTGGCTGGAAGTCAGATGAATGGTTTATCTGGAACCTCCTAGGGATTTTCACCGTATAAATACCATGGGTTTAGTCTAAACTTTAACTAAGAAATGGCAGTGATGCCAAAATTGACTACAAAAGATCTGTTCTTCATGGAGAAATGATTATTCACATTTATTATCTCCCTTCTCAAAAAAGGAAGTAAATAAAGAAAAAAAAAAAGCCTACCAAAAAAAAAAAAAAAGAAAAAAGAAGAAGCCTTGTGAGAACTGCAAGGCAGAATGCCAAAGACAGCATTCAAAATTACACTTAGTTAAAATGAGAGGGACTGGATTTGTACAAGTGGAGACTTAGCAGCATGACAGGTCACCCTACAGGCACATGTGCTGCTCCCCGCTTGCTCCCCACCCCACCCCCCCCCCAGCTAAATATAGAAAAGAAATAAGGAAAGAAATTATGGTTTTGTGGGTTGAGTATTGACCTGGGTTTGGTTCCTGTTCTGCTTCCAGTCTTACTTTGAAGAAATCACTGAGGGTCAAACCACATTTGATGTTAATGCAGCACAGTCAATAAAGCCATGCTGCTTTAATCCTTCTGAAAATCCTGTTGGTAATATTTCTGTGCCTCAGTTCCTTACTTCTGACATTATAGCTAACACTATTTCCTTTCTCCTGCCCTTTGTCAGTCTTGCCTATTTACACAAAAAAAAGTCCTGTGTATGCTTAATTGTCTTAACAAACGCCTGTTAACACAGAACAAGCTCTGGGCACTCTTATCCTCACAGCAAAGTGAAGGAGTGAGCTCAGGACACAGGACAGTTTATGGTCCTAATTCTGATGTTGCTAGAAAGCTGTTATTTCTGTGCTTTTGCTGTTGCTGGCAATGCTTAGGGTGGCGGGAATGCAGGAATACTCTACAGATTCCATCAGTTGAGCAGATGCAGCCAAAATCCAGAATGGCATGGAAGCTTTGTAGGTATTTTCTTTCTTTCTTGTACCCCCATGATCCAGGTTGGACGTCTGGCGGATCAGTAGAGCCATGATTTGCAATTCTGAGGGTGCTTTGAGGTACCTTGGGCCCTCCTTGGCCTCTATAGAGCCAGACTCGAGTTCCTCCATAACCACTGTGCAGTTCTCTCCCCTGTTAGACTGTGATTCAGCATCAGGGATTTTGTCACTACTTTTCTTCACTGAAGTACAGACTGGTGATGCACAAAACAAACGATTTAGTGTGGAATTTCTACCTTATCTTAGTAGATCTAGTTTCTTGAATTCTGAGTGGATACACCAAGGGAACAGTTTCCTCACAGGTCTTTTTTTGGTTGTTGTTTTGTTTGTTTGTTTGTTTTTTCTGTGGCTAGGAAGCAGATATGCGAAGGCAATGGAAATGAGATGGAGTTTTATTCAGAGTTTCATTAATGTATCTCACTTCTGGGAGAACAAATATCACTCAGGCTAGGGAGAACTGATGAAGACTAAAGGTGTAGAAATGTATTCAAAGTACTCACATAGAACCTGAGTATTCTTCTCAGCTAAAAAATCTTTGCAATTTTGATTAAATGCAAAAGAACGGATAGACTGCTTTCTTCACATCTAATTGCATTGGGTATCAAAAGATTATCTCTTCTGAAAAGTAAACATTTCACAGTAGCTGGTCTGGTCTGGGTTTTTTTTCTTTGTTTGCTTGTTTGTTTTAATGCAATGATTCAGACGTTCCTTGCCTAGAGAAGGAATGGTGATACTTAAACTTAGTCTTCTAACTAGTTACAAACATAGAGAGAAAAGCAGATCTCTGTTCATTAGAAAAACTATAGACTGTACTGCACCACAGTAGTCAGCTGTGGCAGTAATTTTGACATTCCTTTGCAAATTAGCCAGGCTTTGTGAGTACAGGTCTACTTTACTGCACAGGGGGGCTTTCAGCTCTTGGAATCTGGCAGGGGTTCAAGATCAAAGTGTTGCTTTGAACCCACTTGTTAGCCATGCAAAATAAACACAATTCACCTTGCAGTAAAAAGGGGGGGGGGGAAGAACATTTTTTAAAAACCCTTCACATGCTAATTCAATATTTACACTATTGATACTAAATTAGACCAAGGAGAAAAAATATTAACATGCTGAGAAAATTTATCTACAAGCAAGTCTTCTACACAGGGAGAAATGAGGTTTTTTTTGTTTTTTTTTTCCCATGAACACAATTGCAGACAATGCTTAAAGCACAGAGAGCATCCTGATGTTGCCATAAAAAGTTCCCTGGCTAATTATTTGCCAGTACAACTGTTCACTTCCTGTGGTGGATTTATGCTAAATCCTGTTATTAGTCTTGCTCTGCAATTGCCATTGTCTGTGACTGGAAGCAAGGCTCAAAGGCTACAGTCAGCCTTTTATTACAAAACATGTGAATGGAGATTTGACCCAATGGTCGACCACTTCCCCTTTTGGTTTTATGTAAGCTGCTGAGCCTTTCCCTATAAATCACTATGTTGAAATGAACTTTTACTCTTTTTCTCCTCTTGCAACCCTGTAGAGTTCTGGGGTTTGGTTTAGGGTGTTGGTTTTTGTTTTGGGTTTTTTTGGTTGGTTTTTTTTCCTTTCTTTCCAATAAGGCTTCTTCTTTTTTATTCTTTATGTTTTTCCTTTCCTTTAAAGAAAGCTTTTCAGAACCCTTTAATTACAAACTATCACCAAGGTCTCCTACATCATGGGAAACATAAAATAAATGTTTGAAGTCTTGAGAACTGTGCAGTTCCTAAGTGTTTGTGTTTTGAAAATAAGCAAATGCCCGCCCCCCCCATAAGTATACTTTGTCTAAAGCATAATTCAAAAAACAGTTTACTAACGAGCAAAACTTAAAAACAATTACTGTACAAATGAAAGACTTCCTATCATATGGAAACTGACCACGTATTTGTCTGAAGTATTTTATACTTTATGTGTTCAGGCAAAATTTGGCGAACATTTTTTATTGGAAAATAAAAGCTTGCTAATGTAAATATATAGAGACGCAGGGATGAAAATTGTCTGTAAGACTGAAACATTTTTGAGAAGTTTAGTCATTACAGATGAAGGACCTAGTCCTGCAGTCATTGGACAGAATAAAATTCTCATTAAAGTGATAGAGCCGAATGCTCAGTAAGCGCAAAAGGAGATTTACTTGCATAATTATGTTCAAGCTAGATACCTGTTTTTGTTGGCACTTGCGTCACATACCTGTTGTTCTTTTCATTTAAATTTAAATTATATTACTTAAATTAATAAGCCCTTGGAACTAAAACTTATTATTGAAGTATTATTTGTAATCTTTTTCCTCCTCATACCAATATAAATTGCAATGCTTGAACTTAAACTGGTGTGGCTCAAATCCTTTTTTCTGTAGTTAAATTCACTGAGAATTGCCACTGACTGCAGGAAAGTAAAACCAAACTTGCAAACAAGTGAAATAGAGGTGGATGCAGGGAATTCTCAGACCATTTTCTTTCACGTTTAGAAAGGACAAAAAGAAATATTCCAGTGATATCTAAAATACTTTTGCAGTGGTCTGACAACTGGTTGCTAGCAAATAATAGTGCAATAGTTCAAAAAACCCCAACAACCTAGTCATAACTGTCTGGTGGAAAACCATTAACAGTTGGCAGCTACAAATGTCAAAATGGAAACAGTGGCAGGCTGCAAGCACCTCCCTCCAACTCATTCCCTCTACCAAGTTTAGACAGATCCACATCTGTTGTTTAGAGAAAGTGAGACTGAAGGGTAGCCAAAATCGCCTCTTTGTTTCAGATTCAAAGTTTGAAGTGCCTTGGTCCAGGGTCATACTAAAACCATCATCTTTAAGAACGCTGCAGGATGGACTCATCTGCATTTGTTCACCCAGATGACCATTACATCTGCCTTTAGGCAGGAGACTAGTTCATATTCACTCTCCAACCTCAAAATACACCTGGAGCAAAGAGTTCAAACCACTAAGGTAGTGTTCAGGAGAACTTTATTAATAGTTGGCTACTACTTGGATGAACAGTTAATTGGTCATGTTAATCCGCTCATGCATCCTGTTGAGGCAAATCCTGTCTTCCCTGACCCAAGCCTAAAGAGCTGGGCTTTCCTCAGGAGCATGCCTCAGGCAGCAGGATACTTTGATTTCTTTTTTTTTTTTTTTTTTTTTAACTCCAGTGCCACAAAGCAGTGAAAATGCTGTGGCTATTGCCACCACAGTAACATCTCCACCAGTTTCGCTATGGGCAAAGCCCGACTCCCAGCAGAAGGAGTAGCAGGATTTTGCCTTCATAGCTTATGAGTGTTAGCTGTTCACATTTTAAGATTTTTGATCTTAAAAAACTTTTTTGTTTTGTCTTCTGTTTTCATTCTAGTTTTTCAGTTATTTGTTAAGAAAGAGTGCCTAAAATCATTAATTATGTTGTGTAAACTGCTGATCTAATTTGAGGGGAATGCATTTAAGGAGAATGTTTTACATATGACCTTTCTGAGAAAGTCACAATTTCTTCGTGTAATATGAAGCTCCCATCATAATTTCTATAGACTGTTGACATCTCCTGCTGAGCGTAGAGCTGATCAGCTTCTGACTTCCTGGGAAAGAGCTCCACTAACAAGGCTGCCCCTATTCCTTCACGTTAGCAAATGGTTCTGCCTTCTGGGCTGAAACCTCCTCGCGCTGGAGACAGTGGCAACTTGCACTGCTGCTGTCAGTGGGATGAGGATCAGTGTGCCTTTGTCTGCGGGAAGCTCACAAAGAGTCTGTACCTCCAAAACAGATTCCAAAAACAATCTGAGAATTTGGTAAAGCTGACAAATTTGTTTTACTACCATGTCCACAAAATGCAACATTTATTTGCACAAAATATTAGTTTGCATATTTTAGGTAAAAAAGGGATGCCAATCCTTTGTGAAAAGTGAGGTTTAGTTCCTAATTAACAATATATGTCCTGTAATTTTAATCAATTTATTAAATGCAGAATGTGCTGAATTTTAGTGTGTGCAGACACTGAGGAAAAGAAAACACTCCCAAGTCAATTAATTCTGCACAATTTATTCCTTCCTGGGATTTAGAGTTTTGTTTTGCAAGTTTAATGTGACTATTTACAATGCTATTAAAAATAAAATGAGTTGTGATTTAGTATAAAATTATTCTGAAAGTTCATCATGTTTTCACCAGTAACAAGACCACATATAATAAAAGCTATTGAAAATCAACATTTGCTTATGGTTGCTACACAGTAGGTATCTCCAAATATTTTGAAAGAAGTGTTGTATAACACCAAGTGGTAATTGTTGACAAATGTTAGTTTTTATAGGAAACTTGGAAGATGGAATTTACAATGAATCTATAGAAAATGTATTTTTACATTACATTATTTTTACATTACATTAATTATTTGTCCTATAAAGGAAACATTATTTTTTAGATTTCTTTTTCTTCTTCCCTACTTATTCTTAAAATTAATTGAAAAAAAAAAAAAAAAAAGCTATTGATTGTAGTTCATTTGGCAGGGGGGCTGTTTTGGAAGGCATAGTAAAAAAGCACCCAAAACTACAGAAATCTGTAAAGTGGATAATTTTACTCTGGAAGTTGAAAAACGTGAAGAATTATATAGATTCTCCTGTTGTAACTTGTGAGAAAGAAGAGGAAAGAATCTGCCAGTAACTACTGCACAGAAGAGGATGATGGAAACAGTACTTACTCGGTGGAGAGTGATGTTCAGAATAAGATTGTCTCTTCTAAAGATGAATGTATTTGCCATAATGCTGATGCACCCAGATATGAGAGAGAAAGGTAAAAACTGATGGGTTGTCCCACACTGTGCGGTTCTCCTCCATCTTGCATGGACTGCTTGTTTCTGTCAGAGGAGAAGACTATCAAGTCTAAGTGACTTATATGCAAAAGTAGCCCTATTACAAAACCAAGAATCAATCACACCAAAAAGCCAGTCTGAGCACTGTTTAGACAAGATTTCACGCGATGACGTGGGGAACCCTACCTCAAAACAGAGGCAGGTCCTAGGGCTGTGGGAAACCTAAAGAAAAAGAAGCTGAAATAACTCGTTAGCACTGGCAGTGGGACTGATTTGCTGCTGAAGTGAATCAACATTACAATGTTTTTACCCCAAAACAAATCAGATGCCAGAGATAGGGAAGCAAAACATCCCCTAAATGATACAGCTTTCCTTTCAGGAAGAGTATTTATGACTGAAATTCTTACAATTCTTAAAAGACAATGTATTATAAAATCAGTGAGTGAGGAGAATAAAGCATTTTGCATCAATATTGAAGTAAATTCAGGACCCAGCTGATAATAACTTAAATTTGAGACTTCGAAATGGCTAAAGTGATTTAATGTACTTGACAAAATCAGTACTGCAGTAGGATATCACAACCAAATATTACAATAGAAAGACTGAAAAAATTAGCAGCCGAAGTATCTATACTCCATATGAGAACCTTGTCAAAACAAAACAAAATATAAAAGCCACAGAAATTAGTAGTATTTGGATATAAAATATTTTCCACAAAGTTAGTTGTCGTTGTCTATAAGAATTGTTTCCATCGATAGCACAGTCTGCAGTGGATTTTCCATGTCATTTTATCTCCTGTATGTGTTTGCTAGGCTAGGTCCCACCACTCTTTACAATCAAGCCCTTGGTATAGCTTCGTGTCTTGTATGATGCTGTGTGTGTAAATAATCAAAGGCCTGCATCTCAACATTCTTTCCTTTTTAGCTTTCGAGTTCATGTTGCCTGTATTATGTCATCCTCCAGGCTGATGGATCTTAGGCTGAGATTTAGATTACTGAAGTGTAGACATCCCCATCTTGACACCTAGAAGTCTTGGTCACACTCCCTCTTGGGTCAATGGAACACTTCCAGGTTGTGATTCATCTCATCCCAAAGCAGATTATCTAAATAACTCAGTTGAATCAAGTCTGAAAACTTGCTTGTTTCCCTCTGCTTACTATAATGGGAGCCTGGGGCAGCAAATTCCGATATACACAACAATATTTGTTTCAGTGAATGCCACTCTTGAGAAAGCAGGTTTGATATACATTTGGTCCGTATTTTCAAAAACATAGAGGGTTCAATAGTTTCCATTGTTTTCTGTATTCCATTGAGAACAGTGGGAAGTGTTAAAAACTTCTTTGCATCATAAGAGATGTTTACAGTATATATCATGAGCATGCACGAGTAAGTTCTGCTTGTGTTCCAAGCTGTAAAAAGCCACATGACAAAGGTAGCAGATTGCCAAACCCCAGCTAATATGCCCTGGAAGTGTTTCCTAATATAATTCCCGAGCTGTATGATTTCTGCTAGAGAATAAAAAAAATAGATTTTATGTACTTGAAAATCAGGATAGGATTTGGTACTTTCTTTCTGTTTCTGTTTTGCAACAATGTTCTAGCTCTTAGTAGCTCAATTAGGATACTTACATTGTTTCATAATTGATTTAATGAGGAGGATGATTTAAATGCAATATGTTGAGACAAATAATTAACTACTGTGGGGTTTTTTGGAACGATGATTAATGATGCTGTCCTAGATCCAAATGCATGTTCACAATGATGCATTCATAGGGATGTGACAGGTGATAATAAATGTGTTAACATTCAACTATTATACTCTGGTATGATCCAAGCAGGATTTCCTCTTATTACCTAGTTTACAATAAACTTTACTACAAAGCTGAAATAAGAAAGACTGCTCCAGTGATTTGTAGACTGCTGTAATTTTTGCTGTCTTGAAACCCATAATTTTATAAATTCCATTTCCCACCAAAATTAGCTTTGAGCTAATGTACTTTCAGAGAACTAAAAGGAGATTTGCCCTGAAGGTCTTTAAGCTTCAAGAATGGCACAATGTGCATTTGTTAGGCTAACATGAGTTGTATTTAGTTCTGCTTGTCACACAACATAGATAATTACTAATACTGTACTCAGAGGAGCCTCTTCCTGCCTTGTGCCTAAAATCTGTGTTTTCAAGCTTTGCATAGGAGAATTTGAATTACAAGGGAGCCAGTGTGTTATCTTGGTTGGATCAGTGGTTCTCACCTATTTTGTCTTGAGGAAAATACTCAAATTGGCTTGAGAATGATACAGTCATCCAACACAAGTAAAATCTTCCAAGAAGTCATTGAGAGTTTTCTTGTTTCAGAGCTGCATCGGCAGATCCAGGACAAAGGTTTGAGGTTATGGGCTGATCTGTATGGAAGGAGGTAAGAGATGAGGGTGGTTGTGTCAGCTAGGGAGGACAGAAATTATGGGGAATAAAATACAGATACAGAAGCATCTATTTAATATACAGTTGCTGTAAACATGGGGATAACTCTGTTGTCTGGTAAGCAACTACATTGATAAATAAAATGTGAAGCTACAAACTGTTGATAATTTTCCTTAGAACAGCAAAGAGGTCAGCCCGAAAATGTTTTGGCTAATTAGTACGTGATGACTCTTCTGGCTCTCTGTAGGGTTGGTTTTCACAATAAAAATCATTTCCCCTTTCCATTTATTAACGTATTTACACACTTTTTAATTATATATACACACAGAAATGTGCATATTTGGGGAGCAGGCTCAGGGCCCAGCTTTTTAAAGAATGCACAATACCCATGTGACTGCAGTTAAATTGTATAATAATGCCTATATACTTTAAAGACTTGCACCGTAGCCAAAACATGTCTGCTTACATTCCTCATTTCACTTAAGTGGCTTTTCTTAAGAAGAGGTTTTGTTTGTATTCCTGCAGTTGGTAAAAAAGAAGTTGCATGCCAAGAGCAAGCCCCTAAAACACAGTGGAAAAGGTCTCTCAAAAAGACCACTTCCACCTGTTTTAGTTCAGATATTAAACTAATGTTTAAAATACTTAACAAGCCTCTAGAATTTAACATCACCAGTTCACAGCTCAGGAGCTTGTGATTCTGAGGGGGGATGCCTCTGCACAAGCAAGGGGATTCCAGAAGAGTAACTGCACAGAGTGACCATTTAAAGAACAAATGTGCAAAAGTGACGCTTTATGCCTGCATTCAGGTATTCTGTATAGTCAAACTGAAGCAATATTGTCTGCTATAATTTATTTGGTTTATTTACTTGCTACTGTAAAATTCCTGGTGCAGTTCTTGTTGGATTTCCTCAGGAATGTAGAGTTCAAATATACTGGAAAAGCACAAATACAGTCTTAAGTAACTTCAGTCAGTTTGCTCAGGGTATTTTGAAGCAACTTTAGTCAGTTGATCTTTTTCTATAACTCTAAAACCTGCTGATTTCAGTTTAGCTCTGTTAAATTTTTGCATTCCTCCTCTGAAATTTCACATACGCATCACAATCACTGTAAATGTTTTCACATTGAAATTGAAGATGTAAATGAAGTACTGCGGTTGCTGTCTGGTTTTAGTTACAATGTCTGTTTGTTGACATCTCACATGAAGGCCTGCTGTGTCTCTGGCTCTGTCTACTTCATTTCCCCTCTAATTAGGCTTTGCCCTCAATTAAGTTAATGATGAAACTTTTCCTATAGATCATTTGCCCCTTCAATCAATTAGTGGAATATGAAGGGTGCATCCCTCTTTGGCTTTGGATTTGCTTGCCTCGGGGCAGACTGTTCAGTTCACAAAAGTACTTGGGCAAAGCAAGCGGTTTGCTCTGAAATATATAACCTGACTAAATTGGGCTCATAGAAGTGTAATCTTGATATTAAAAAATATATATATTAAAAATAATCAACAAACAAACAAAACCCAAACCAAAGCCTAGAATAACCACAGTTATTTATAGGACAGTATAGAAATAGCTACGTCAATCTGCAACGCCACAGAAATTATAGAAATGTAGCAGATATTACGTGGCAAACATTTTGCTGAGTGCATGCAATCATGTCCAAAAGCAGAGCAAGACTAAGAAGTGGCTCCCCACATGTTCTTTCTTCTATATTCCCACCTTTCCTATGTCCCATTACAGATTTTTCTTATCCTCCCTTTCCTGAGTCCTCTTTGACCTTCTCCCCAAGTGAAACAGCCTAGCTGGCCAAGCTTACCTCTGCAGAAAGCAGTGCTCAATGTCCTGAGGTTACCACCTGCTGTACCGCTGTGAGATGGGTTCATGACTTCTTACACATCCCATCACATTTCCTGAGGTCGATGTCAGTCCACCCCTGGCATGGTGTAATGCCGCCTTGCTACCCTAACACAGCCATGGGCCCATCGCTCGTGCTTGCTTTTTGCGTCACCAGCCAGTGTGCCTCCAAATGCAGCCCATCTCATGTTCTTCCCTCCAGATTCCTGTTTCTTTAAATCCCACCAAAAAAATATTTGTATCTGCATTGGATCTCTCCCCGCCATTACTCCACCCTTTATTTCCTTGCTTTCCCACCTCATTTCTTCTCTTTTCTTCTCCCTGCCTTATTTGTCTAAAACACTACTGTAATTATACATACTATTCAATCATACCTACCATTTCTACTACATCTTCTGCCTCATCTCATTTCTAAATTTCCTTTTTCCTCCTGAAGAAGTGAAACAAGCCCTGCATCTCCTCCTTTGATGTCTAGATGTCATACATCAGCTTTTATTTCTTCTTATTACCAGTCTGTTTGCTTCATAGACTTAGCTTTGGTGATAAAAGAAGGTGTGATTTTTACCTTCAGGTAACTAGTGAGCAGGAGCTGTCCCGAGGTGAAAACAAAGTAAAGATCAAAGCCTGTTGGTTTTACCACAAGGTAAATTTGCTGAGGTCAGCCCTACACCTTGGCCAGAAGCTGACCTCAGTAAGTTTACCTGGTGGTAAAATGACAGAGCTTGCTCTTCACTGTGTTTTTATAGAGGAATCTGCTGTGCCTTTTAATTACTTGGGGTCAAAAAATTACATCTTTTCAACAGGCAAGGAAAACCCTTCCTCTTTCTTTCACTTTTTCTTAGCCATGCCTCTTAAACTGCGTATGACAGCATTCTCCTTACTCACAAAGAACTCTTATTCATAAATAATCCTCTTTCTAAAAGCAGGTAACTCCTTTTTCTTAACTAGCTTTACCTCCTCTTCTTAGCTGCAGACCTCCAGTTTGTTTGGACTCATTGTCCAGTTTAGATGACATAATCTTTGGATGAAGTGATCTGCCTTGGTCTGTGCTTGTTCACACCTATGCATGCAATCCCCCATATATACAAATGGGCCTTAGGACAAGGGAGGAATGCGTTCCTTATTTAATAGCCTCCCTTTCCCTTACTTTCAGCATTAACTGAAAATTGCATGTTAACATTGTCTAATGCCTGCTATAAAATATTTCTTTCTAAAAATAACCTAAGAACTAGTAGTTACAGTGGGAATGTGTCAAACATGCACGGAAGAATCTTCAAATATCAAGATCATAGGGGCCACCAAGGCAGATCTGGTGAGGCCAACTTGGCAGCAACAGGAAAGGCTCTCACCTTAAGGACGCTGGGGCTCATCCCAACCAGAACTTTATAACTCTGAGGAAAATTCTGAGTCTTATTTCACCCTTGTGCTAGGTGTCAGCAAAGTATCAAGCCCAGCAGTGCAGCGCACGAGAGCATGAGGCACCCTCCACCTCCCTAGCAGCCCTCAGCAGGATGGCCCCACCAGCTAAAAAGCATCAAGATTTCCACTAGACAGGAATATTTTATACTGACAGATGGCAGCGTCATTTTTTATGCTTGACTGTATAGCCTTAACATAAAGAAAGAACCTTAGGCTGTATTTCAGAACAACAAATCAAAGAAGCAGTTTTCCAGTATCCACATTATCCAGCTTTCCTCATACCTTCAAACCCTCCCTTGGACATAGACGTGTCCGTCTTCCAAGTCTGAGCACTGTGTAACTGGCTCACTTGATCTTTTAAAGTACTTGAATGATATTCTGACCCTGCTACACTATGTAAGTAGGCAAATCTAAAGTATGCCCATTTTACTAAAAGAAGAATAACAATAAAGCAGAGAAGGTAATTTGCCTGAGGCCACAGCACCAGAATGAGCCCAGAACTTCTTGTTGCATGCCTGTATCCAATTCCCTGTGCAAGTCATATGTGAGTGTTTTTTCAAATACATTAACTGTTCAACACGTCAACTGACTTAATTTTAGGAATATGATAAAACTGCGGGTTTTTCCTTTTTCGTGAAAAGTATTTGAAGCATTCTTGAGGGTCTGTATGTACCGTTTTGAGGAGTTTTACATAAAATGATGGCTGATCTCTGTGAACTGTTTAGATGTATTCACTTGCCACATTTGCAGTGCACATTTTAGTGTACTCCTAAGTATACAATGTATGTGCAAAGTTCAGCTTGATATAACATAACATTCTTCCAGTGGTAAGAGTGTTATCAATCTGTTGGTTTATAGTTTGCATGTCATGAGACAAGCAAAGGAAGACAATGGTTTACCATATTTTGAATAAGCAGATAGCCAAAGCCTTTTTCCAGATGAATAAGAAAGAGATAATTTGTTTATTTAATATACATAGTCAAACAAGGTCATTTTTATAAAGCAAGGGTATCTTAAAAAGATACCACACATGCACTATTTGTTCCTACCATAGTTCATGCTATAGTCTTAGAAAGAATGACAAGGACATGTCCTTAACATGTATTCTTAAGGGAAACTGAATAAAATGCAGGACAGTGTAAAAAATGAATGTCTTGAATCAGCAGTTCAAGGGCAAATAGTGAAAAAACACAACTGAAAGTGAGATTGGAAGTTTCATGCAATGTGTATTTGATATACCATGTCCTTAGAAACACATCATTTTAACAAACAGATATTTACCAGTTCAGTCACCAATTATCTTAATAAGCTTGGTAAAAAATAAAGATAAGACAATCACAGAAACCTTTAAACTTTTAAAGCAATGGAGTCAGAAGGACAAAGAACTGTATTCATGTAAGCCAAAATAATCTATCAAGTCTGAGTTGGTGTTTTTTAGGCTCCCTATGTCTACAAAGGGGAGTGATAAACGTCTCCAAAGGGTAGATCATCCCCTCTTAAGACCAATGAATAAGACTGGTGGAAAGAATTGCCCACTGGAGGTAGCTTTTTCTCAATTGACTATTGAGAGCACCTCAGTGACTAGACATAGATCCTTCTATCCACATGCCTTTCCAGCAGCAGATATTTAGCTCTGAGCCTGCAAGAACTAAACAGACATATAAATTTAACCACCTGGCTAGTCCTAGTAATATGGAGGATCCTCTCAGATCATATACAGCCAAATACATGCATAACTGATTGCAAATTTAGAGACTAAAATATTCCTTTTTCAACATCTTCTGAATGCCTAGGCCTCCGTATCTGTCTAGAAACTCAAACATAGCTGAAATTTTCCAAGATTATGATGTGCAGTCCATCTGGAAAAAAAAAAAAAAAGTTATAATCAGTTCCATAGATCTGATCCTTTTAATTTCTAGTAGCATAGAAACCTTTGGAGTGAGTAGGAATTTATGTGAGATAATTTGACAGTTGTGGTGGGTTTTCTTATCTACTCTGGAAAAGCAACAACAAAATTGGTTTCTCACAAATAGGCAAGTATGCCTTCTAAAGTACATTTTGCTTATAATATGGAACTTGTCTTCAGAAAGCAAATATATGGACACAATGGGAAGGATCAACAGAACACCTTTATATTAGTTATATCATGTCAGAGGACAAAACCAGTCAGTAACACCATAAATGTTTGCCCAGTTTTCCTCCTCCTGAGCTATTCTCTCATCTGTGTAGTGAATGATGCTTTTTCTACACTGTTCTCTTTTATTTCTCTCAAAAATCATGATTCCCCATGTTTTCCCTTTGCCTTCCTATCCAAGGGGAGAGACACATTTTGTCTGCCACCTAGACAAGCCAGAGTTCTCTACCTGCTTTCTTCTTTCCTAACAACGTCAAACAGTGCTCGTGAAAAAGATGAGTAATCACTTTCCTGTGAAACAAGGAGCTGGAAGAAAGAAAAGGTTTCAAAAATTGAGCTGTAATATAGTTGAGATGGATGTGGACAAGACAATTTTGCTTTCTTAATCTTCTTTTTCTTTATCTACAAAGAAGTAATCCTTCACCTGTTGCTGAGGTAAATGCAACATCCTCGCAGTAAGATGAAGTCACCAGTCAGGAGAACTCTCCACAGCTTTAGACTGTAAATGGGGATGGGTAGAGTTTTTCTGACTCCAGAGCCAGATACATTTTCTGTGGTGCCTAGACATAGGACACTGAATACTGGACAAACACCAGGATCACTGGTGAAGAAGTCTATCTTTGTGCTTTGTGTTGCCTCATGCTGCGCCACGTATCAGAAAACCTGGAACTTCTCCGTGACATCCTTCACCTACCCCATGTAGACTGTACTGAGGCAAATGGAGCAGTAGGTGACAGTGTACGGCTCACAACAGCTAAGAAAGCCTCTGTTTAGAAGAACAGAGATTGATAAAGAGTATCTGGAAGCAATGATGAGCCCAAAAGGCAGCAAAATTTGAGAATCACCTTGATGTTATGAAGAGGTAATGTTTGTGGCTGCTTTATTTTTTTTTTTCAAACATTTTGATTTTCCCACCTCATCCACATGTTTTGCCTGGATTTCGTTTCAGCCAGCTGCTCTGCACCCATGTGCTCATTTCAGCAGCTTACGTTACAGCTGTACTCCTTTCTGCAGCCTTGCTCTGCAGGGCTGATGTCCAAGTCTTGAACTGCCTAAGGACTTTTGTATCAGTGATTCTGGACTAACTCTTGGGATGGAGGGAGCAGGCTACACTTTCCATTATAGCACCAAAAATTCAGAATTACACCACTTAAAATGAAAAATAATATATAGATATATATTTCCCAACAGTTGCAAGCAGATAGTAGAAAACTATTGTCTTCCATATGCGTGAACCTTAAGAAAAGATCAGTTGCAATTGGGCCAAAGTGAGGAAAAAGTGGAACAGTCTCAGTGCCCAGAGCCTCAGTGGGGTGCTTGTCCATGGTAGTGCTGCTTTCTAAAAAGACTCATGCTCAGTTAATGGAATCTTTAACCACCACTTACTTACCTTTTAAAAAGACTGTAATGCTGTGGGTCTGCAGAGGAATTACTTGCTTTTTTCAAGCTGGCTGGGTAGCAAGCAAGGGCAGAATATTACAATTCACTTGAACAGTGGTCATTGAGCTCATGAGCTATCTGTAGGGAGATTCAAAAGAATAGTTTATATAGGTGTTCAAAAGAGCAAAGGCCAATTACAAGGGCAAATCAGTATTTATTCACTTAGAAGTAGTCAGATTTATTGAATGTATTTCTTTTAGTATTGTCTGAGTACATTAATTCTGCCATTTGCATGAAGATTTTTCTCATGAACCAGAAAGAAATGTCTTTTGTGTTTTTTTTTATTGCTGGGTTGCCATAATTCCAGTTCCACTCATATAATTTTGGTTGCATATTGGAAAGGCATAATGATCCTTCCATGTAACAACAACAGAAACCCAGAACTTTTTGAATAGTTGTTTCACCTCCAGTCATCTCTGCTGTTACAAAAGTGACACCAAGAAAAATGAAACACAGAGCTTTTGAGGAAACTGCATGCAAACTTGATACCTGGATTGGAAAAAAAAGAACCAACAAAAAACCAGCTACAAACGATATGGAAAATGTAATACTTTGAATATATCATGTAGAAATTATTTAAGCACTTGTTGAAGGAAATTATTTTATTTAAGATTATACAGATCTTCTATAGAGAAACTAATGCCAAAATAAATATCGCCTTAAGTATTGTTCATTACACTTTCAGGACAGTTGAAGTATCACTTTGAGGCAAAGCATAGTTTTAGTTCAGGAAGAGTCATGATGGTAACCTTTGATCTTTATTTCCTACAGTTAATACCATAATAATTCTTTTTATCTTATCATGTACATACACATTCCTAGGACTTAAAGCCAGTGTTGTGCAAGAAGTTATTTGTAGTTTAAATGAAGTGCTTGGATGATAAATCAAGAGGTTTTATACAATACTAACTTGTGATAAATCATTTTTATGCTGTTTTGCTCTCTAGTACTGCACCACCTCCAGTTCATACCAGCATATAATAGACGATGTATGAACTGTCTGCTTTTTTATTTTAATAAATCATAACCTTTTAGGGGAAGTGGGCACTTTCTGTGTGCTTATTTGACACAGCACAATCTGAGTTAAGCAAACAAAAATAAACAAAAATGAAATAAAACATAGACTGGACATTCTTGGTTGTTTTTTTTTTTTAAAAAAAAGCAATTTTTCCTAAACTAGAAAACTACAGATGATGTCAATCTCACCTGATTTTCATTTTACCTTAAAATAATTATATCTAAAATGGATCAGCAGAATCACCTTCTGGAAATGTTGGCTTGTTGACAATAAAGGGAGCCTGAAATGACTGGGTCAGGTGTAGACATCAATACAATAGATAGACAGAGGTTTCCTAATCTAAATTATTACCTACAGACCACATAAAAGTTTTAATATTAATATTATATTATATATAATATATATTATATAAATTTAATATTATATTAAAATATTAATATTATATTAATGTTTTATAAAATTAAAATAATTTCTTCATGGCACTTGTGGCCCATCAAGCCAGAAATGCCAAATGATCATAATTCCTGCGTATTTCAAAATTTAGCTGCTTAAGTCTGTGTAAAACCCAGGATCATTAGGGCCCTTTTAAAATGAGATATACACATGCATTCCAGGGCTGTCT
>JAVJGJ010000014.1:46785367-46798806 GCA_035590215.1 Microhierax caerulescens
TGAATGTGAAAGCTAATAGATTTAGAAAAGGAGTGTAACAGTCATTTTACTGACTATCTTCTGAGTCCTTCAGCCAAGATTTGTGGTTTTACTGCTGCTTTCATCTAGAGCATTCTCTGTGCATTTTCCCCCCTTTTCTTTGCCATCATATGCAAGACAAGCACAAACAACCATGGAAAAGCAACAAGGACTTTTGCCTGTGAAATGCAGTCTAAGTGAGACAGAATATCATAAATAAATAAAGCCGGACCAGTAACTGAGGAACAGAGGAAATCAATGACAGAAAAGGGAAAATGGCCCTTTTCTTCTCGCATGTACACTTTAAATATTTATTTTGGTCTTTTTTCCCAATACAATCACAGGTGCGAGGAGAAGTGGTTTGTGCCAACCCAGAGCATATTGACAGAAAGGTAGCTGCTGAGAGTGGGGGCTTAAGGGGGAATCTTAAGGAGGCAGGCCAACACCATGGGGGCTGTTTACTGAGACAGATTTGATTTGCACGATTAACCAGGGGAGTTAAAATAATGGTGGTTGAAGCTCTGCTGAACTCATTGGGCTGGGAAGCAAAGTTTTGTGCCATCAAACTGCCAGCTGCCAGGTGCGCACCACTGCAGTGGCCACTTCCCAGCATAAAGCCACCTGCACCACAATGCCCTGGAGGAGGAAAAAGTCCCCTCCGTGGGTCTTAGTGGTGATATCCAGAGGGGTAGAGGGATGGGAAAAGAGGAGCTGAAACAGAGGAGGGATGTGATGATTTGTTGTGCCTGCTGATGGTACAGCCTACCAACAGAGCCCCTGGTGAAAATGAAAGTTCTCGTCTTCCGATGTGGCTGTAAACAAGCTTGCTGTGGGGCATATCTGGACGCCTGATCCTCACTGCAGACCAAAGGGTATTCCTGGGGGAAGGAAGCAGCTCAGCGTGTCTGGGCTGGCACCTCTGTAATACTCAGATATCTCAGACATGCATTTTTAGGATGTTATGTTGCTAACAATGCAACATTGCTAGCCATATATTATTACTCAAAACCAAATAAAACAAAACAAAACCAAACACAAAAAAACCCCACAACCAAAAAACAAACCTTTGGAAGGTTCATATTCTCTTTGATACATGAGGGCTATAGAAGATATAAATGTCAATGCCAAAATACAAACCTGGAAGACTGCACAGTACAGATCTGGAAAACTTTCCAAGGATTTCAGATGATCATAAGGGAGTGGGCAGTAAGAGTAAGTCATTAGTTATTCATCTTTGGTGTCATTTAAAGAGTTTTTTATAAAATAAACATAATAAAAATATTGTTCCTACCAAACCATTAAATAAATAACGTTTACAGGCCTCTGAACTTCAAACTGATAACCAGCAATGTGGTTCTTGTATATGGCAGATAATATGTTTTTTTTTTATTTTCATAAATATGCATACACACACCACCACATACACATGCTCTAAAAATACTAATACTCATGTATAATATCCATCTGCTTCTCAAAACAGAAGTTCTCAAGAAAGGAACTGAAACTAGGACTCTTCACATCCTAATTGTTTGATCTTTCTAGCTTGTTTCATTTATATATTTATCTTATGTATTTATACATATCTCTAAATACAAATCACATACCACACAAATGTAGGACTTTGTCTGCTTACTGTAATACCAGTGTAAGCCATCGATTTCCGCACAATCATCAAATTTCTATTTTGATATTGGACTATGACAGTGAAGCTAGAAGAGCTTCCTCTGCAATGTCCCTTTAAAAAAAAAAAAAAAATTATATCCCATGCTACACTTTTGCCTAAACAATTAAACAATTAAACCATACATTGGCATGTATTTGTAGCTCTTTGTTGAAGGAAAGTGTTATCTCACATTACCAGCCCAACCAATTACTCCACATGTAAACCACAACAGACACCTGATTAGACCTCGGTCTCACTTCTTAATTTTTACAGTGTCTTTTGTATAGGATGCAAGACATTCCCCTAAATGAACCTTTTTATTGTGCTTAATTGAAAACCATCAAAAGTCAATGTGATTTTGTTTCCTATGACCAAATATAGACACCAGATCTTAATCAACATAAATCATAGTTTAGATGTATTTAACATCTGAAGTAGTGTCTGTGCTCTCATTTATGTTCAGTGAAATGAAGTAAGCACATCTAAAGTATGATTCATCTCATCCTAAAATAGACCATGAAAACAGGTCAAATTACTCTTATTGTACCTATTTCTCTCTATTGGCTATAAAGGGAATTAGGTTATTGCCTCAGATACAGACACTTGAAGTTTGTGAATCCCACCTTGTCAAGCTTATTAGTGATACTTGTGGTTGTGAATAAGGTTTATCCTAAAAATTGTGGAAAATATCATTGTTCTGCAAAATGTCTAGGTACTCATATATATAGGTCTCAGTACACTGCATCCAGTTTTGGGCCCCTCCAAGAGGGACACAGAGGTGCTGGAGCATGCAGAGAGAAGGGCAATGAAGCTGGTGAGGGGTCTGGAGCACAAGTCTGGTGAGGAGCAGCTGAGGGAGCTGCGGTTGTTTAGCCTGGAGAGGAGGAGGCTCAGGGGAGACCTTATCACTCTCTGCAACTACCTGGAAGGAGGTTGTAGGCAGGTGGAGGTCGGTCTCTTCTCCCAGATACCAAGTGACAGGACAAGAGGAAATGGCCTCAAGTTACACCAGGGGAGGTTTAGGTGGGATATGAGGAAAATTTCTTCACTGACAGGGTGGTTAAAGCATTGGAACAGGCTACCTAGGTAGGTGGTGGAATCACCATCCCTGGAGGTATTTAAAAAATGTGTAGATGCAGTTCTTAGGGACATGACTTAGTGATGGACATGGCAGTCCTGGGTTAGCAGTTGGACTTGATGATCTCAAAGGTCTTTTCCAACCTAAATGATTCTACGATTCTAAATCATGCCTTTGTTCCTTTGAGTTTATTGTGATTACAGCTCTGCTGTAAAAAAATGTCTAGAAAATGAGAAGTAGGCATGTGGTGAATCTCTCACTACATCTCAAACTGAGCATTTTAGAACTTAGATAAAATTAAGCTGAGGTGCAATCATTTCCTTTTGATTACAATATATTTGTACAACATTCCTCCAAACTATAGTTATAGACCCACGAGCTGCTTTACACTTTCAGGGGCAAAGAATTAAGATCTTTAACAAGGTTGTGATGTGCTTTTACTACAATGCCAGTGAGGTTACACAAATGGCTTACATTGCTTTAGCAAAGGATTAACTCTTTTAATAATGTTCACTGCCTGATTACCTCTGTCTTCCCAAGCCACACCTTAAAATATATGTAAATGTTAAAACATTTGTCCAGCCAGCAGCTGATACTGACATTTTATATTGTGTTTGTTTGTCCCAGCATGTTGCTGGGACAAGTTTAGGGAAAAAGCCCTGTGCCTTCTGCAATAGGTGAACCTGAACTCCCCTGCAAAACTGTGAGGTTCAGCCCGTTCTTGTGTTCAGAAGGCTGGCCACCTGGATGTGCTTTACAGCTTTCATTAACAGAGAAATTTAGTGAACGCAGTAATACAAAATAACTGAATCAGAGAAGCATTCTCTGTGTTACTAACATTGACATTAAATTCAAACAACTGTATATTTTTCATACTTTTCATCTGACTTTCCTTATTTTTGCAGTGACAACGCATTTATCACCCTGTTTTGCTTGATGCATGAGACTCCATACAACGTGCTGTTTGAAGGGCAAGGATGGGCACCCCTTGTAAAGTGTTAGAAGAGGTGGATATTCCCACTGGAACTGACTGTGAAGGGACACCATAGGACAGGGATGTTTTACAACACACTCCGTACGCAGTGGTTGAACCAATCCTTCTCTGGAACGCTTCTCAGACAGAAAATCTATGTGTCTGGAGAAAAAGAGAAACCTTGTCACCCTAGCAAGGAGTTGAGAGAGACATAGTAGTAGATGTCTGTTTGCAAGCCGAGCATTTGACAGGCCAGAGAACAGCTGCCTTGGAGAGGTTGTTAAGGAAAGCTGGTGGGTCTTGCGAGCTGGACAGTGAGCACCTGGAGCTTTTAGCATTTTTTGAAAGGTTTTTGTTTTTTCCTGCCATCTATGGGAAGGACTCCAAACAATTTGAATGTCTATATAGCTCTTTGCCTCCACAGCCTTGAGAAAACAAACTCCTTGCTAGATCTTTTTACCTCATTATCTGCTGCCTTATGCAGCTATGATTGATAAGCACTGCATTTTTTTCGCTCTTGCCAGAATAAGTGACATGAGATCCCATCCACATAACTAACTGGGGGGCTTAGCCCAGGCCAAGCATTAGATCCCTAGGGATGGATTGTCCCTAATACCCAGGTTCCCTGTATCAGAGAGGATCACTGAGCCAAAAAAGATCTTTGAGATGCTTAAACTGTAGGTACAAATTTGGGGTCAGAATTAGATGGACTGGACTGTAGCCTATATTGACATTTATACTGCTGTTAAATATTAATACTGTTATGTTAGACAAAATTGTCAGAACCACATCAATAAGGGACTACATCTGGCTGTAACACATACTTCAGATCTGGGAAAGAAAAACTGTAGTGGTTTACATAAATTTTAGTTTGGAAGCTTTTTCCCTGCTGTAAGATCATGAATCCATGAACTAATGCAGTTCACAAAGTAACACATAAATATAATTGCATTTCTTTTTGTGTACAGTGTAATTGTCTCAGAAATCAATAAGGGAGCTAAGTGAAATTTACTTCCTATGGCAGCGCTGACATATAATTCACTCTTTTGACTATTGATCTATAGTAGATACGCACTTTTTTTATCTTTTTAATAATCTTGGAAATTGTTATAACACTGACTACTCTGAAACATATTATCTGAGACATGTGAGTACCAGTGTCTGTTATCATAAGCAACAGTAACTAGATGAAAATTCTTTGGATCGCTTTTTACTCTGTTAATTCTCAATCAAATCCCTCAGTTGCTTTGGACTATAAGATATTCCACTTTTTTTTTTTTCTCATTCCACTTGCACATACTACATTAAATCTCTGGTGCCCTTCTTCACCTTATTATGAATTCTTTAAATTTAAAAAGTGAGGATTATGAAGAATAAAGCTGTGAAAGAACCACAAGGGTCAGGTCCAAGCTGACTCTTATTTTTATTCACATTTTCTCACTTCTTCTGGGTGTTCTGTCCTGCGGTTAGGTTTCATGGAGTTCAGTTCTTCAGAATCTAACTATTCTGATTTTGAAACTGTTTGTGGGAAACTTGAGTGATTTTTATTATAACTTCCCTAAGTTATAAACGTACAGTTTTTGATACTTGGTATATGTCTTCTTTGTTCACTACAGCTACTGTTGAAGCTAGGTTCAAGAGAGCAAAGAGAGCAACAGGATTCTCACATCTGCCCTATTTTGGATCTCTCTTTGGAGAGACATAATCACAACGCCTGTGGTGGGGACAGCTAGCAGGTCTACTGAATCTAACACTCGTAGGCTTGACACAAATCAGGCAGAAGGCACTGTGTAGTGTAAACGGGTATGCCTGTTCTCTCTCTGTAGTGAAGCAAACACGTTGCTCAGGAGGAGAAAAGTCTCACTCTCTGAATCGGGTTATATTCATTTCCACATTCTCGTAGCATGCTGTCATTCCTAAGAAAAAAATGGCAACTCAAGTCTGTGCTAAAACTGGGAGTGTCTGTCTGTGAACTCTCGCACCAAGCGTAGTTTTAGCCAGCTGTCCCGACTGCCTGAACACCCTCTCCTTGTGATCGTGTGGCACCAAGAGCCCAAACACAATTTTTCTGCATATGTCAGAGATTTTTATGTTGCAGACCAAGAGCAAATTAGGTTGATAACCACACACGACTGTTTGGCCCTGTAATGCTAGACATGATACATGTTTTCTTTAGCATTGCTCCTCCGTATGGTAACATTCTGCATTTTACTTGGTTCACAAGTGTAAGCTAAAGAAGTGCAGGAATGATCAGTAACAGATGCTAAAGGATCTAATTACAGAAACTGACATAGTCACATTTTTAAATCCAAACACGCTAGTTTATTTAGAGACACACATGCGCTTTGTATTAATTAATCTTGAATATGCATCAACATGGATCAGAAAAATAAAACAGTCTGACCCTTGCAATTTGATTTCAGTGGAATTGTCTTATATTGTGTTTTGGCCAGACAACTCCATAAAGAAGTTTTCTGTAGGAATACTTTGTGCATGTCCACTTGGTAAAGTGCTCTGCACTATATGTGGATTCAGTTTTGTAGGGCCATAAAAGGAGCTTGTATTTAAGTCTTCTACTCACCTAATTATGTATTTCTAGCTTCACGACACCTTTAGCAGGATTTTTTAAAAAAATCCTTATGATGTTATTTTGAAAACTTCTCTTTCAGATAGTTCAGGAGAGGTTCCAGTTTGTCTAACGCAAGCTCGCAGCTGATGGTTTTAGCTGCCTGCTGGAGCAGACAGCGTACTCCAAAACATAAGTGCTAAAGTCTCTATATAGAATTTTTGAAGGTATCCAGATTAAGAACCTGCCTGCGCCTACATTAAGTTACCAAACTGCATACCTAAGCCTCAGCAGCTAAAACCTTTCATAGGCACTCAGAGCTATACACTCCTTTCTGTTGACCATGCCCTTACAAAATATATATTAACTTTTGTGGAACTGCTTCATCAGTTACTTAAAGTAGAGAGACAAATCAGGTGTCCTATTGGATGTTAGGATGTCACCAAGTATTTCTAGCCTGGAATTTCCAACATATTTTATTACTGGATTTTAACATATACTTTATATTACACATATGTACATATATGAATTAAAAAAACAAAAAAATGTTGAAGGCCAACACTTCCAAAGGGACTACTTTGGCTTTTGATGCGCAATTTTGATGTGCTTTAAAGGGACTGAGCTTTCCCAGGGTGATTTGTCACTTCCATATTCAGATCTTTACAGTTTCTCAAGCTTATCATAGTGTTGACACCCATTGGAAGCAGAGGCCGAAATCATAGTCTTATCTTACCTGGTCTTGCCTCATGTGTCTTTTCATATGAACATTTTAATCCATATTAATATTTTATTAAAGTAAAAGTAGGATTTTGTTTCTGTGTATATTATAGGGAATCAATGACTTCATCATGCGCTACTAAATTGATAGAAACAGGTCTGTCCACTGTGTGTCATAAAACACACATTCTTAAGAAAGGTCCTCTTAATTCAAGTGAAAGGATTTAGTATTTTGGGGGTAGGATAACCTGATTTCCCTCCTGCTATCATTATAAAAGTACTAGTGGGAACAGGGAGACTCATAACCACCAAAAAGTTCTGCAAATTTTACAGATTATTTTTACCTTCCTAGGTACCTCCTCTCATTTTCATGTTCTTTAACTGATTCAGTCTTCCCAAGAACACATTTTAACACAACTTACTACTAGAACCTTTTTAACGGTGATCAAACTCCCTCCATCCCATTCTCTTACAAAGAAGATATAATACTTTTTGCCAATCTGGTTTCTTCTGTTTTTTTCCATTTGAGCTCCATTTGAGCTCTCCATGATTTTAAACTTTCTCTTGTTAATAATGATTAGTATTATAGGATCGAATGCTGCTATACTTATGAAATTTAAACTTCTGTGTAATGAATATCAGCAAAAAGCAATGCATGGCATATTAAGTTGATGAGATGATAACTTGGTATAGGATTTTTGGATGAAAATTCAGTAATCTACTTCAACAAACTAAGTTTCCTGAAAATACTTACTTTAGCAAAGGATGTCTCCTGAAAGACTTCATTAGCACAGAATCTTTTTCTAAAGTATCAGTATTTCTTTGCTGATACATCAGTATTTTTGCTGAAACATCAATATTTTTGCTAACCCATTTTCTTACACTCCCATTAAAAAAAAAAAAAAAAAAAAGTTTACTCTCTTTTTAATTCCCCCTTGCATATATTGTGCTCTTTTTTTTCCCCAGGGAGTGAATTTGCAATGTAATTGTGGTGAAGTTTCACTTTGTGTTCAGAAAAAAAATGTGCTCTACAGCAGAAACAGGACATTCCAAGGTGTCTTGCCCCTCAAGTGTTTGTAAAGATGCTGGTTCCTAAACACAAGTAGGCAGGAAGCAAAAGTAGGTAACTTTGCATAGCATTAATTTATAAGAGTCGCGACTGTACTTCAAATGCAGTTTTTCTACCATCTAGATTAGATTCATCAGTAGCCAATCTAAATGTCTAATTGAAGAGTAGCTTTCTGAAGAGTCTGTAACTGTCGCTTGGCTTCATCCTTCTCTGTTTGTTCCTAAGGTTTCTTTCCTCTCTTGTTTTGCTTCTGAAACAACAATGCACTCTATTTTGGGGTTGCTAGTCATGATTCCAGGAATGGGAATCCAACTCTTGAGTACAACAGGCTTTACATAGTAACTTCTTGGCAGAAATTCAGAAATGCTTTGACCAAAGGGAATTAAAAAAAAAGGACCCAGAATAAGGGTAACTTGAAATGAAAGACACTCACCAAAAAAAAAAAAAAAAAAAAAAAAAAAAAAAAGTGGAAAAAAACCCCCACAAAAAATACCATCAGAACATGAAAGACTGAAGAATCGAGATAAATTGTGATATTTGTTTTTCATGTTTAATTGAAAGCTTTTTGCTACTCTATCACCAAGTATCATGAATACTAAGATACTTCTCTTCTAAATGTGTATGTGTATATGGGAACATTCTAACCCCAGGCTTGCCAAACATCAAGTCCTTCTGTTTGCTCTCTTTTTAAAATTAACTCTTGATAGAGGAATGGTTCCATTCAGCAAGGGAAGGAGTTTAAGGTTTCCCTAAGTCTGGGGAATTAGCATAAGAATGGTCCTGGAAATGATGAACTGTCTGAAAGATTATTCTGCTCACAAACAAATGATTCACTGTTCAAGGGTACCTGTGTGGACCCTGCTGCTCTCTCTTCCACCCCCTGCCTCCACCCCCTGCAACGCTGGAGTGTCTTTGGAGGCAGAGCCACAACAGGAGATTTGGGATTTTGGCGCCTGAATGTGTCTTTTTGTATGTTTTCCCTCACAAATTCCTTTCCCTCTTTCTAGTTATTTCTGACTATGCTTTGCCTCACTAATCATCTCCTCTTCTTGAAATGACTGTCCCAGCTTCTCTCACACCTCAAAAGGCTTCAAGAAGTAGGAACTCTCTTCAGTTCTGTCCTGTAACGGTCCTTTCTGGGTTTTAAAACCCCCAAATCCCTGTGTTACTTCGCTCTACCTTTTTGCTTTCATCTTTATCTTGCCTCCCTCCATCCTCAAATCAGTTTAAGAGAAAGAAAAGGAATGCACAGGTCATAACAAAGTACACTTTTCCAAACATATTACACACTCAGTTATTGCCAAGTTGAGCTGCCTCTTTTCTTTCAACGTTTATCTAGTCCTAAACACACCAAAGCAGCTATCATATTTTAAATGCAGTCCCTTTCAAGCTATTTCATAAAGTGTACTGTGTATTTATGACTCCTTAACCAGAAAACCATACCCTAATGGATATATTTCAAGTTCCTGGCCCAAAACCCTTAATTAACTGTAAAACCAACATTCTTATTCTTCTTCAGAGGAGTATTATGTTAGCAGATTTGGAAGTCAGTTCTGAAGGGGACTGTTTTTATAGTACCACAGATCCTGAGGGGGGGGAAGTCATTTTCTATTCCAAGAAAACATCCACCACTAGTACCAGTGAGAAGCAGAACTCTGGGTTGTTTTGGTTTTTTTAAAGCCCTAATGACTACTTTTTATTCCATAATCACAGAGCGCCCCTTTCACCTGATGATTTTTGTTCAGCCTTCAGCACACTTCCTTTCCTGCTTCATCATTCATCAGCTATGAGGTCATTAATTTTAAATGGGAAACTTTCAGTAACCAACAGAGAATTTCATTGTAAATCAAAACTTCTCCAGCTGATAAGTTAATTTGTCAGTAAGGCAGCTCGGCAGCCCTTTTGTTTTGTATGGAATTTTCCAGACAGTCCTCTAGGCTGACACCACAGCAATCAGGATCACCATTTACTATAGGCCTTCAGTCTTGAGGGAGGTCCTAAAAGAAAACAGAGATGATGTATTTTTCCCTGCGTTCCCAAGGTCTCTATACCTACAACTATCTCTGTTCCACTGTCTGCTGGGTTATGTTTGATCATACTGCCAATATATGGATGCATGCCAAAAAAATGTGTATGGCCATTAAGGAACACTTGTTCTCTGGCTGAAAGGGCCCCTTTACACATGTCTCTCCTGAAAAAAAACCTTGTACAAAAGCTTAATCTCCAAGATATGACAGCTAACAAACTCATTATAATCCACATGGGGGAAAAAGCAAGCGGGATACAGCAAGGACACCACATAGCTCAAATGTCCACTGAGTCTTCTCATCAAAACAGCAACCAGAAAAAAGCTTTGGAGTCAGCAGTTGAACCAGCTTTTTATCAAAGTAGGTGTAGATAACTGTGCTGAGGGATCTCCACAACACAACGCAGGATCTGGTATGTAGAGCTTCTGTTAAAAATCATGTGGAGCCTGGTGAAGCTCAGCAAACTGAAACATGCTGAATTAGCACAAGCTCCTCTCTGTCCAAAGAAATTTTACAGGCCAGATCATCTCCTCTGTCATGACCTGAGTTTGTCCTATGCGAATTGTAAGGTCAAGGAAGGGAGAGTGCTCTAACCGCATCCAGGCTGTGCCAGATGGGGCAGGTGAGCTTCAGTCTAAGCTGGTCCAGGCCTGGCCAGAGGAATCAAGAACATGATGCTTTCTTCATTCTTCCTGTGCTACGCAGAGCTCTGATATAGAGAGGTGCTTCACCTAGTGTATATGCTCCAGAAACAGTTTTTAAAGTGAAGGTCACCTCTCATAGCAGTGTATGTGGACAAGTGAAATAATGGCAAGTCACTTTTCTATTTTGGACACTATGTTATAACAGCTGTCTGGTACAGGGTTCTTCACTGTTGCTCTGATGATCTTAAAACCAGTGTTTGCTCTAATTCATACTGCTTTATACACAGAAGGAACTAGTAGGACTTGCCGGAAGGAAGAATGGATGGAGATTGAACTTTGGAGAGCTTCTACACGTTTGGTTTTTCACTCTGAAGTTCCAAGGAGAAGGAAGACCAGAGTATGCAAATGTGCATTTATTTCTGGGAAAGGTCACTAGTGATGGCAATGTGCTTGGAAGAGCAGCAGTGACTATTCTGCAAACACGCATCTGCTTCCACTAATGCTTCGTCACTGCTTCTCTTTTCTTTTGACCATGGCATCCCCACAGCTGTTCTTTTGCTTTCCCTTTTTCACCTCAGAAACAATTCACTTCCCTTTTCCAGGTGATGTTTAAGGCCATCACTTTGATTCTGAAGTGAGAACCAGGCTTCCATTCTGACTGCCCTGCCCCTGCTTCCTCTTGGCCTGGACTATCAGGATCACAGCTGAAGGAGTCAAGGATTAATTACAGAGCTGTGCAAGAAAGGAGACCCTTGGTACTGGAATAATTGTTGATATCACAAAATATTTTGATTGCTTTTAGCCATAGGACCCAATCCTATCAGCAAGCCACATGCGGACCTCCCATTAGCTCTATGGGTGTTCCACAGGCAGGCGGCTGGGGGACTACCAGCCCCTCTCAGAATTGTCTGACAGATCTGCACAGGACTATGAATGACACGTACCAACATGCGATTCTCCACATGTAACACAAATTCAGCCTTACAGCTGAAGTGTTGCAGTAGTTGGAGAAACATGGTTCTCAGATCCTTTCCCAGACTTTTATGATTCAGGGTAGTTAACTGGAAATGCAAAAGCCAGCCGAGTCGCTGGGTGGCTGCTCATATGGAATTTTGATGCATCTGTAAAGGGGAGAGAAGTCGGCTTGTAGCATACTTTCTGCTATCAAAGGCATACTGGGCAGTAAAGCTAATTGCATTATGCTGTGTTCAAACAAAAATGCTTGAAAGCAGTTCTGTTTAGCTATGTGAATATGTGCACAGAGCTTGTGTATGTGACTGCTGAAGTAAAGTGAAAATGTCTGTCAACAGCAAAAAAAAAAAAAAAAGTGTCAGTACTAGCTCATGGGGAATTTTCCCTCCAGTTTCTAACCAGTATTACCCTCCAATCATTTGCCTTTTAAGATGTTTTCAAATAAGTGGTTTCTTGATCATAAAACAAATCATGACACAAAAATCCCCTACCAGAACAAGACACTCCGTTGCACATGCTGCATCTCAAGGGAAAGTATGAGACAATAAACAGCATGTAACAGATGCTATTCACATTGCTTCATGCACTGTTGGAAGGCTCTCAGACACCACACTCTGAGCATGGTGCATGAAGCATGGTGTAAGATGTAGAGTAAGGTCGCTAATGATGTATCTTATTTAGGACAAGACAAAAAAAAAGTAATTATTCAAATATTCACCGACAAGATATTAACAAAAGTAATAATCTTGAATCCTTTCTACCCTGCTACAGCCCTTACAGTAAGATGTTAACACAATCTTTCAAGAATCCAGAAACTGGTAAAGATTTCAGATTATTTAAAATTTCTGAAGTAAAATATATATGCAAAATAAAAACCTCGGTTACAGCTTATAAGGAGTATCTGGAGCTGTGCTAGCTTTGAATCATGGAGTTTCAAGGGAATTTTTTATTATAGTTTTGGCTCCAGTGCACTCACACCATGTGGGTTTTTGCTTTGAGTTTTAGGTTTGAATGGACCAAGTACTTCAAAGCAAGACTCTAAATCAGGAAAATGCACTGAGTTTCATATGCTTTCCACTCAAAACCATACCTTGGCCCAGATTCCCTCACAACGGAGCCCAGCCTCACTTGAAACTCGGCCCACGTTTGTTGAAAGCGTTTACGAATCCCATCAAAACTGGCCTGAGTTTCAAGCTTGTAATAAAATCCAAACCCAAGAGTTCTGCTTGGCTTCAAATGTCTCTCTGTTCTAGTAATTTCCACTTGTTTCCGTTAAAAAGGAAAAAAAAAAAAAGGGTATAATTCATGCTGATTTCTGCCTGTTGCACTGGCAAACCTGGAATAACTCCATTAAATCATCAAAGTTGTTTCTGATTTGAACCAGGGTAGGTGTGAGCAGGTTGAGCAGAGGTTTTATTAAGATAAAGGTGGGAAGCTGGGTATACTTTAACGCCAAAATTCCAAAATGCAATGTGTGTCTTTCTGTTGAAGCTAACAAAATGCAACTGCAACCCGTAGGCTTTCTTGTGTATAGGCGAAACCTTCTCGCTTTGGACATGGCAACTGAAGTACCTCAGCATGGTGTCGTGCCGAAGGGCAATGCCTGCCTCACCGAGTCCAGGCTGTGGCAGGTACACCATGCCATCTGGGGGGGGGGGGGGGGGGGGGGGGGGGGGGGGGGGGGGGGGGGGGGGGGGGGGGGGGGGGGGGGG
>JAVJGJ010000014.1:46798906-46821599 GCA_035590215.1 Microhierax caerulescens
AACTGGCAAATCATACTTTTTACACCACACTAGCAGAATTCTTATTGCTGTTTTGTCATATTTTACACCTCTTTTTTTTTTTCAAATAGATCCATAGGCACTGCAAATATAGAATTTGTCTCCCTGTCCGCATTTAATTGTTCTATTAGGTCTAAGACTAATCACGTTGTTAGCGATGTTGCAATTTTATCGCCCCTCGAGGCAGCCTCAAAAAGAAATTTTCCAGCATTTTGCTGTGTCTGAACAGTGGAGACATTTTTTGGCATAATTAGCACATCGTTTACTTTGTACCATCCCAGCAAAGTTCTTATCGCCTTCTCGTTATACTTTACGCTTCTTTTTTTCAAATAGATCTATAAGCATTGTTAAAGTGGAATTTTCTTCCTCTGTACCCATATCAATTAGTCCCCATCTATGTTGGGTACCAAAAGTTGCAATTTGAATCAGAACAGACAACAAATATCGCAATACACCCGTATTGATTAGTCACAACGGCTCACCTCTCACGGTGTCTGTTATGGGGTGCAGGTTCTCCCGCTTGTCTCAGCTACAACAGTTGTTGTAGCGGGAGCCCAACTCAGTCACCTCACACAGGCACCCACTGCTGCAGCACAACCAGACTAGTAGACCGCAACCAGGCTTTACCGTTGGTCAGATTCTACTATCGGTGCTGTATCTCCTTCCTCCAGAGGTCTGCCCCTGCCCCTGCCCCTGCCCCTTCTGCCAACACTGGCCTCTGCATGGTGACTGGGTGAGCAGGCTGGGGGACTGTCATTTGTTTCCAGCTGTGTCCAAGCTTGCAACCAAGCAAGACTTGAAACAATGACATTGACTAAGATCATGGATCAGGAATATGGAGCTGGGGACACCAGCATGGGTGGGAGCAGCAGAGCCTGGATTTAGAGTGGCTTAAATTGCCATAAAACTAGTCCCAGGCTTGTAGAAACGGGTTTGTGTGAATACTGAACTAAAGCCTCCGCATTCGCCAGAGTCTACTATCTCACCGTACATCACAGATTTGCCGGTGCATACTCTATCACGCGACACTAAGACTGACATCACTGACACACTTATTATCTGATCCACCACCGGAGCACAGTCTGAGGAAGGCCTGCCACGACAAAACAAGAAAAGCCTGCAGCTATCACACAGCAAATCCAAACACCGTACCATAGCAGGGCGCTATCCCATGGACAGATCTTAGTAAGAGCAAGAGTGACGGCATGGCAAAATCCATATAGCAACATTATGGTTGCAACCCGGTTTTAGACTGGAAGTGCTGAGACACTGCAGGGATGTAACACGGCAGGTGAAACATAATGGCAGATTTTTGCTCTGGATGCTCTTAGGCTGGCTATCCCTTTTGCTCTCTCTCCGTCCTGGAACCTCAGGAGAAGAACTTGCCCTGACCCCGTGGCGTTAATACAGGCAGCACCCTGCCTGGCCAAACCAGCCCCTTCAGCTCTGTCAGCCTCTTCTCTTCTCTGGGGAGAAAAGGGAGCTAACTGAGCTGGGGACTGGGGACTCAGCAAGGCACGCTGTATTCACATCCTTTTCAAATGAACGAACCCGCTTCAAAAGACAGGTTTGCTCTGTCTCTCCAGCACCCTTTTCCACCTCACCCTTCGTTACCCCTGAGTAAGATATGCGTGGTCGAATGGCCCACAGCTTTGCACAGTGCCTTCTGATCACAACAGGAATATTTCCTAGGACTTGGAAGGACCTTTCAGTGGCTCCTGCACTTTGCTCTGGCACTTTCCTCTCTCCCAGTGACAGCCCAGAAGCAGTTCTGAGCGGTGCCGTGTCCCGTCTCACACACACACACACACACACCCAGGGGCTACTCTCCCCCCTCCCCCCATCCTTTTCCCCTGGTGAAACACACCGAGTGCTGGAAAACGGCTACCTGAGGCCCTGAGCCGTGAAAAGATGCGGTTGGAGTGCAGGGAAAACAAAGTAAGCGCCATGAGCAGGCAGTCCCCCGGCTCCCCCCCTCCTCGCCCTGGGCCCACCAGAAGAGGCCGGAGCGGGAGCCTGCAGCCGGGCCACAGGGCTGTTTGATTGCCTAAGCCTGGTGGCCAGACAATAGGACCAGAAAGAATGGCTGCTTCCTTCCTTCCTGTCGAGTGTTCTGCCTGAGTGAGCAAATTCAATAGCACTTCGCTTCGCAGCAACACCAGGCTCTCTCGCACAGGCGAAAATCAACAAAGAGCCATTCTCGGGCATTTCCAACTGCACCTAAGCCAAGGCACTGAGCTGTGGAGCCATCCGGCCCGGGGAGGGGGGCGACGCAGGCGTCGCTCTTGGGTGTGCGGCCAGGCACAGTAAACATCCAGGTTATTGTTTGTGGGGAAGGGCTGCCTTATTATTATTTTTTTTTTTTTTTTTTAAATGCCAGGCACCAGGCAGTTTGGTTCCCCATCCCACCCCTGCCCTGCTGCTTATTTTGTATTTTCGCTGAAGTGCTCCGGATGAATTTGCTGCTTTAAACCCCTGGGTGCAGGCCGGCTGAAGGGTGCTACGAGGCATTCAGGCATAACTAAACTAGGAGAAGGTGACACAAGAGTTGCTGGGTGCAAAACATAAGCCTGCTGCTTTCTCCAGATTCAAGTGGTCGCACATTTAAATTGCAAGTTGACTGAAAATAAAATAGGTGTCAGTCAAGGAAAGTATCTGAGGAAAGCAGGTAAGCAGATGACCGAGACAGAGCTTGGGTGGGTATAAACTGAAACACCATTCCCTATAAATGCCACAAATAAGAGGGTGAGATAATAATTATGCATTATTTTATTGGGTTTATTAGTATCAGGCTCTGTTCTGTCTTCCAGATCCTATTCTTCAGTTCAGTGCTGTGTCAGATTAAGGAGGAGCATTGTGTTGCTAAAAGGACAAGAACCTGGGATGCACACACCCAGAGCTGCCAGTCAGAAGTCAGATTTTTCACAAGCACCGAGTTTCTAGACCTTCAGGGCCCCCGACGAGCATCCAGTCCATTAAGCTTTCCCCATGCAGAAATAACAAGCATGCTCAGTTTCCTTGCTGTCTGTGCAGCACAGTTTGTACATCACTTTGCAGCGCAACAATTGGTCCCACAGGATTCCTCTGCATCTGCAGCAAGGCATCTCCTCTTGTTGTACATGCATGGCTTAGGACGTGCCTGTGCTGAGGGATGTACTCTCATGAACATCTGGGTTTGTTGATTCAGCATGTGTGGGAAGAGGAAGGGGGAAGCGCAGAAAGTATCTCAAAAAAGAAAAGCTTACATGGGATCTTTGGAGTGATCTCTTGCTCCTAAAAAGCTAGATTTTTGCTTTTTGTCTTTGAAACGAGCAAAGTAAGATTTTGCATTTGCCTGCTGCATCTGTTTTTCTCAAGCAAAGACCTGTTTGTTTTTCCCATTGTGTCTGAACCATATTTGAAACAGACCACTGAGCCAAGTTACATCAAGCCTGTTTCTTTTCTTTTCTACTTCTGAACTATGACAGACTATCCTAACCCATCTGCAGGCATGATTAAAAATATGAAAATAATTTTTACTTTTCTTTTGAACTGCTTTTGATATAGTATTTGCTGTCAGATAATCTATAGAGTTTTAACATCTGGTAATGTAAAATGCTATGTTATTGCAGCTGAAGAAAGAACCATTTAGATATTTTTATAGTGAGTTTTTTGTGGCATCCAAGATTGCAATTGTGGCTTCAGTTTACAATAAACTTGTGGTGGTACAGTTATAACTAAATTATTCATTTTTATGCATCAGAACATAGTTTATAACCCAAAGGGGGGAAAAAAAATCCCAGCACAGAGGATCTTTATTAAGATACACATACTGCTTACATGATTTTGATAAGTGACATTCAAATATGTCATCACCTAATCTCAGGAAACTAGCTCAGACAACTTTCTATTAAGCAATAACCTGTAAATGACAAAACAATATCTATTTCAGTCATTGCACAGTGAAGGCTAGATTACTGTAGTTGAAAGATTTTTCTTTTTCTCCAAGAGCACTCAGAAGAAACATGTAGAGAAAAATTAACAATCAAAGTAGGACAGCTGTATAGACTTTCATCTCTTAGATTTTGGCATCAATGAAAAATTCATAGAATTTATAGATACAGCTGATCTAGTTGTACCCATTAATGTTTACAGTTTGCTTCCCTATAGAAAGATAGTAGCTGCTAACTTAACATGAGGTGCACTCCTGGTTTGCTGTGCTTTGGTTTGCCTTGGTTGTTCTGACCACTGGAAGAAGCTCATGATATAATGCAGTTGGTTTACTACTAGCATAAGCAGTAACCTAAGAAGATTGGGTATGCATGCCAATCACTTTTTATCAAAATTTGGGCAAAGTTCTTTAAGGAAGCATTACAGTATTGCTAGTCCTGTGGAAAATAATTTTCAATTAAGGGTGAAGAAACCAATTTATACCAAAGAACACCACCACTGTACTCTGATTCAGAGTATCAGAGGCTGTACTCTGATTGCCCAAAATGTGCTACTTGGAACAATTTTGTTTATGCTGTTCCTTACTTGACATCCTGTGGAAGTGACACGCAGATATCTTCCCCTTTTGTTTCAACCAGAAGCATGTGTCACTGTAAAGAGATTCCACATGTTCAGGTATGTCAGATTAACTCTGAGGGCAAAACCAAACAAACTGTTGGATTCTCGCATCTGGGAAGATGATTGTTGGCCCTCAGCTGCTCATTGTAACACCACCCCCTTCCTTTTAGCACCTTCTGTTCTTGTAAAATGGTCTGGTGCCCCCCCCCCTCCTTTTTTTTTTTTTAATCTCCACTGTAGTCAGGCTAGAGAGATGTCAGATGAGTCAGACATTAGCTAAACCAACAGAACTGAGAATTTTTGACAGCTATATAACCTCCTACCTTTATTTTAGTACTTTGCTCATTCCTGTAGCCATACTCCCTAGGACTTCCCGTAAGGTCCTAGGGAAAGCTGAGAAGATAGCTATTCAGTGTATTTTAGACTATACATTAAATACTCTCATTAACCCTATGATGTCTGCATTCCTCATGGTCTTTTGATATGTTTATGTTCAGATTGCACCATGAGGTAGACAAATACTTTTACAGGTAAAGAGCTGAGGAACAGCTTACAAAGCAGTTGGGAAGTGTGGCAGCAGTGAGGACAGGCAGAGGAGAGCTGGTGGTAGCCAGACTAGCTCAGGCACTGGAGAAGCAAAGACAAAGCAGCTCAGGATGCACAAATCTGCCTAGGACCCTTGGCATTTAACCCACATGGAAGCCATGCCATTGGAATAATTCCCATCTGCAACACCCAATTTATAGTAAGTGGTTTGATGAATCATATAAAACAACATTGTCACAATGGTGCTTTTGATTAAAATTTTTACAGGGGGCCACAGTGGCCTTTGAAAACAGTGGGGTTTGACAGTGGTCTGCTGGTGCTGCTAACAAGTTTAGGAAAGCTCAACTTTAAGGTTAGGTTGTCTCATTGCAGTGCAAATATATACCAAGCGACTTGCCCAAGGTCATTTGTGTTATGATATCTGTAGTAGAGCAGGCATTGAATACTGATTTTCCATAGCTGTGGTTAGTGCTCTAATCTGTGCTATGAAAAGAAAAAATACTTTCTAATCTGACTAAGTATGTTGAATTGTATTTTAGGCAAAGTTTAACTGGCAATGCAATGTATACACTAGGTTAATAGCACAGCAGGAATCTCCATCTTTACCTCTTCCCTATGTGAACACTTGGATTGAAATATCAGTTCATTGTAATTTACACCTCCTGATATTTTTGGTGTAGACTCTAACCCAGGAATTGAAATGGGACACACTTGTTCTTAAGTGAGAGGAATCGCAAACAAGTTTGTGCAGAGACAATGAATGATCTGACTTGCAGCCACTTTTGTTTCTCCCTGAAGGAGAAAATTGCACTGGTTAACTAAAGGGACAGTTTAAACTAATCTAGTTAAGCTACACTAAATGGCGGGTGGAGGTCTGTTATGCATATTCAGACTAAACAGAGCTTGCAGCAGTTTAACTGGGTCACTCTTGAAAAACTGTGCGTGACTTTGTTCAACACACAAAGACTGCCATTATTAGGGTGCACATTTCTGTATAACCCCGATGTCAGAACACGGAGGAGGCTCTTCTTCAGGTTTATTTGCTGCCATAGCTCATGAAATTGTCACTCTTTTGCTTTCCATAGAGTAATAAATCATGGGGCAGACTGCCCTTCTCAGGGAGCTTAATGGTCTAGCCGTATTGCTAATATTCTAATATTGCAAAATGACTTATGATTATTGCAATCGATATTCAGTCTCTTTTCCAAACAAGCTGACTGTACTGATTCCAAAGGATTTCCTGTATCTGAGAAAGTACAATTATTTTTTTTTTTTAATGGAAGGGAGGAATGTTTAGATGGTTGTATTTTGATTGTTTTTTTACTAAAACAGAATCTGAACGCTTAGAATAAATAATAATTTAAATAATAATTTTGGAAATGGTAGCTAAAGAAAGCAAAATGTAGTAAGAACAGAAACAGCAGTGGTGTGTGGAAGTTTGCTCAGGGGATGTAAGAATCTAAAGGAGCAGCCTGTTTTATACACGCGAGACTGCTGTGCAGTCACTAGTGGAAGCCTGCACAGACCAAATGGATGACATTTAGACTGCAGTACCGTTCTGTAAAGCATGTCATAAGCTCACTGAGTAGGGAAACATTAGCAGGTAGGCTCCCTTTCATTTTTGCTCACAAAATGAATCATGGGCACAGATTTGATGATCTAATACTTATGTGCTTAATTGTATTATAAGCAACGTACACCTGCAAAAGAAAAATGTCCCTTTCGCAAATTCACCTTTTGGGTGTGGAGTTGGGGTGCGAATGACAGTCATGCAATAATTCATGAAATGGAAAATGCCTGCCTACACGCTTTGTTGCATCAGGTGCTTTGTGCAGTCGTCTGGTTTACCATGCGACAAAGTTCAACAAGCTGATATACCCAGCAGCATGAAATGAAAGTGCTCCATATTAAAAAGTGCAAACAACCAAACCATTTTTAAATATAGGCAGAATCTATAATAAGCAGTAAAACACCCATGCCTCTCACAGCTAATGAGTATTTCCATCTGTAATGGTCTGCCACATCCCTGGTTAATTAGAAACTAAATCACTAACATCTCTAATTCTTCATAATGACATTCTTTTACGTCTGTTAAATTAGTTATAAAAATGATTAGCATAAGAAATACTCAGCTTTGAAATACTAGTCAATAAGTCAAAAAGTCTCCTCTGTTTGCCTATTTAATCTAATGAAAGGTATTTTATCTCACATGGCATCTAAGCACACAGGCAAAATTAACCCTGTGAAAGTAAATGGTTTTATCAAACAAAGCAGAGCTGAGTTGCACTGCTATCATGTACATGTACAGACTGTTTCCCCTAATAAATGCATTTTAGAATACTGTACATACTTTAAATAAGTTACTAAATTTTCAGGGTGTTACGGAAAAAAAAAAACCCAAACAACCAAACTCTGAATGTACGTCATGTTTTAATGTATTAATAAAAAAGATGACCCAGATGTCTCCCAGGCTTTCCAGACACTTGACTAACCTATTTGCTTAAAAGGTGTATATGAGCAGGCAAGTTTTCACAGGGTGTCATTTTCCATATAATCAGGAGGGCTTTGTGCTAAATTGTATAAGAAAGCATTCAGGGTTAAAATTCAGCATGACTCTCCCCCAAACAACCCTTCCCGCACCTTCACCCCCACTCCCACTTAAACCCTTTCGGAGGTTCCTGCCCTCCCCTCCCAGTTCTCCTCTTAGAAGCAAACTCAGCACCATTAGCACACAAATGCAAAATAACCAGCCTAGGCCTCTTCCCAGGAATACAAATTAGGGGCAGGTAGTTGAAGAGCTTAGAAAGCTGAAATAGCGAAGTTCACAATGAAAAGGATGAATAGATGAGAGACTGAAAGTGGGGTAAAGTGTTCAGCTTTTGTCATTTAAAGTGACGTCTTTAACTCTTTGCCTTCATGAGGCTGCTCTTCACAAAAATAATAATGAATTGCAATTAAGACCTGAAGGACAAAAGGGAATTATGTGGGAGGAAAAAAGAAAAGGAAAAGAAAAAAAGAAAAATTATGATGACAAGAAGACATTTTTTTTTTCCTTCTACGGCATATGAATATCTGTCAGGAAAGCAGAGAGAAGACTTTTAGAATTGTCATTGTTTAGTGTGACAATGGTGCCACTGTAGATAGTGAAACCAATGATGTCATCAAAGCAGCTGGAGAAAGGTTTGAGATGGCTCATCAGATCTTCTAAATTTATATCCACTTATGAAGCCCCATAGCTACTTTGGGTTCTGTTCTACTTTGAGGATGTATGTCTGTTTCTTACTGAAATAGGGGATATATTAGGTGTAAAGTGCTGCTGTGTTTAATGTTATTTAGACTTCATTTATGCAAAGCCTTTGGGAAATCAAGTCTCATCTCAGATTCAGCTGCACCTCTGGACTTGGCTGCCACCTGTTTGTCCCCTGCTAGAATAAAGTTCTGTTTTATAGCATAGACCTATGCTCAAATCGTGGTGAGAGTTAGGGCTTTAAAAGACTTCTTTAAAATGTATTATTTGTGGATATGGTATCCTGCTGTCATTGTAAAATGGAATGGCTCTTTGATCACACTGAGAACAAACCGTTCTTTAAACCAGTCTTCTGAATGTGGAGTTTGGATAGAGACCCAAGTTAGGTGCAAAAGCTTTGGCCCATATTTTCTGTTATCTCTCAGGTTATTAGAGCTCTTTGGAAAACCCTGGGAAGACCTTTGGAAGAGTTCCATAAGTCCCTCTCCCATTTACTACGGCTATGGTATTTCCAAACAAAATGTGGTCATCAGTCCTCTGTGTTCACCCCCGCAAAGCACAAAAGCAAAGGTAAACCAGCACCACGACAGCTTGTAGCAGGCTGTGTAGGGTGGATCCGCAGACTAGGGACTGCAATATTTGGCACAGGACTGCATCAGTACTGAAACAGCAAGGTTACCAGTAGAAACTGGGAAAGATGGCTTTTAAACGTGGAAAAGGAAGAACCAAACTGCAAAAATATAAATAAATAATGAACCCTCAAATATTTATGATAAAAAGATAAGTGAATAATATTGGACAGCACTGCTCTAAGTGACTAGTGAGGATTTTACATCCATGTTCTGTTTTTACCTGGGGTGGTTTATATTACTGAACAAATTAATGCTTTTTCATACACAGTAATCACCATTTTTACTTTGCTACATTACTGAATTCAATAACAAATATAGTTAGGGAAAAATTTGCCAACTGACACATTCATGCAATACTTAACAACTTCAAAGTATGGAATCTTATCCAAAGTTTACCAGGACTTTTAATTTTATGAAAAAAAAAAACAAACAACCAAACTGAAAATTTCACAAACTCTTTTGTATTTCCTTTACCAATAGCCAGTATTTCTTGCTCTCATTTTGGAAATATAAAAATTTAAGTTCTTCTTAAAATAAGATGAAACATATTAAAATAGTACAGTAATGAACAAAATAAAAGGTGACTGCACACTACTAAATTATCCTTTCAAAAAGAATTTACGTCAATACCAGCTATTGCACTTGCATGACAGTTTATGGGTGTGGGAGGGAAAAAAATGCATTTTATTTGCATTGTTTTACCTGTTCTCTTTGTTGAGGATTTTTTAGTTCCATGATGATTGCTTGACATTCCATATTCACTGTTTACTGTGACACAATAATAATAATATAAATAAATAAATAAATCGGCTATTTAGCAGCTTTAGGGTATGTCTACAGGGACAGGTACAGACAGATGCAAGCTTGTCTGTCTGTTCGTCAAAATGGCCAGACACAACCCAGCTCTGATCCAAAGTCGTATACAGACACATTCACATGGCACTTGTGTGTTGAGGTAACAAGCAGGGTTGAGCAACCCAAGTTCAGTTACTTGATTTTGGACAGGAGCTGACTCTGTCTGACCTGGTCAGAGCATAGCCAGAGAACCTTGGGTCTTCTTGTGCTTGTCCAAGTAGTCAGGCTGCAAAAACCTCCCAGAACAAATAGAGGCACAACAGTGACAGCTGAAAACAGCCCTTTCAACATCCCTGTAATGTAAAGGATAAAATCTTAAGACCTGTTTTCTTTATGGTAATATGAATTTGGATGCTTTTCAATAATCTCACTGCAGTAAAAGACAAGTTAAAGCTTTATCCTTTATTTACATTTTAGAGGTGATACATCTATTGTGAGATGTTGTGATTAATTAGCTCTTAAAAAACCCCTCTGAACAAGGTTTTTGTGGCTTTCTTCATTTCAACATTCATTTGATTTCTTAAACATATTCTGATGATTTGTCTCTTTCTTGTATTAAAAAAAAAAAAGCAAACTAAGGTGCGTAGATTTTGTTGTAGTTGATGGAAATACTAACAATTATTCAGAACTACTCATTTTCCTCAGATTGCATAAATAAATGTTTCCAACACTGTGATCTATTCCGGCTCAAAATTCCTCACCGGAGTCAATAGGAACTGAACATGTATATCAGAAGTCAAACTTTGCCTCTTTAGGATTTCTAGAGCATTTTTTAAAATTTCTGAAGGAACACCCATATGAAATACATTCTGAGGTAAGCCCCATAAGGAGAACAAAAGCAGGTATTATCTAACAGCCTCACCAAAATGCAGCAGATCTGGAATAAATCAGGAAGAGTTTGGAATGGATTTATTGGAAGGGTGATGCTTCTGTTCAGCTTTCCATTTTTTATGGGAAGAATTAGAAATGTCATTTGGCAGATGTCTATAATGTTTTTGGAACTGGAAGGAAATTTGGCTTTTCCATTTGGTGTGGGTGGATGTTCCTCTAGGCCACATTTAACATGTAAAATGAGAGAGGTGGGTTTGAAACCCTTCCTAAAGGGAGACCTGTAGTTGCATGTTTTGCAGACTTACCTTAGAAAATCCTCTGCCAGCAACCTGCATACCTGATCCATATGTTACCACTAGGGAGATGGCCCTAAGCATCAGTTTCACCCTTTTTGCAGCACAAAGATCCAAGCCAAAAAAATCAAAGTATCAGGATTCAGAGCAACAAGAAATCAATAGACCAGATAAACTGGTTTATCCTCCTAGCTTTTTGCTGGTGTGCAAAGGAGTTATAAACATGGTCTAACCAGCCAGATTCTTCCAGTGCATCTAACGTTATCTGCACTTTGTGCCACTAAGTACATCTTGGGTTTATGCTTGACATTTTATTTAATGGCTGTCCTATCTGTCCCTCCCTCAGTGGGATACAGTCCTAATCTTTCTCAGCTTGGGGGTGTGTGGGGTGTGTGTGGGGCCTGCTACTGTAACACTGATAATAACAAATGACAAAGAAAAAGGGAAAACTTATACATTGCAAGAGACCACAGGAAGCTTCAAATGATACCACACAGTGCTAGACGCAAAACAAAACTGTAGAGATGCAAAACAGAAGGACTTGAACATTTCACCGATGTTGATAAAAAAATCTAAGTTTATTATGCCCCAACAGTGAAGTAGGTCTCCCTCCCCATGAGAAGAAACTCTAAAGGCGTAACTGCTGCTACTCATACATTTGCCTTACAACAAAAAGATGATCCTGCCTTGATTCTTGTGTCCTGCATCATTCCTGAAAATTCTTTCAGGAACTTGAACTGCAAAGGCAAGGAAACCAATCTGGTAGTATTTCTTTTCTGCGACTTGATAAAAGCATTAGCAGCAACAGCAGCATAATAAATGTCTACAGAAAACAGTGAAGCTCGGTGCAGAGACTCTGGAAACATATGTACCCAGTTAGATGAATTTGCTTTGTGCTGCACCTGAGCTAATAACCCCTGCTGAGAGCTTCATAGGACAGGTTAAGCACTGCAACACAATCAAGGAATTACATATCAAAGTATAGATCAGTCAATGTGCCTGCAATCCTCATAAAGATACTGAAATGCATCTATAACAATCAGTTTGCTAGTGTTTAGGGTGAAATTAATCTTACCTTGTTTGGCCAGCCAAAAGCTAGATTTATACGCTAATGGTGGAACTCCTTGCTGAAGGATATTATAGACTATAATTTTAGAACGGCTTAAGAGTGTAGGCTTTAGAATTAACAAAAAGGTCATTCAGAGCAATTAAAACACTAAATTGGATGCAGGAAGTTTCTGAGTTAAAAGTTACTCAGCTATGAGAGAGTGTTCCTGGGGTGGTAGCTGTACCAGCTAGCATGTTTTTATGTATCTCCTACTTCTCTGAGGAGTAGGATAAAGGGTGATACGGATCTTCTGTCTGACCAAAGGTGGCTGGTTTTACATTTTTGTGGTGAGACAAGGTCATGGTATTCCACTACAGTGAATGCAGGCATGAGCACTTCCACAGGATGTTCTAGATGTAATCACCATAAAATGTACATGCAGCTGATTGAAAGATATTTTCTTTTTTCCAAAAATCAGAAGCCTGTAGAGCGAGGCAATAACAATCTTCCTGTATATAGTAGGTAATATATTAGAACAGGGTCTCAGCAGGAAATCCTTCATTAGGATTGTTTAGGAACAGATTAGGCAAATACCTGCAAGGAATGGTTGCAGCACATTTAGTCCTTCTTACTGTAGATGATTATACTAAATGATCTTAAGTAATTCTGTACAGTCCTGCCTTTCTCTACACGCCTGGAAAAATTTCACCAACACTGTTATTGGACAGTGTATTTTATAAGCCATGAAACAACGTTCTACTGGCACTCTGGGTTATGCTCCATGAAGGCTGTGCTCAGGGAATTATTTTTGGCAATAACAGGACTGTTCCGGCCCAGAGATATAACTGTGAGAAGTGGGATGTGCAGTTTTCCTGTATATTTAGTAAACTACACTAAATATAATGAAAAAAAAGGCCACGGAAAACTGTTGTAATCATCAGAACCATAAATTGATTAGACTTGTAACAGTTTAAAAAATCGCAAAGCCACTAAAATGGATAAAATAAGGAATTGGTATTCTATTTCTGAATTAGTGTGCCATATAGTCACTTAAAATGATTATGTAGTGGTTAACCAAGTAAGAACAGGATGCAGTGATTCAGTAATGAGCAGTAGGTTTCTGTTCAGGATCCAGATGTCTAAATTTAGGAAGCAATAAATGTAGGTGTCTAAGCTAAGTCAATGGAGACCTAGTCAATCTGGTCAAAGGAGTCTAGAGTGCTATTCGTCTAGTCAAATCTGTCAGAAAGAGATTTGCTTTAGGATGATTTAAAAGGAACACTAAACCTCCTGAGTCTGTTGATCCTCTGACTACACAGTTGCCTCTATACAGGTACCTAGTGCAATAACTGGACTCCACCTGCCACTCCTGATGGTCATGCCAGACTCATGCAAATATCACAGATACACTTGGACAATTCAAACGGCACAAAAACCTCAAGTGTGAACAACTGAGTAGAACTCCCATGGACTGCAATGGCAGCTGAGACAACTCTGTCACGTACAGACATGTGCATTTAATACAGCAGCTTGCCCTGAATTAATTATTTCTAAATTAATACAGAATTTTTTTAAAATAGTAATCTTTTAATTGTTGCTTTAAAAAAAACCCAGAATTTTAAAATATTGCTTAGATTTGGTTATGGAATTATATGACATATCAAATAGAAGATCTAAAAAAAAACAGGGCTTACATATACAAATAATGTACAGATTAAGAGTTTGTAAAACAGTTTCAATACAATCTCATGTACCTGAATGTGTAGAAAAATTCTTATCATAAGTACAGCACCAGATTCATTTTGATTAATCTTAAAATTCAAAGTATAGATGTTTCCATCTGGGCTAGTCACACATACTCCCTTTCTTAATCCAGTCAGTTCATCCTAATGTAGATGAATAAATATTAGTTTAAATAGGCCATACAGCTTGTACCCTACAGGTTCATTTATCAGTGAACTGGAGGAGCGTTTTTTGATGCAAATTTGTCTTGAATCTATATTTGGACTCTTCTGATTTATAGAGCTAGTGTGCTTGAAGCACTTTTGCTCCTGATGGAGCCAAGGGGGCTGTTGTGCTGTGGGGTGCTGTTTGCAGCACCACACTTGCAAAATGGATGCAGGGTCATTCGGCAATTACCCTTTTGCACAGGCCAGGGATGTGCTGTCAGTCAGCAACCAGCACCAACTTTTGTTGCCAGTAAAGAAGCAGTGTGAATATGCAGACCTAGGAGCGTAACAGATCACAACAAACCCAGTCCCATCCTCCACTCTTTGCTCTGTAACACCTGGTAATGCAGACACACCCTAAGATTATTCATTTACATACACTAAAGATCAAGGGAGCACAAGGGTGGTGAGTATAGAAATAGACACATAAGCTGTGGACACTCGAAGTGAGATGATTTTCATGTATTCAGGGTTCCACTGTGCCCTGACTTCTTTAAAAAATACTTGTAATGAAAGCAAAGCAAAGCAAAGGGAAGCAAGGCAAGGCAAGGCAATGGAGAGGAGAAGAGACAACATCCTCAATTTACATTTATAATTTCTTTATCAAGTATTTAATATTTCAGAAAGGTCTAACTTAGAAAAAATCTGAATCCAAAATGTAGAGTTATTTTCTAATTGAGGTGTGGAAAGCAAAAATCTGGGCTATAATAATTTTAGGTTTTGTCAGTTTAGCCAATGATCTAATAGCTCTGAGGACTACATATTTACTCATTAAAATACTATTGCTGAAGGGGAAGACCAGGCTTCCAGACAGGAAGGCACTGGGTGATCAAATCAAAGTTAATCCTGGATCTCAGTATTCCCTTTACAACACATGTAATTCTGACCTAAACAAAACTAGACCTTAAGAAACCGTAATTTTCTCTCCTGTAATGTCTGCACATTAAGGTTGTCTCACATCACATACATTACCACTTTTCTGCCCAGGGAAGCTAATGTATAGAAGTTTAGCCTTTAAATCACTAGGACTGTCTAAAATATTTTCTGTTACTTCTATACTTCAATAATATCACCCCACTAAACAGGTTTTCATATTTAAACTGTGGGTAATAGGATGTGTCTTCCTCCATTCAGCAAAGCTGCAAAGAAGTATTTTATTATTCCTTAAATATTGACATATCAGAGTTTGTATCTTTTCTGGATGTCCCAGGGCTGATCTCCTGGGCATGAATGCTTGCTGTCCCCTAGCCAACTTGCTAACCTTGCAGAACCATCCATAAGCTATAACTAAATAGCTATGTTCATGTTGTTGGGCTTTCTGAGGGATACCATTTGCAGTGTCTTATTGACTTAGGTGTTTGAAAAGCTGATTTTTTTGTGAAAAATCTTCCCTAAGACCACTGTAGAGAATAACTTTATCAACATATTTAGCAGAATATTTTTTGTCTTTGCACACCGTCAGCTGTGTCCATTCACGCTGGGAAAAAAAAACAGATCCAGCACAACTCCATGAGTTGTTTTTCATTACTTCTACACAAGTTTTCTACCAGAACCCAGATGGAGATGATGGACAAAGATGGAATGCCATCTGAGCCTTGATTGTCTGTAGTAAACTGCAGCTGAGTGACACACAGGCACTCACTGTAATTCTCCTACACCTGCTTCAGGAAAACCCAAGACAGTTCAGACTTTGTATGAATTTCTGTGTCTCAAAAATGTCTTAAGAACATAGGGATTCCCTATGGCCTTGGAGAAGTGGTACATATAGCCCAGGATTAAGTTTCTGATGGTGACAACAGAGATTCTATCTAGGGAAAATATGCAGACATGGTCACTGTCTGCAGTCCATTCCCTTCCTATCCCTCTCACATCCACCACTGTTGTACTGGGATATTTGACAGCACACCCCGCTCCATCCCATGAATTTTAACTTCTGTTCAAGGATCTATTGTCTGTAAACATTTCACAGGGACACGCAAGGTGCATGTCTCACATTTTAACAACAAATTTAAGAAGACAAAGGAGGTTAAGTCGGTCCAGAAGCAGGTTGCAGCTGAGCTCTTGAAGCTAGTTATCGTTATGGGTGTTGATGGGACTTTGTCTAGCTGTGAAGGTTGTTTGTCCCTGGAGATTGCCTTATGCATCTTCTCAACTAACTCCTGATTACGGATGCATCCCAGTTTGGCTGCCACTTTTCAAAAGTCTCCTAAGAGGTTCCTAAATAAAGCTATGGGCAGCTTCTTCCCTTACTGGATGATCTCCCCTTTCTAGTCTTTAGCTAGCAGGCAAATACAGAATATTAGTCTATTATAGTCCTTACAAATGTATAATCACTAAAAACCCTGTTGTTACAGTCCCTATAAATTGGGGGAAGCTGAATCCAGGGATTAAGCATCGTAGATTCTGTGCAGGGCAATGAGGATCTGAAAGCAGAGATAGCTCTTTCACAGTCACACTTAAAAATAAGAATAAAAGAAAGTAATAGTTACAGCCCTGTGGTAAGGTTACATTGCTTACCAGAAGGATATTTACGTGTCACATCATCTAGGAAGTGCAGTGAGGTGTGCTCCTGCTACTTCTTCTTCTCTGCAGCCAGGAAGGGGGCTCTCCAGAGATGGTCTCCTTGTCCCCTTCCTGCTTCTAGGCCAAAAATCAAAGGGATCCTGCTTGGGCAATGAAGTGATAAATACCCGGAGAAAATCCCTGTGGCTGGTCAGGAGGAGAAGAAATGTTTGGATTTATAAAAGCAAGGTCTCTTTCTTTTTAAGGCACAGACATGAAATGCAAGGTGGTTAGCTACATCTTTGAAGCTGTTAACCAGAAGTTCAGGTCATATCTTCTCTGAGAATATTGGTTGAGGAATGGAACTTATTTGCTTGTGTTTTTCAAACAAATACTTTCTTCTTATCAGATGGTAAAAATCACAGTGCTAAGAGCATGAACGTAGCTTTTAACATGTATTAGTAGAGATGGTAAACATTTTCTTGGTAACACAAATGACCAAACCACATGCACTGAAATTCCAGCAGCTTTGACCACATTAACATTTTACCTTATGCTAATGATCATTTGTGTAAGCAAGCAGTTGGTAAAACACATACTTTTTTTTCCTTACTAGTGAGGACACAAAGACAACAGCCTTCTTCACCTAAGATAAATGAATTGAACTAACTGAACTAAACCATCTACTTCTTTCTTTTGGTCTGTTAAGAAAGGACACAAAATGTGAACTTCCGAGGCATCACAAATATGAAGGAGGAACTCATTTTCTTCCATCAAAGAAATCCACAAATTATTTTTAAATCTTTTTAAAGCTGTGGAAATGTGGTGACAAGCTAAAGCAGGGAAGGTCAGTAGCCTCTCTGACTGGAACAGTAAAAGCCTGGTGGTGAACAGCAACATAAGCCCATCAATTATGTGAAAGCCTTAATATTCTGTGGGAACCAGGCTCTCAGTCAAGGCTTAGGAGCCAGTCCTCGTCCTTAAAATTAACTGAGCTTTGGGTATGAGCTAGAAACTCTCCTGGTTTTTAAACTGTGTTACATTCTTGTTTTCCATTTTATCTGCTTGCTGTTAACTGTGTTATAGATTATGCTGGGTTGCAAAATTATAAATCAAACATAAGTATAAAGGCACCTGGACATTGAGCACTGTTGCTTCATCTTATCTTTAATGCAATTCAGATGTTTTATGGAAAAAAATGAGAAGTTTGTGTATAAGCCAATGGCATCATATAGGCCTCCAATTCCTACCCTCTTGCAATACAGTCTGTGGTGGGTGAGTTGTCCGCATACCCTTGCACGGAATAACAGCTTTCTTAACAGATACGGTCGTTCATGTCACCTTACTTAACTGAGAAGACTAGTCAAGAGGCTCAGTAAGCTGGGATTCACATGATGACTGTCAGTAATTAACTGCACGATTCACGTGCTCAAGGCCTGCAGACAGCTTTCTACCATGATTAATCCACTGAGTCTGGATAATCAGAGAGCTGATGCTTCCCTAAATCACAGACCTTCTCTACCTCTGAATCTTGCAGAAATGGCCAAATTATCCCCAAAGAGCCCAACCCAACAAACAAACAAACCCAACATTGTACCAAAATGCAGGCTCCTGTATCAGCAGGGCAGCCGCAGTGGCTACGCGGTCATAAAGTCACAGCTTCCCAGGGATGCTGGTGTCCTCACGTATCACAGCTATGTCAGCCTACCCACAAACATCCTTCCTGACTGCCCAAGGGCCCAGGTTTTTCTGTCTCTTTTCTTCATCTTGGATTTGTCAACATCCCACCACCCCTGTCTAGGAGGTATAGGAGCTCCCTTTTGTTTTATGTGAGCTGAATGCCTGGGGGCACTGAAGGGGTTAAGTGGAGGAAATTCTTGTCAACTTCAATAGAGAATCAAGCATTTTAAAGGATTTTCTGTAAGAAGAACCCAGTATGTCTGACATCAGAGCCACAGCACATTACAGAGAAAGAGTAAAGTTTTTACTTAAAGGGGGTTTTATACTTTCAGAGTGGAAAATATTCATATTGTGGTTTTGTACTAAAAATAAATTCTTCCATTCACAGCCAGCAACAGGTAGCTGAGGTTAGATCAAACCACTAGCTTACTAATGACTATGAATTGCAGTATCTATAGAAATGACCAGAATTCAAGGCAGCCTCTAAAATAAGCCAGATGAATCATTCTTGAAAAATATTATTCACTCTGTAATAAATAGGCTCACCATAAATGTCTGCCACACAAAGCATGCTTTAAGAAATTTTTAAGAATGTAAACCGCTGTTGCATGTAAATGGAAATTATCAGTTTTCTTCCTTTTGCAGGGGTACTGCTTTTTTCATAACAACTCTGGGAACACTCAAGTGATCCCAGGATCCTAAAGTGACTGAATTGAAAGCATTCCTTTCGCACAAGCATCTTCAACATAATAAAATAAATTATTTATTGTAAATTTTGTAAATTATTTGTTGTAAATAAGGAATCTGAACCTTCTTGAGTTATAGTGAAAGCTATTGTTCAACAAAGATGCAGTAAGAAACAAAAGCTGATAATATCTTTAGATTCTTATTCTACTGTGTAACATATTTATTATTTTTTTTTAGTATAAGTTACTAGATCAGATGCTCTGCTAGTGCAAATCACCAGAACATTATACCATTAGTGCAGCCAGGTTGATTTACCCAACCTGAGAATCTGGGCCCCAGTCAAATTATTATAAAACAAAAAACAAAAATCAGAAAAAAAACCACAGAGACAGCAACCACTGTCCTGCAATGCTGATACATAATTTTCTACAGGGGTGTATGTTCATGTTTCATATTCCATAATATCTCATTAAGGCAAGTGGGCGATCTATGCCCACAGGACGGGCAGACCCTAAGAGACCAGAAGGAGACTAGGACCCTTAGGAAAGACAGACCAAAATAAACACATAATGGGAAAAAATCACCAACAACAAATACCCACCTCACCAAGGAAGCAAACACCAAAACAGTGAAAAGCTTCCACTATACACTTTTGTATTTTTTTTTTGGTGTTTGGTCTTTCCTTGCCCCGGTAAGCCTTATTGCACATCTCTGAAATGGATACCAAGGATGGCAGTTTTTTCATTGCCATGCATGCTGTAGCCTGCCTTCACCAGAAAAAAAAAAACCAAACAACAAAACCCAAAAAGACAAAACCCCAAGAAAAAAACACAGATGAAAAAAAATACCTTTCGTGCCATCGACATGAGATGTCTAAATCACATGTAGACAATTCAGGTTTACATCACTAAATTAAGAAATGAATGCTCTTTGTGTCTACTTAGTTCTGTACTACTGTGGGACCGAACCTCTCAGTAAAGCCAAACCAACAGTAAATATAACAGACATTATTTCATAGCCATTGCTACTACAGCCCTCATATACCTAGACAGGATATTTTTTTTCTTTTTCCCACTGAAACCCAGGGTATAACTTATTTACAACCTAATAATTTTATTTGTAGCACATTTGCAGCCACAGAGGAAAACTGGTAAACCCATTGTGCCTATCCCAACAAAAGGTTAATCTACTGGGTTCTTCTGCCTCTCTGTAGACATTAAAATTTTTCAACATTTAAAAAGCTCCTATGCTTTTAAAGAATATTTAAAAGATTTGGTGTCATCAAGATATGCACATACTTGGTTTATATAACCACATCACCTCTGTGCGCTCACCCTCCCTTTTACTACTCACCCTCTGATGGTGTCTTCTCCCAGAGTAGTTTATAAATTGTAAGGGGCTGGGAACCTGCCTGTTTGTGCATTTGTGTGAGAGCTTGTATCAGTGCTATTCAGTGATTGACACAGCCCTTGAAAGTTGCCATATTATGTATGATTAGCAATAAGAAAACGAGCATCTTCATCACCCATTTCTCACTGAAAGTACAGAGTGGAAAAAAGCTGTTCTATTTACTGGACCAACATACCACACCTGGGAGACCTCAATATACACAGTACAGAGTGCAGAGAGTACTCTGCAGATGTACTCTTTCAGAAGTGGGGTAAAGGAGTGCCTTTCATGGTCTCATTTGGAAACTAGGGGAGAATGTTACAGCAAAACCGATACTCTGAACGAATACTAGTAACAGTGAAACATGGTATTAGGAAGTAGCTTTTTTCCTTCCCTTCCTTATTTACTGTAAAGAAGATGTAATTGTTATGTGCAGACATAGATAGATAGATAGACAGATAGATAGATAGATAGACACACAGGAGATATAGAATGCAATACAGAAATGTAACTGTAAAAATATTTTGCCCATCTTGATGGGCATCTTAGATTCTTAGATCAAAGCAATGCTATTGCTCATGGACAATTCTGTCTTAGAGTAGCTCACTGTAGTTTACTTCAAGCATGCTTTCACTCATTTAGCTTCAGGTAGTGCTTATAGCTGATGCACTAATAGTCACAAAACACCGTGCAGATACTCTTAGCATGAATGAGCCTATGCCAATTAACCAGATTGTCAGCTAAACCAAATGAATACCCTCACCGGACTTTTTTGCAACAGCTGAACTAAAGTGAATTCAGTCAAACTGTTGCAGCTTTGGTATACAAGAAAGGTTTGATAACAGTAAGCTGAAATAAAGGCGGAAGAATCTACACACAAGCTTGTATCAGCACAAGTCTGTCAGTAAAAAGCCCAACAGGAATCTGTAGCACCATTAATGGAATTAACCCCCAAAACAGAACCTCTCAGCAAAATCTTAACGACTGGTGTCTAAGTGAAGCAACTGTGTATATACTACAGCAGTGATAGGAATAAATTATCTTACTCCTAGAATAAGTTAAGTAGGATCAGAATGAAGGTTAAAAATCCTAAAGTAAGGTAGCTATTCCTTGATTCAAAAGTGTGTCTCATGCAATTATAAACTTTTTTTATTCCCCTAGGCAGCTGGGATTTTCCCAGGATACCCATTCAAGTGTATGTTCAATCAGTACATATTCAGGAATTCACCTCTTGTCTATACAAAGTTTCAAGGAGGTCAAGGAGAATTTTGTCATTGCCTCCAGTGAGGCCAGGCATTTCACCCACCAGTCTTGCAGCTGAAGTGAGGTCTTTGGATAAAAACTATGTGAAACGTAAACAGCACAAATCCTGGCCACATTTAATAAACTGAACGGGATGTCTCTCCATCTAATATTTTGCTTAGCTTAATTTATCAACTTAAAAAAAAAAAAAAAAAAAAGAAAAGAAAAAAATAGTTGACATTGTTCCATTTTTCTAAAGCTGAGATTTTAAAGGGTGAATTGTGACAGTCCTTTTCTCTCCAGCCACATCCCTTGGACTATGTGTATATGGAAATATATTTTGCATATGCTTAAAATACTTTAGTGAGAACCAGCCTCTCACATGCCAAGCTCAAGTGCAATACTTTACACACTGCTTATTCCTCTATGAAAACCTGCAAAATCACTCAGCATTTGCAAGGTTCCATAAGCCACCCATTCTATAACCCAGGGACTAATGGAGCACGGGGCTTAAAAGAAAAAGGAGAAAACACTTTCCATATCTTGTGGAAAGATGAGGTTATAGCGATTATCACGGGGGGAAACTATTTTTTATGACTGTTTTCTTCAAGATGTATGTAACTTCCAAAAGTAAGATATACCATCTTGATTCATTCTTAAAAATCAAATACTATGACATATGAAAGCTTGCTCATTAATGAGAGATAAATATAGGAAAAAGTCTGGGTTTATGACTTGTCAGTAGATACTTAAGGAATAAATTTGTAAAAAGAAAAAATACCATTCCCTAAATCAAACAAAAAATTACGGATTCAAGTTTGATATAAAATATCCATTTTGATATTTAAATATCCACTTGAGCTAATTTTAGGTAGCTACTCTACATTGGAGCAAGAGCCCCTGTCACTTAAGCTTTGCGAAATTCTAACGAGTTACACTGCCAACTGCCTTAGTCCTTTGACAAAAACTGAAATATGTTCCTTCTGTGCAATTAAATTACTACTGGGAGATTAGATTGCGTCATCCTAACTCATGAGGATGTCTGTCTTTGTGAGTGAATTCCCTCCCTGACATTGGATTTGTGGGAGGGATCTCCTTCCTCCAGGACTGCAAATTAATGTGCAAGAACGTTCCTGGGCACCATGTTCCAGCTGGCCCTGAAAGGACAGCATCCATGCTGGGCAACCCCTTTAACCTCTGCAAGATGGGAGCTGCTGGCAAGCTGA
>JAVJGJ010000014.1:46821626-46833024 GCA_035590215.1 Microhierax caerulescens
TCTTCCAGAAATGAGCTGGGGAATAGCTTGGGAGAGTGCTTTTTGGCACATGCTTAGCTCACACCAGGGAAAGTCTTAACGCTTCACTAGCGTGGGCAATTGCAATCCATTGTCCAGGAACATTTCCACCTACCGTCTGATTTACTAGTACAGAGGTGGCCAGGGACACTGTTGCGTACTTCCAGACTTTGTACTGTGATTGAATGTAAGCTCACGAGAACAGTTCAAGCACAGTCCTGATGGAAAGTTCATTTTTTATACCATTATACTCCCCCTCCCCCCATATATTTCAGAAAAACATACACAGTCTTGTCTTCCACTTGAGATGGAGGGATCTGAGGAATGCCTTCCTCCCCAGGAACAGTACTGAGAGCAGTCAGCAGTGTGCGGTTAGACTTCACGTGTAGCTGCAGTATTATGGGATCCTCTTGCACTTGTTTTAAAGCATGAACACAGTGTTTTGCCACCAAAAAAAGTCACTGAGTGATAAAAGCATATCCACAACAAACAACTGCATAATCTCTCCAGAGCAGCAGGGGTAGAAGACAGTAAACCTCCTGCTAAAAGGTACGTTGCATTCAATGAGTTCTGCGAGAGGGCAGTGATACTCCTGCTTTTCTTTACTGCTCAACACAGCTGCAGCTAGGTAAGTTCCCAAAGTGCATTCTTGGTCCCTCTACTTACATACTTCACAGTGCCAAATGCATCAGGGAAAAAAAAAAATCATAAAACTAACACTCCATTAAATTATCACTCTGTCTACAATAATTAAACACCATGACCCAAAGCAAATGACCCAAAGCAAACAAAACGATTACAAAAATTTTCTCCTCTTTGCAATAGTTTATGAAAAAGAAATGAGAAGGAAGAATAACTTTGTTCACTTCGTGTATTTGACAGCATTTGTGGTACACCAGCTTTTACACATGTCTTACATGATAGCAAGAAGTAACATCAATGCTTTAAAAAAATCAGTAATTGATAAAAACTGCACTACTGTGGAAGCTGACAAAGGTCTGAATTAATTTTTAGACCTAAGGTGGAACTGTCTGTCTCTGATTAAAGTAACAGTTTCAAGTGTAACCAATTAGTGCATTTTATTTACAGTGCAACTAATTTTGAAACACGGGTTGCTATAGCCCTGGTGTTTTACTTCATTTCTGAACATGACAGTGTTAAGTTTGAATGGTCATTTAGAAATTTTTCATTTCGGTGTCTTTTTTGAGACACACTGAAAGAGCATCAAAATATTCTTTTGTTAATATAGCAGCCTTCAGGGGCCTACGGGGAAGCTGGAGAGGGACCTTCTACAAGGGCAGGTAGTGACAGGACAAGGGACAATGGTTTTAAGCTGAAAGAGGGTAGATTTAGATTAGATGTTAGTAAGAAATTCTTCACTGTGAGGGTGGCGAGACACTGGCACAGGTTGCCCAGAGCAGCTGTGGATGCCCCCTGCTCTGCTCCTCGCCCCCCACCCCCAGAAGTGCTCAAGGCCAGGTTGGATGCAGCTTTGATCAACCTGGTCTGGTGAAAGATGCCCTTGCCCATGGCAGGGTGGGGAGTGGTAGAACTAGGTGATCTTTAAGGCTCCTTCCAACCCAACCCATTCTATAATTCAACAATATTGACCACCATATGATTGGTTGATATATACTGCTTCTTGATCAAAATAAGATTAAGGTGAAAAAACTTTATTTTAAACCCCCACTTTTTTCGATGCGCTCTCTACACCCATAAATTGGTGATTCATCCTGATACACCCTGGTGTACTGGCTCAGACTCTTGAAGTTAAATTTGTGCCTGCAACATCTGATTTGCATCAAGTGCCTTCTCTTGTAACGTAACTCAGGTGCACCAAGTGGTTTTGTAATTATACAGCAGGCTTTCAGAAAAGCAGAGCTACTCTGATTATGGAGCCTTTTAGATTTTTAAAACAGACTATCTCCCTTGGCAAGATTGTTTTAAAATGTAACAGAAGCTCCTAAGTATTAAAACATCCATAAATAATCCTATATAATAGTAGGCTATATTGTCAAAGCTTCTGATTATTGGTAAATTGTACAGAAATGGGAACTGATTTATTTTAGTCTAAAACTTTGAACATTTTAGCCATAAGCACCTCCAACCAGCACACAGGATTTGAATCAGAGCAAAAAAAAAACAAATTTAAAAAAAAAAGAAAAAATCATTCCTACCAGACAGGCAATTAGAAACTTCAGATACATAGTACAATGTTTGTTGCCTTTTCCCAAGGTTTAGAGCACTGAACTCCCACCTGTTTCAAGTGAAACCATTGCTGTTCATGCCCAAAGGTAACTGCATCAGTTCTCTTCTGAGCAATCCCTGTAACAGAGGAACAGCAGGTGATGCTTTTATAGTAGTAAGACCTCTGTCTCCGTCAGCTGAAACACAGAGCCAATAGGTTAAAACAAAGGGGAACTCTTTAAAGACACATAAAGCCTTCTTGAGTAATAAAAATCACGCTAAAGAAATGAAAATAAGATGTTTTCTGAAACTGTGGATTTCAATGTCACATGAATGGAAAAACACTTAGTATCTCTCTAAACCACAGGATAAGCACAGCAAGGTAGTCATTTTTTCCACCTTGTCTTAAACTTTCAGACACAGAGGTCTGACAGAATACTAATGAGGAAAGCCTGTTTCATCCTCCTCTTTCACCTTTTTGTCCTAATAAGTGGCAGTAAACCTTTATGTACTACAGCTAGGAAAGGGCAAGGGGAGGGGCAAGGACCAGAAAGAAGAAATATATAAATAATATATACATAAATAAATAAGACTGCCACATAGGGCGTCTCCTCAGGTTGAAACAGACAGTATTTTTGAAAGAGAAAGTACTATTTATACATACAAGTTTCCATGTCAAACTGTCCTGATTTCAGTGAGACATCAATTTTTATTTCTAAACCTCTGATTTAAAATCAGATTGCGTAAACAGGAATAAAACCGAGTACTTTCATTGCTAAGGATATGGTGTGCTTTGTCACAACGTAGTCTACCTGCAACCCCAACCTGAAATTTATTTTTTTAAGATGAGCCAATTTATTGCTGACATACTCAGTAAGAAATCTCTCCAATATTATTCATACAGACATTACACAATCAAGCGTGCTTTCACATTCAGCCAATTTCTTTCTGGGTCTCTGCTCCAGTGACTGATTGAGAAATTTGTCTCAGCAAATGAAGTCATTACTTGCTGTACCTGCACCCATCTGGGAACATCTGAGACGAGACAGACTGTTCAAATCTGTCTTCCACAACTGTTAATTCCTAAAAATAATTGAATGTTCCACTGCAGTACAGAAATGCATTCTATTGTCTCCCTGCCATCTAAGGATAAGCCTTGAGATTTCACTCATCACAAAAATGAATTATTTTATATTTTGATAAAAGTGCAAAAGATATTACAGGTAATACTATACACTAAAAAAAAAAAATAAGGCAAGTCATGCTGGATGCAGAAGTGATCAGTACTTTGCTATTGTCAAGTCACTTCCACCTCACACATGCTGAGTTTTGTAAGAAAGTATATATAAAAGCTATTGTGTTAATCATCACGACCACTTAACTACTGCACTTCCTCATTTGGAGAATTCAGGCTTTTGAAGACTTGATTTGGTAGCTCAGTTGAATATGTAAATCCTCACCTGAATATGATCTCAAATCCTTTAAGAACAGATTTTATTTCCATCTAAAGTACTCTATCTTTTTATTCTCCACTTGAATCCAAGTTTGTCTTTTTTTAACTGCTATGATCACTATCTCAAAAAGAAATTATAATCAAGCCTCAAACCATTATAGAGCAAAATAAAAAAATTGCTTGAGGATATTAACAGAGATATTTCTAAGTTACTGTACAAGCACATTTTGATGTGTTTATTTGCAGCTCATATCATACATACATAACTCTCAGTCCAATCCTTCAGGTCTTTAAGCAAACCCTACAGTGACATAAGAATTTATGAGGTTAATGGATCAAAACACTAAAGCGACAACACAACAAATGGAGCAATAATAAGGGTTTTCCCCTCTCTTATGGCTCAATAGCTGTCTAAAATCAAAGTCCTGTATGGTGTGTAAATGGCACGACTTTCATGGTTATCCTCAAAACCTGTGTGTGGAAAATTTTCCTTTCTTGGACCTCCACTTTCGTATCTCAAAGGACAAAGTAGGCATGCTTTAATTACATTACCTCAACCCACTTGAAAAGCTCTCTTAATTCTTACTAAAACAATCTAATCTGTTTGAGGCAAGATTTTGGTTTTATTTAGAATAGTAAACCTTATCTAAATAAGTGTAATATTAGGATGTTAATTAATGTACACAAGCCAATGTTAAGAGTCCACTGCATACACGTGCTATTCATACTAACTGAAGCCTAGACCCTGCACCCTGGTTGGCCCTAATGCCATCTTCCCATACGTCCTCATTTCCAAGTGTCATACATGCAACCCAATTCGCTAGCAGTGGACTTACCTGGGATGGGGGGGAATCCACTATTTATCCTCTTTAAGAACCAAATGGAAGGTTACAACCAGTGTTTAATATTAAGACCAGCTTCAAATTTCACTATCGAGAAGAAGATGGTTTCCCTTTTCCCTTAGAACCTATCTAGGTAGTCAACGCCATTTGCTATAGTGCAAAACAAAACACACCCAGAATTTTAGTACTGGACTTCATCTAGTAGGTCTTAAGAGCTGCAGCCTCCTTGACTGCTACACTGCTCAGCCATACTGCAGTTTTCCAGTTTCACCTTCAGTTTTCCTTAGAGATATCTTCCTTGACTGAAACATAAGTCACTGAAAAGACAGGGCTCACCTTCAGTATTGTCAAGTTCATCAATACAGCCAAAAGACCGGATTTACTTTCTACCAAAATCAGTGGGGGGTTGCGTTTCCGAAATATAGTCTAAAGGTCAAAGGTTCTTCCCAGAAATGGACTACTGGATCATTCTCATGTTTGTTTTCAATCAGCAGGACTAACCCAGGACAGTTTAGGCAGAAGCACCTGTCTAATGGAAGTATCACATTCAGTGAATGGAAGCACATGGTGGTTACCAACCCCTTCAAGAACAAATTTTTTTTAAAAAAATGTAATAATAAAAAGATAACAAAAATCTTTTTATCAGCAGCCAAGTAAAATCTCACATACATGCCTCAACACCCGGTCACAGTATACTGATGCGCTTTAAGTATGGACAAATTACTCATACAACATAAGCCACCTTCTTCCTGGCAAATTCCACTCCTAAGGCTAAATATATACTGCTTGTCTTTGTGTACCAAAGTATTCAGCCAGCTGATGCAGAAAGGAAAGAACACTAGCTTACATTTTTTGCTAGAGAGGTAAGGAAAAAAAAAAAAAAGAGAGAACAAGGCCCATGTATCAGCGATTTTTGTTTTGCAAAGCTAGTCAGGACCTGCACTTTTTAATTTCACTTGATGATTGATAACCAATTCACACAAACACACAGTGTAAGATTTTTGAGTACTACAGACCTCTGTAAAATAGCCCAAATAGCAGATCACAGATGAAAATTAAGGGGCAAAAAGATGTAACATTTACCCAATGCTCTGGTTTTCAACTTCTAGTGAGCTCTTAATTTATTAGTTATAACTTGTTTTTGTTGGAGAGGGTTCAGAAAAGGCTGTGAGATTTTTCTAAGCGTCAGCTTAAAAATACTTACAAGTATTTCTTAAATGCCAGCTTAAGAAATGTATAAATAAAATCCAACATTAAGACCTCTAAACTTGGAGAGACATGCTCAGAACAGGAAATGATAGTTTGTTAATAAAGAAAGGTAAATCATTCTCCAGCCTTCCGGTGGGAAACTTGGCAGCGAAAGGATTTTGACCTCAGTGGAAGGTAACTGTCACAAATGACAAATCAAGCAACTTTCTTCTTAGAAGTGGGGCAAATGTTTGACATAAGGCTGGACTGGAGTCAGATCTATCATTCCCTGTGCATATTCTTCTACTTTTAACAAATAATCCTGCAAGCTTTTTGCACTGACCGTATTAATTTTCTTCTTTTTTTCCTCTCTCTCTCTCTCCCTGAGTAAAGCTGTGCAAGCCTAACATTTTTTGTGAATGATTACTTATTTCCTATTTGAAGCACAAAAGCTCATCACTTATAGAATAGGTCAAGCTTTCAATGCCTATTAGTCCCAGTCTGGAATGAATTAATGCATTTTCCTATGTTCCTTTTCCTCTTCTGTTGTAGGAACAGTATTTGGGACCTTTGTGCAAAGGAAGGAAGCAAAAATCCTGTATTATTTTCAGGTGAATTAGTAAACAACAACAAAAAAAGGCACTTAAAAATTCTGTTTTCCTATTAGACTCACTGTGACTGTATCACTGTGAAGTTTGCAATCAGAAGTACCAGTTCTCCCAACTCAGAACAGTAAGTGGGGGGAAAAAATGACAAGTAGCCCAGTTTAATTTCAAACGTTAATATATTTTCTATTTTATAGTGAACATATGCATCGTTCACCCCTTATTTGCAGCAACTATGACGTCCTCATAAAAAGGGGTGACATTTGTAAGATGCCTCTTAAAATAAATATTTCTTTTTATAAAATAATAAAACTTCAAATAAATATTCTTTACACTAAACAATATGTTGAAAAAATTAGAAAATAAAGGTTGAATTTTACTGTAACTGTACAATATACATGAAGTCCAAAGGGAAATCAGAGTCTTGTAATAGAAGGTTTCCGTAAGACAAAATACAATCTAAAAACATACTGATTGATTCACATTCTTCCGAATGTACAACATATTAGTATAATATTTTGTGACTGTGCCATGCCTTATGACACCACTTATTTTTCACAGTTGAAAATATTATTGTATATACAAAAATATAGCACATTATCTCTGGCAGAAAACAATGAAAAAAAAAAAAAGGAGTCATTTGCTAATTTACAAATTTTGCAAGTACTATTCACAAACAATTGAGTTGCCTAGGAGTGTCTGTGTTGCTTTAGCTTATGCAATATGTGGGTCACAATGTACTGCATCCCTTTTTTTTTTTTTTTTTTTTTTCTGTATGCCACTAGCTGGATTCTAACAAGCGTATCAGTTAAGATGGCACACACACAGAAAAGCATTTCACTGCAAACAGCAATATACCCCCAACCTTTCTACTACAGTGCCAAGACCATAGCTGCTTAGTTGGCTGCATATGTATGTTAAAATAATCTTTGCTACTTTAGTATTTCTGACTAGTGATGCTATGTTGGCTTTTCAAAGTTCCTGGGGGGGACGCTGGGAACTTTGCAGCAAACGGTGTTGGAGTGTTTACAGCGGCATCCAGGCCGATTTACCCGGTCGTAACAGCCCTGGCACAACTTAAGGCAACCCTTGGCTGGTAGGTAACACCACAAGCAAGGCAGAAAGAGGGACACCACACCCATGGCAGACCACCTAGTGCAGCAATGCGACTGACTGCAGGAGCAGGGGTTGTCAGCACAGTTGTCCTCGTCATCGTTGGAGCAGTGATAGAAGAGGCCCTTCACGCAGCAAACGCAAGTGCCGTAATCGACCACGTTCTGGGCTGAGCAAAGGCACTGCTTGTCACAGATCCAACACGATGGGAGGGTCCTTGGATAAGTGCACTCCTTACACTTACACTTCCCACAGTCCTCACACCTGTAGCTGTGCGCTCCCAAGTCTTCTTTGCTCAGTGGCTTCAGCTCACTTGACTTGAGCTCAGACTTGGGCTGCATTCGGACTATCCCGTCAGCAACTGGCCCCGAGGATGATCCCAGAAGTCTCTGTTCGGATGAATTACTGCTCGTACTTGTCCTTGTACTGCTCCGCGAACCTGTGCTGACCGTACTGATGGACCGGGACAGAGGTGCCCGAGGAGAGGCGTGCGTTTGCGCATGCTGAATCCGGCTAAAATGACGATGCTCGGGCAAGCCGTGGGGCCTCTCATTTTTGGGCTGGGTTGCTAGACGAGGAGCGGACTTGACCCCTGGCCGTGGAGCCACCGTAGGCCCCTCCGTGTACTCATTTGTGTTTCGGATGGCTCTGATCTGGTCCAGCGACAAGACGTGAACCTGCTGCATCAGGACATCCCGCAGGTCAGGCTCCCCGTGCGGTCTCCCAGTGTCACGCCGAGCCTGTAGCAAGGCCTGCGACCCGCTGCCGTGCTGAGCTCTCGTCTCCATCGGTGCCCGGAAGCGTGCTCACCCCAGCAGGCTTAGAACACATCTGAAATCCTGGAGCGACAAAGAGAGGGTTCACTATTGCAACGCATTTCACGCTCTCTGCAGCGGCCTTTCAAGCCTGCAGCATACTACAGCACAGCACACAATCTAGCAATGCATCAGCCATTAAGAAAAAAAAGGAGTCACATCTGGGGCGGAGCGTGGGTGCTGGTCAGCTGCGTGCACTTCCCTTGCCCTCTCCTGCCTACTCCAGTGGAGAGCTCAAAGAGATTCTGTTCTAGGTCCACACACTTTAACTGGTGGCTCTAGAAAGTCTAGGTATTGCGCCTGCTAGCTAAGGCTTCCCAGGCCATCTTCTGGCTAGACCATGGCCTTCAAAGTGATTACACTTCAGCCACCTGAAGTGACTCTTCTTTTCACATCAGGCTACTGAAAACCTTACATTAAAAAAAAAAAAAAAAAAAAAAAAGAAAACCCAGCAAGAATTTAGAAAGTGTAATTTGACCAGCTGATGACAGACATATAATTCTCCAATTTTGTTTAAAACTGGATAATATTTTGGTAGGCTAGTCTCTTTACACATTAAACTTTATATGATGTAAATAGGAAATTTTAGTTTAATACCAATAGTCGCAAGAAAAACACTAAATAGCAGTAAAATGTTTGAGGTTAGACATTAAATGAGTTAGTGCTACCAAAAATTTCAACAGCACAAGTAAAAATATCTCTCTCCAGTATTTTAGTTGTGTGTCACACTTGTGTACACCACTGCGATTGTTATTTTAAGGCTCAACACTACAAAAGCAATGATGCCATAGTTTTATTTTTTTAAAAGGTGAAAAATTCCACAGACTACATTTCAAATTGTAAATATTACCAAAAGTAGCTTGTGGGACAGAGGCATGCATAATATAATCAAACAATGACAGCATCCAAGAAGTCTACTTGATTGCAAATATTACTTTAAAGGATTATTAACTACAAAGCAGAAACGCAGACTTAATTTAAATGGAAACACAGCAAAAGACCCAGAAGATGAGAACTTGTAAATAACTAACTTCCACAGTCAGATACGCAAGTTTCAGGTACTGCCCTCTAAACTAGTTAGTATTTGGTTTGCCCTTATCATATCTTAAAGTGGTTCCAAAATCCAATTACCTCTACAAAAATACAGAACAATATTTTACAATTAAAACCCAAGCAGGAACCAAGCCTCTTACAAGGACCACACAATGTCTTCAATTATACCTAGAAAGAGCACCACAGTGTTACTCTGTACACATCACTTACCAACAATAATACTATACCGCAGTATAATAAAATATAGCCAAACAGTTTAACAATGAGTATCTCAAGACACTGTCTTTATTCTAACAGCAGTGGAAAACATTTAACCTTTTAACTCCTGGCTTCCTCCTGTCAAGTGCTTTTTGTTTTTAAGAAAAAAAAAACCCTAACTTTTGAGAGTGACCACCTACTTTAAATATTGCCAAATCCCGGTTTGGACACAGAGTGTATGTCATGGTAGCCCCCCGCCTCCAAAAAAATAAATAAAATCTGTCAAATTTATCTTGCTTGAAGCACTGCTGCTGTTTTCTTCAAGTTCAAACCTTCGTCATGCAAGTTTCTAACAACAGCCTAAGCAGACATTTCCTCATCTGAAACGATGCGGAGATACAAGCTAATAGAAAATAAAGTATTTTCCCCCATCCTTGAGAGGAACCATCAGCCCCATCTGCCCTCCACGTCCAGGTTCCAGCCGGGCTCGGCCAGCCGAGAAGGTAGGCTGAACCAAATCCTGCCTTCTCCAGAGATGACAACCCGGCGCAAAAGCGGAGCTGACTCTGACCTGCAGGCGCTAAAGACGACAGCGGTGGCGGTGGCGGAGCCCCCCTCGGACGCCAAGGTGGGCGCTGGACGAGAAGCCCCCGCGCTCCGCTCCCGTCCCCGCTACAGCTGCCCCCGGCGCGGAGGGGCGCGCAGCAGGTGGGAGGGGGAGGCGCAGCCCCTCGCCCGCCGGAGCGCGGCCGCAGGCGCCGCCGGCAGCCCCGCAAGTGCAGACAACCTGGAGATAACCGGGAGACATCCTCTGGGCTGGGAGGTGGGAGGGGGCTGCTGCAGCCGCCTTATCAGGAAAGTCAAACCCATGTTTCCTTTTAACTCTTCCCCCCTGCCCTCCCCCGAGAGATGCTAAGGGAGCCTTGCCCTGCCGGGTAATGCGAGGCGCCCCGCAGACGGTCTGAGACAACACCTCGGGGACAGCCGGGCAAAAGGCAGATCACCCCCCCCTCGCCCTGCCGTAAGCACCCATTCAGCTTCACAAAGCCAGCCGCTGGAAAAGCTCCTCTTATTTTACGCATATTCTGCAAACGGCCGGACCCTCAGCCCGCCCCTCTCCGCCCCAGCCCGGAGGGACCCAGAAGGCACTTTCAGCGGGCCACGGGTCCGAGTCGGGGGAAACTCCTTTTTCTCCCCCCCGACAGATCCGCTAAGAGGGCAAGATGCAAACCGCCGGCATTTATTTGCAAACATACAGTCGCCTGAACATTCTTACGGGAAAGCCCGTCTTCCCCTCCCCTGATCTAGCACTTCTCCCCTTTCCATCCAGCGAGAGCAGAGCCGCAGCATTTGCCTTTTTGTGTGTGCATGTGTGATAACACGATTCCCCTCTTCCAAAAGCCAAAGTCCACTCTCGCAGAGCTCCAGTGCCATGAATGCTAACTTTTCCTAGCTGGGATTGGCAACAGGGCGAGGAAGGGGGCCGGGTTTCGCGTTCGGCACATTTGGGGAAGTTTAAAACGCAAGGGGCTTCTTGCGTGCTGTGGAAAAATGCCTGTGTCTCGCTGGCTGGGAGAAGGCGAGCCTAAGGGGGAGAAGTCCTGTGCTCTTGAATTTCTGTTTTGTGTCCGAAGCCTGTGCAAGGCACCCCCACCCCCATCCCCACCGCACACACACACCAACCACCTCCTCCTCTTTCAAAGTGCTTTGAAACCCCCATTAAGGGCCGAGTGTGTGATCAGACTATGGATTAGGGCAAAAGGGACTTTACCATCGGGGTGGGGCAAACTGACACACAAATAGCTTGCTGAAAACACCAGCAGCTTTTTTTTTCTTCTTTCTTTTTTTTTTTTTTTTTTGGGGGGGGAATGGGGTTGTTACAAAGTAAACCCACCAAAGGGGGGGCGGTAAAAATAAAAATTAAAA
>JAVJGJ010000014.1:46848734-46868287 GCA_035590215.1 Microhierax caerulescens
GGTCAGCCAAGGTTAAAATATCAGCGTACACATAACATACAGATCACCTAACTCTGGGACCAACCAGGGGATGCTTTCACCTTCAGACAACATCCTCAGCTACAGTTTCAGAATACTATGTTTAGTTACGAAGGTTTGGTTTCTTCCTAGGCCATGCATTCTCCTCTCTCCAAAATCAATGACAGTGGTTGATGCCATGACCAAACTTTATAAAACAGAATCTTTATTTAGTACAGAGACACTTCAAAGAAAACAGATTTGAAACCAATTAAAGAAATATATGCATATCTAGTTTTTCCCTGAGGCTTATCCCTCCCTAGATCTGGAAGGGGCTAACAAACTTTAGCACTCTTCATGAACTTTCTTCTCTCACTCTTTCTCTCTTTCTCTTAATATATTTCCTTACACAGCTTCTGACAAGTAACTACAGCAGGATGGGAAATGTCTTTCCTGTTCCATGGTGGGACAATACTTTTAAACTTATATACATAATACACACAACAATAACTTCCCTTTCCAAAGATTATTGCTGAATAAATAAAACCAAATGACCAGGCATCTAATACAAATGCAATTTCACATGTAAAAAAATATGTAGTCATTTATACCAAGCAAAATACTTTCAGTAGGCAACCATATCTGCTGGGATTCTTTAAAGTGCTGCCCTGGTAGTTGGTGTTGAGTGAGCCCTAGCATTGCCCTGGCAGCTTCCCCATTGCCATCTGCTCAGGGGATGAGTTAGGACCCAGAAGGACTGAAGGGAAGAAGTGTGCGTCGGTTAAGAAGAGGAAGCCAAGGGAAGAGAACATGGGTGGAAGACCTGTTTTGAAGTTAAACAGTTAGACAAAGAATAGTAAAATGAAGAGAAGTGCAGTCTCAACACGGCTTGGGGCTGGTAGATTGTATAACCTAAAGCAAAACCTCATAGTGTGAGCTTCTGTTTAATTTGGAGGAGGCAGGCTGATGGGGAATCCTGAAGTGGGGTAGAATAAAAGGTTCTCTGGATTTAACCCAGATAAAGGATCAAAATATACTATTACCTTTAACAAACACAGTTTTAAAGGAGTCTGACTAGAGGGCCATGGTCTGAATGCAAAAAGCAAAAGGAAAAAATCTGTGAGAGTGGTGTGTTGATAGACTCTGTTACGAAGCCTCAGAGAGACTGTCAGTTTGGTTTCTGGTATAATGAGTCGGGATGCGATAGATAAATGTTCATGATAACGGTTCGAGTTAAGTGAGGTGACTGGGTGTTTGTACTTTACTTTCCCATGCTCAAACTAGGAGGCTTTTGGCTTCTCTGGGGATGTTGCAGATTATGTTTATTTCTCTTATTTAAATGGAAGTAGTTTTTGTTTAGACCTGGAGAATTCCTTATCAATAATTTGATCAGAAATGTTACAATCCCACAAAAGATTTTCTGATAGGAAAATGCTCCCCTCCCCATTCTTGTCTAGCTTCAACAACATGACTTTCGTTATCAACCAACAAGTGCTTTCCAAATCGTATTCTTTCTTTCCCCTAGGCTCCTTGATTTTAAATAAACCTTACAGCAGCTTGTTGGAGAGAATCATTAAAACACATTGCTTGCTCCCTTGGTTTTCCAGTGTGCACAGAGGTGCTTTCTCTGGTACGGTCTTTTTAATTAGTCTTACTATAACCTTTCCTAAAGCCATTCAGAAAATTCTCATAATTGGTGATGGTGGTACAGTAACATCATTTCATTGCTGAATTCACAAACATAATTCACAAAATTATTGTTCCCCATATTTTTATTTTGCAGCCTGATCAGTTTTACAACTGCCACAGGTACCATCATGTTGGATCAAAAGTAAATCTAGCTCAAAGGTGTCTACCAGCTTTTGTAAGGAAAAATGATCATGGGCAGGTTGCAAAGTCAGATAATATTACATCCCACAGAAGGAAACCAAAAGAAAAAAGTAATTCTCTTTATACATGCACACTTAGAAGGCAAATCTTGCCGAATTTTGGAGTGATGATACAGTTTGAAGTAGCTGCTCAAGCACAACATCAAATAAAATGCTTTGCATTCACTTAGTTCAGAGGGTTGTGAAAAATGGATTTTATGGACAATGCATTATTTTGTTATACTTAATTTAGCATTGTTCTTGTATACTCATTAGTACCACCCACTTCGTGGGTAGTTTAGAACAAAGCCGTGCAGCTGTTAGCCTATAGGATATTGTGGCCCATAGGACAGTTCTAGTCCTCAGGACAACTGCAACATCAGGCAAGAATTATTTTCCCTGAGAAAACATCTGTAATGTAACCCAGCCCACAGTAGTCAAGACGTTGTACAGCACAGAATTAGAGCAGTGTTGGCAGTCTGAACAACTCACATAATAGGCATCTTGTGCACAGTGTGGAAAATAACTGGGCTATCATGGGGAGAATGGATGAAGGATGAATCGAATCCTACTGAAAATTGCCCCCTACCTACAGCTGGGAGAGCCCTTATACAAACATTTACCCAAGTACTGGCTTCACACAGCGTTATGCCCAAAATGAAATTTAAATGTTTGTACTGGTAAAAAATAAGTAAGGTCTGTGCTAAGGCAGATGGACTGTGACAGCTGACTAAGCATATTCTCATTTTCAAGAATAAGGAACAAACACTAAGGTGAGTGATGATGAAGGAATCAGAGAAAGGCTGAAGGGTTAAATGAACATTTAAAATTCTGCATACTGCAAAGAATTTGTCTATCTTCTTTTTTTTTTTTTTTCCTTTTTCCCCTTTTCCTCCACTCTCAATAGCATAACTCATCTCCCAGACACTTAACCTTATCTGTAGCTACCCGGGAAAGGTGGAATTTATCTTCAGAAACTTATGGTTATGGTTAATGGAGAGAAACAGGCACTTTTAGAGTATTTCAGATGTCTGCTACTGGTAAGATGAGAGACAACATGCAAGTACTCTCCAGTACCTATAGGGAAACCAGGATGATCAATTTGGAGGTATGTGTCTTTAAGCACTATGATAGTTTCACCATTATTAGATCACATGAAAACCATTGTAACTCAGCTCCTATCTCTGCGTTTCTTCATGGCCGTGGATTGGGAGACCACTGGTGAGAAACTGGTCTTCCGTATAAATGCACTGGACTGCTGTGAGAGCAATATCCTGTATGTATGAGACAGAAAAAACAAGAGGTATTTAACTAAGTTAGTTCTATACCAGAGACACATACTGGAGCAATTAAAATAATCTAGGATAATATTAGAGGGAATAATAATAAAACTGTGGTCATAAACCTCTTCTTTACACCTGCAAATAGAGAAACTGATTATTCCCTTGGATACTTTTGCTAGATTTAACCTCTGTTCAGATAGATAAATCTCTGTAGAGAGGTTTATCCTCTCTGTATGAGAAATAATATTGACTTGTGTTGCAGTGTGCTGGCTGCTGGATCAGCTGTCACTAGATAACAATGTATAATTGCATACTGCCTACATGAGAACATCTTGTCGCCTTGTCTCCAAGAATAACTTCACTGCAGAGTATATTGTTCTGCAGGGTCACTACCAGTGAAGTCATATGCTGCAGACCTCCAAGAACTGGAACAGTTACGCTAGTCCAAAAGTCCACTAAAAAGAAAAACAAACCCAACAACAACAACAAAAATAACCCACCAAACCCCCAAAACAACAAAACCCCAGCTAGCCAGCCAACCAACCAACGTACCAAACCCAAGAAAAGAACCCCACTGGCGAAATTTGCAAGAAAAAAATGAAACCTCCAAATGTTAAGAAGCTTTCTTTTCTTGATGAACTTAACACTCCTTTTATGCTACAACTTTTAATCATATGATTACATACTGTTTTTTCTTTTGGGCTTTTGCCTCAATTAGTGCAAAGCACCAATCATGTTCATGGATTTTCTGCTTCCATGACATTTTCTAGGTGTTATTTCATACTGCTGATTATGAATTATTTAGAAATTTATTGTAATTCAGACATTCTTGTCCTGATGTTCTTTCTGCCTTTTGCTGACATCACAGTTGTAGGTGTCAGAGCTGTAGGGGTTAAGGTCTTGCATGAAGTTCAGTACATATGTATGAGTGGGAAGACCCTCTCATTCTTCTTTCATTCCAGTATTTTAAGTGGTCTTTCCTCTCACTGACACAGCTGGAGCACTGAGAAAATCACTGACTTAAATAGTCCTTTGTAGTTGTTATCACTGCAAAAATAGAGAGGCAAAAGAACAAAAAGGCATTTTCAGTGTATCAGGGAAGAGGTGAATATTCTACTCATATTTGGAAGCACAGATATAAAAATATATACATTCTCATCACAGCAGTTAATGTTAATTTTTCTCTATGTTTCCCAGGGGCTCACACTGCAAATGGAATATACAACTGTCACTGTAGTATTTTATTAACAAAGGTAAATAGAGGTGGTCTTTCATCACTTTTCTGCGTTCATAGTGGAAGGTTAATTTTAGATTATTTGTTACTGGTGAACAGTGTTCATCATGCAGGTGTTACCATAGTTGCAAGGTGGATACTATATGGTTTATACTCTAAAATAAATAACAAAATAGTCTTTTCCTTAAAAATTAGAATTTTATAAACTTAATATCTTTTTTTAAACAGTTATTGTAGTGAGTAATACAGAGTATTTTAATAAGATCATTTCAAATTGAGCAAAATGCATTAAAATTGGTAATTTTAGACTGGGTTTCCAAACAATTCAGTGATACCAGTTTTCCTGTTGGATCTGCTGACAGATGGATTATGCTGTCCTTTTCATTAGAAAAAAATGATTATCAAGGAGATAAAGCAGTTTTGTTTGGCATCAGAAAATAAGTATGACACACATACATACAATGCTGCCTCAGTCGACCAGAGACACAGGTCTCCGGCACGTCTTTGTATCAGCTTCTGGCCCATAGTCATTAAAGTGTGTTCCATTTTGGAGATGACAGGGCCCACCTCGGTGACAGTATGTCGGCAGCTGTTACGTCTCCCGATGAATATGCACTGCCTTTTCATTCATGTTCATGGCTCCCTCAAGTTCCCAGCATGGTGCCGTTAAAGGTGTTAAAGCTCTTTAAATAATTTCCTTTCTTCCAATTATGAGATACTTCTCCAAATGCACTCTTTCAATAGCTCACATCTCCATAACATATATAATCTAACACTTCTGAAAGCAATTAGGATTGCATTTTTCCATTTCACCCCCTTTGATTGAAGAGATTAGACACTGACAATACCTCCCAGGTCTTTTATTCCCTTTCCTTGCAAACGTCAATGTTTTCTGTGCATGTTTTTGTTTGTTTCTGTTGGTTTAACCAGTCAACATTAGGCATTTCTAGTAAGTTATTATTTCAGAGGTTATTAAAACTCAGTGCTGCATGTTTTCCTAATGGTGAGCCTAACATTCATCTTTGCTAATATTGTCCTTTTCCTTCAGTTTGTTCTCTTAAACAGCCCTACATAATTCTGCGCACTTTTCTGGTGAAATCTTAGTCATACTGAAGTTCATGGGGATACTGACATCAACTTCAAAGAGGATGATTTCACACTTGTGTTTATGAATATGTACTTGAATTTTTCTGGGTGGGAAAGTCTTATATTTAATGCTTATCGTGGAGTTTTGGGAGAGCAGGATTAAAGCATAAATTGGCACAAGTTAGAATAATAAACCAAAAGGGTATACTGTCCAGACCTAATACAAATATTCTTATCATAAAGTCGATACATTATTTCTGCCATTAACAAAAAGGAGAGTTAAAAAATGATCATCTGAACTTTTGAATTTTCTTTCATTTTGGAATTAACTTTGTAAATTGTCTACACACATTAATTCAGTCTCCTAGATTTCCTAATAATAGGAAAGCAAGGGTGGGATTTATCTCAACTGACTTGAAACGTACACAAGTTAGATGTCTAAATCTGAATTAGGCTGCTTGTTATACTCACAGGAGAAAAGTAGGTATCTCTGGAGATGATGTGTCTGACCTTATTTGAGAAACCAACATCATTAGGCAGAGGTTATATCATGGTTTAACCCCAGCCAGCAACTAAGCCTCACACAGCCTCTTGCTCAGTCCCCCCGCAGTGGGATGGGGGAGAGAATTGGAAGGGTAAAAGTGCGAAAACTCGTGGGCTGAGACAAAGACAGTTTAATGGGTAAAGCAAGAGCTGCACATGTAAGCAAAGCAGAACAAGGAATTCATTCACCACTTCCCATGGGCAGGCAGGTGTTTGGCCATGGCCAGGAAGGCAGGGCTTCATCATGCGTAATGGTTACTTGGGAAGACAAATGTGTAACTCCAAATGTCCCCTGTTTCCTTCTTCTTCTCCCAGGATTATATGCCCAGCAAGATGTCATATGGTCTGGGACATCCCTTTGGTCAACTGGGGTCAGCTGTCCGAGCTGTGCCCCCTCCCAACTTGTTGTACACCCCCAGCCTGCTCGCTGGTGGGGTGAAAAGCAGAAAAGGCCTCGGTGCTATGTAAACACGGATCAGCAGTGAAAACATCCTTGTATTATCAACACTGTTTTCAGCACAAATCCAACACATAGCCCACACTGGCTACTATGAAGAAAATCTACTGCAGCCAAAGCCAGCATAGGTTAATTTCCTGTTTTTCTTTGTTGATCATGAAAAACCTAGAGGGACTGGCTCAAAGATACTGGAGTCTCCATAGCCTAAGACAGATCACATGAATCACACCATAAATTTCCTATACCCTATGCTAAGGATCGGTCTCTTGATTGATCTTGATTCTTGAGTACCTCAAAAGTATGTGATATGTCTCCAAGTGGTCCTTTTCTGGACCTGTTTCTGACAGTTGAGGGCAGTTTTGGAGGCACTGTTTCTAACTGTTTGTAATATTTTATTTTTTTTTTAAAATGTTAAATAAGATACACTGTTCGGGTTGGTATTTTGTTTTACAGTTCCACCTTAAATTTCAACTACTTTCCTTTTCCTTTCATTGGTGTAATCGATTTTTATCTTTCTACTTCTTTTCCTGCTTCTGTAGATACAAAAGTCCTGTTATTCTCCTTGTCCCTTCTTGGACTATTCAGACTATCTATATTCTTGGACTATTCAGACTTAAGACTCCTTGGTTTCTTTTGCTACCACTCCTTCCTATATATATGTACTTTGAACTCTGAATAGCCCTTGTGAAGACACTCTGACTGTTGCTTTGCTGTTTTTTTTTTTGTTTGTTTGTTTGTTTTAGTTTTTATGGATTAGTTTTAACCCTGTTGCATTTCCCCCCAAAGTCTCCAATTTTCTTTCATGAAGGTAAATTTAAATATTTATTCTCATCTCATATTCAATTGTTCATGTTTCCTAACATCTTTCTGAAAGTGGAATTGATCCCCTTCTACCATTTCGCTCTGTGAATTACTTTCTTGCTGTAGTGGATTCAAGAGCTCTGCTTCCATATTTTCAGTGCCCACTTTGCAAAAGATGAAATTTGGACCCAGCTCATCATCTTTATTCTTTGGAATTCACTGTATGAGATAAATATCCTTACATCTGTATGCACTATCTAGAGACTTGATCAACTAAAATATACTCAGAGGTTTGGGCCTTTCCTGGCTCTGTTCCACAGTCGTAGCCTAAAGGAATTGCATGCTGTTATTACTATAGGGTTTTTTTTGTTTTTTTTTTTCTTTTTCTATTCTTTTTTTTTAATAATTATTGTATGCTTACTGGGATTTTTACCATTTTACTATTGTCTTTGTTAAAAATTATAGCACATGAGCTTTGAAAGCCTTATATAACATTTTTTACACCTATTGATTTTCTCCATTCTGCCTTTCCCATGCATACTGCATCCTGTCTTTTCAACACAGGAATTATCCCCTTAAGTTTCAGTTAGTCTTTCCAGATCGTAATCTCCTTTATTTAGTACAGCACCTTCCAGTTGTTGCTTGTTTCCCCACACATTTGCGTCAGGCATTATATTCTTGTTATCCTTCATCTTTCACTTCAGAACAATTTTAGTTTCTTGCCTAATTTGTATGTTGGAAGTACAAGCCGGCTTATTCAAATTAAGTGAAAGCTTTCCCTTTCCCTCCTTCTCCTGAAGGTTTACAGCCTGCCTAACAGGCCCTGCCAGTTCTGAGCCCAAGTGGCTGGCAACCTGTCTGCATAAGTGGAGACAGCGTAATCCCGACAGTTGGCTCTGGCTGCAGGAGGCATTCCAGTGATCTGTGCATTCAAAATCCTCCAACCTACCCTATCAGATCTTCCCTTGGTTGGCTTCCAGTATCAGCATTTTACTTTTTTCACCCATGCTTGGCACGGGGAAAACTTTTGCAAGTTACTTATCTGCACAGTTCCAATTGATTTATTTTTTTTTTTATTACTGTCTGAAGAAACAGTTGCTTATATATTATATAAAGCTACTTCATTGGTGTCATTTGTTCCTATAGGGAATAAGATGATTAGAAATTCCGGAGCATTACTCAATAAATCTAGCAACACCTTTGTTATGACAGTCCTTTTTGACCTGGCTCTCTGTCATGTTTTCCTTACGTAATACTTTGAACTGCTTTCCTTGTATGCAAACTATTTGGCTGGGACTGCTCATCTTTTCTGCCTTTCTGACAGGTCTCTTTCAGTGCTTGTGCTGACCACCTAGTCATAGGTGGTTGGAGCCATTTTCTTCATCTTGAAAGAAGAACATGCTTGTTACAGAATCACGGCATGGTCAGTGTTGGAAGTGGCCTCTGGAGATCATCTAGTCCAAGCCCCTGCTAAAGCAGGTTCTCCTAGAGCAGGTTGCACAGAATTCTATCCAGCCAGGTTGTGAATGTCTGCAGAGCAGGAGACTCCGCAGCCTCTCTGTTGCAGGTGTTAGCGCTGTTTCCATACATATTTCCCATCTGCTTTTCCCCTGGTCTTTTTTAGGATTTTGCCTTGGCACAAAGCTTTACTTTTCTCCTCTTCTATATGTCTAGTCTCAGTTGCCTCCTCCTTTTTTGGTAATTTATCTTGGTCTTTGTCCAGTCCCTGTTTCGGTCTGCCTCTCCAGTTTGCACTTCATTTGGCTGTTCCCTCATCATTCGTAGAATATATCTCTTCCCCACGGGGTTTGTCATGGAAAGGTCATGGGCATATTTTTGAGCAGCTGTTTCTTGCTGTTCTTCAGGCTGTTTTGCAGTGTCCCACCCCTTCGCATCCCTTTTTAAGAGCTGCTATGTTGTTTATGTCTGTCCTTTAGCTAGTGATTCCCATCACTGCCCAGTTTTCTGCCCTGGTTTGCCATGTGCTGCCATGTGCCTGAGGTGATTCTAGCTAGCACACATGACCAAAAATATGAAAGTTGGGAAGCTGGAGGAAAAGTAGGCTTGTATTTTGCTGAAGAAACAGAATACTGTGGGACCCATCTTCCTGCTTTAGCTAGCAGAAAGGTTGGTCACAGCTTTCCCTTAGCTTGGGCAGATTTTGCTGCCAAATGCTGGGAGATTCATTGTATCCATGGTTAATCAAAAGAAAGGAAAAGATAAACATGGTAAGTGTGTGTAATTCGTGTAACAGTCATCGTAATGCTTTGCTTTCAAATAACTTTACTGAACAGGGAATACAGTCTTATGGAAAAAATACAGCCATCTGGTTTGAGGACAGATCCCCTGATGCAATAGAGGCACAGAATCATAGAACAGTTTGGGTTGGAAGGGACCTTTGAAGGTCATCTAGTCCAATCCCCCCTGCAACGAGTATTGTCCCCCTCTGCACCAAGAACCAACAGGTTTTCTTGGGACAATAAAAGGAAAAGTAAGATGCTTAAGCAGGAAAAAAACCTAGTCATTAGTATTTCAGAGCTTTCTCCTTATCACTGCCCTGAGAGCTACCTCAGCTGCCTCGTTCCACTGGGAGTGGGCAGGGGAGGGGGACAAGCTGTTGCCTGCCTCCCTCTGGGAAAGGTCTGGTCCTCTCTGCAGTGACCGTCTTCCTGCTTTCTTCCTTCTTATACCCATGTATAAATTTACCTGGCTTTTATTCTCCATATGGCCAAGTTATGATCAGATATAACAGAGGATGGTGGAAACAAACTTGTCTCTGGTTCAAGGCTGATTAGTTTCAGTGCAAGTTTTATAGGAAGCAGGTTTGGGGCCCCCAATGTAGCTCTTTCTGTGGATGGGATATGGGGCCATCCACAGAAAGTGCACGTAGGTCACATGGGCTCTGAACTCTGCTTTTTTTCCTCCAGTTTGTTTGATGTGAATTTCAGACAGGAATTCTTCACCAGAAGTCATGATGTAGATTAAAAGTACTTTGTTCTAGGGACATCTGAGCCCATTTGTTTTTTGCAGAGCAGGTTCCCTAAGGAAGGAAGGTGTTCAGCCTGGTTCTCTGTGTAGGGTGTTAATCAGTATACAATTTTCTGAAAGGACTATTTCATTTTGTTATTCTTGGGTGGTTGAATTCTGTTGATACACAGCTCTGTGGGTGACTTGTATTCCCTCATATTTTTCCCTCATCTTCTTAAAAAACCATGTAAGTTTTGCAGGCCACTAAGTTGAGGTAGCTTAGTAACAGTTACAAAAAAACCTACTGCAAACATTTTAGAAGAGAAAGTTGTCATTTTGTCAAAATAAGCTACAATCAAATATATTGATACTAGGTGAAAAATAACATTAAAAATAGAGGGGTAAATTTTCAGTCTACTAGTAATTTTCCATTGTCAAGAAGAAAGCTCAGTTTTGTCCAAAGCAACTCAACCCCTACTCTTATCACTAATGTACATAGCATCATTGATATTACATTTCATTATGTAAACATTGGTTTAATGCTTCTTATTACTTCTGCTCAAGTAACCCTGAATAAATGTAGTATCTGGCACAACATGCTATTCCTATGGCATTATTTCAAAATTAGTGGCTTTGTGTTGCACAAGATGGATGGAGCTCATAGTGACATGGCAAAGCCTCCACTTTAAATCTTCGTTTTAGGGAAACTGTTCCATCAAACAAAAGCCTTACATCCTACATGGGGTTCTGGATCCATATCACAGGGCATCATGCCAGCAATCCAAGATTAAGACCTAGGTATGCAAAGGTCTTAGAATCAACAGGGATAAGCAAGTTTTGGTTTAGGGCCTATATATGGAGAGCATTAAGGAAATGTCTTAGGTTCTGTCTGTTGCCAGTCCAAAATAATTTTAAAAATGCTTCCTTTGTTTTGCTGGGGTGGGCAATAAGATAAGCAGGAGAAAAGGAAGGAAATGAGTGTCTGTCTAATTATGCTTCTATAAATGTCCTCAAATACTTTGCTAATGTGGTTGGGGGAACTTTTTCAAAACCAAAATAGGCAAATGTGGAGCTTGCTTGTCCAGTTAAAGCAGGCAATTTATACTCATCAGGCTTGGCTAGAAAGCTTCAGGAAAGCTTGGCTCTAAGCGTGTAGGCATACCCCATAATTTGCTGTGTCACTGTGGCCAACATAAATGACAGCTAAAGCTGTCTATAGCACAGCCTTGACTTCTAGGCTCTGAAACCGCAAAGAAATCCTTCATTTGACTGTACTGTATCTATCCTGGTGATGATATGGTATTGTAATCTCTTCCCACCATTGGTATTATTTCGGTCAAAGGCACAAATTGTCATTGTGTGCTAAATAAAAGAAGGCAAGGGAAGAGAAGTAGAGTTTTGGATCCTTCATTATAAGCACTGCTTAATTGCTGGCTTGGTCCAGGCTCTGGGAGGATCTCTCCAAACAACATTTTCTGAGTCAGTATGTGGCACAGTTCTGGGGATAATTTGTTCCAGGGACCACCTCCAAAAAACAGTGTCACATTTTGTTTCACTCTCTGGTCCTCCTTTATTTACCAGCATAGACATAGCCATTGGGTTTGGGTTGGCCTGCAGTCTTATGAAACTTTTCTAGTAAAGTCTACAAAACCTTTCATGGTAATTCTTCTTCTCAGTGACTCCACCTTGTCAGATGTGAAAACCCAGCCTGTCCAAATCTCAATCTGCCCTACAGTTTATTTCCTCCAGCTGGCACATCCAAAGTTCCAATTTTCCATGATCTACTGTTTTATTGAAATTAACATCTTTGTGGGTTTTTTTATTGTTTGTTTGGTTTTTTTTAATTATTACCTATGTATTGATTTTATTGAAAATTAAATCTGACTTAACACAAATGATAGAGCTAAAGTTCCTTCTCATTTCTCCTTTTCATGTCTGTATGATGGTGAAACTGATTTTTTTCCTAGCTTGGCTTAACCAGTACAAGTATGTGCAGAAGAAAAAGATTAAAATGCATTTTATTGATCAATCCCTTACACGATACTAATTTCCATTAGAAACATAAAATACAATAAATTAAGCCTTCAACTTAAGACTTGGCAACTTAGCAGTATCCAATTGTGTTTATAATAGAATAAATTTGATTTAGAGGGAAAACATACTTCTCAAACACTAAGATGATGATGATGATGATGTTGTTTTTTATGAATGTTGAAAAACATGTGTTTTGATGCATATAATTTTGCTTTGTGAAGGCCTGGAAGGTTGCCTAGTAAGTTCTTGCAATCAATGAACTTATAATTAAGGAAATGAAAACTATGCATTAGCATAAGAAAACCATGTATTGATGTGGGAAACATAAATACCGATGTCCTGATGAGTGGGGGCCAGGTAATGGAGAGAATGGTTTCCATAGTTCTTCAGGGAAAGGAAAAATGTAGTTGGTAGCAATACCTGCCCTCAGCAATTTCCTACTAGTGTGCTCATTCATGGCACCGGCACATACAGTGGAAAGTACTCACAGGTATTACCACCCTTGCGATGTTTTAGGAAAACGCCTCTCTAGAATTTTAGGATTTCTCTGTTTGAAATTTTTTCTTCAGAGGGGAAGGAATATTCATCTACTACAGAAAGGATAACTGTACTCTGTCCACTTAAGCTGGTCTTTTAACTGCATCTGTTTATTTTTGGTACCTAATGGCTGTAGGACCTCATGTGTCTCTTGCACTCATGCCTAGTCTAAGGCTCAAATGCTTTTTCAAACAGTTCACCATTGCTTTTGTTTTCTGCTGATCTTTTTAGATGCTATGTTACCTAACATGCATAATCAATTTTAATTTCTGTAAATAGATGTTAATTAGAAATTAATTTGTATCTGTCATAGCAGAAAAGATGTTTCATACTGACACTTACCAGTATATGCTGAACAGTAAATATTATGAAGAACTTCTTGGTGCTGCAAATGCCCTTCAGCAACAGGCATGTAGAGTTATATTCAGACACACAATTCACTAAAGCTCCTTTGAAGTCCATGGCACAGCTCTTTCTGTGTAAGTGGAAGGACTGATCTATTCTTGCGTGGGAAAAAGTCACACTTCAATCGAACTTTCTTTTTGTAAATATGTTATCCTCTATTTTGGTTTTGAATTTGTTAATTTCAAACAATATTTAAGGCATATTGACAAATAAAGCTTCTTTGCTTGAAAAAGGTGTTACACAGCAAGTCATATCCTTCAGGATTTCACACCAGAAATTTTGTCTTTATTTTACTGAATCAGCCTGTGTTAAATGATTACTAACCTAGGGAGAAATATGTGGAGAGATGTGACAGGCTCAAGAGTATTTCTTTAAAGTATATAAGATCTCAAAAACATAGTTCAATAACAATTGGTAGGAATTACTGTGTTCCACACATTTTTGTGCATAGGTGTCCATCCACAGAAGGTACCTCCAATCCCATAACCAATGTTTTCACAAGCTGTTAATCTTATAATGTAATGCAAAGCCTCCAATTCAGTTGATATCACTAGATAGTAATTGCTCTGAAAGTCTGAACGTTTTTTTTCTGCATAAAATTCATTATTTTTTTTTAAAAAGGGCTGCCATTGTGCAGTGTTGACAGCACAACATGAAAACTCCTGCTGAGCTTGTCTATACACATGTTTTGCTATGGCTGAGCATAACATTCTTTGTTATCCAACCAAGTGAATAGCAAAAGAGAATATGAATACATGTAACAGAGAAATGAAGTGTTTTTGAAAGGCCTTTCCTCTGAACGAAAGAAGAACAAAGCAACATTGGCTAAGAACCAGCAAGTTGGTTATATTTTTTTCTACCTTGGGTGGCTCTGAGGTTTGACTGTGTGCCAGCTAACAAATTAGGTCATTGATATGTTACTTTTGTGTATGGCATAATTCTTGATATCTGTATGGTCTGTCCACACATGCGGGACTAATCTTAATTTCCAACATCCTTCTTTCCCTTTTGGGGAAAGAGTTTTTACTGTCAAAACAAAATCTACTGATGCAGATTTCACACCCACCCACCCCTCCCTCTCACCAAATAAGAACAAATCAAAGGGAAAGAGAGCTTGTCAGAAGTCATTTAATTTCAAACCACTTCCTATCAAGAAGAATAATAAATAAACCTCACAACAGACTCTCAATCCTCTTAGGCATGTTATGTTTCAGTTAGAGAAAAATGACATATTGTAATTTTCTGTGACAGGTAGGTAAAAACTTTTTTAAAGGTTTAAAAAAAGTTAACCGCAATGTATTACAGTATACATATACTTGTTTCATGAGCCTGGGTTCGCTTGGGGTCAGGAGAACTGAATGCAAAGCAGCTATAAGGTGCTACTGTTTGGATCAGGTAGTGATTTAGGATCAGGTCGTGATTTACATGAATTTTGCACAAGACAACTTAGCAGGAACGCAGGCCTGTGCCTCCTGCCCCTGATTTTTAATTTTTGGCATGTACAGCATTTGCCAAATGGTGTGTGCTGATGATGTCCACATTTAGTCTCCCTTCTGGATTGGCTCCTTCCTCAAGTGTTGCCAGCTCCTCATGTGTGCAGCAGATTTTCAGCCCCTGCCGCGAGCACCACACAACCCTGGGCCTCTGCGCAGCCACCTGGCAGGGAGACAGGCTGTCTCCCATTTTCATCTCCTGCTCCTCATCTCCCACCCAGATTGACCAGCAAAAGAGACAGAGGAGGAGAGGGAAGGGGAAGTGGTGGCTGGCAGTGGTTGCTTTAGGCAGGTCAATTAAAGGCTGAGGGAGGGGAAAGAAAGGATTAAAGAACTGGCTGGGATGGGGTGGTGTGTAGGGAGCAGGGAGCTGAGGGAGACTTGGAGAAGTGCAAGAGAGGAGCGGGCAAAGGATTTGGCCACAGAAGCATCAGGGAGCGCAGTAGGGAGGAGGAACCACAGGAATGGGGGCTTTGGAAGCATCATGAAAACAAGATAATTGATTATAACGGATAATTTGAGGGGAAGGAGACACAGGGGCAGGGGAGAAAAATAAGACAAGATACTAGGATTTTCCTAGATCTTGTGCTGTGAGACATGGTCCCTGCAACCCTACTCAACTATTTCAGTGTACTAATTATTGCTTGAATGTCCTGTGATCTGTTCATATGCACGTTTTCTATAAATTATAAGAAGTTAGGGTTGTCAAATGAGGAGAGAAGGAACCTTGCAGTGGAAAAAGGGAAATAAGGTGTACAGTATAATACACATTATAGTGTGTAGGGTGAGGTACATAAAGTGTAGTTTTGTATGCTCATTTTTTTAAATTGTCCTATCAAAGCTTTCTGGCATTTAGGTATTGTCACTGGTTGTATCTTACATTATCTTTTGCATGCATTCTCACAAGAACAAATATTATGTCTATGCAGCTAAACAAAGGATGGCCAAAGAGAAAGTTAAAGCACTAAACCCTTTGTTGCAATTAAATATATGTATGTATGTATTTATGTGTAAATATTTGTATTTCAGGGATTTAGAGGTCACTGTGATAGGATTGTTTGGAAGACTGAATGATAAATCAGGCCAATTTTGGTCTTTGAAACATGACTTTATTGGATTGATATTCATAAACAAAACACACTGTGAATCACTAGTTCCTACTCGTTTGTAATCATTAGTATTACATATTCAGGGCAGCTAGTCCTTAACAATCATATCCTAAATTAACGGATGATTGTCTGCACTCATTCTGTGGTTCTGTTCGAGACTATGCCAACTCTTTCCAAGACATACATAGTATAGAAAGTATGACATGCAAGCAATGTGAGTGCGAGCCAGTCAGTGCCACTAAGACCAGAGATCTCTCTTCATTGTAACACTATAGACAGAGCATGGATGACCTTGGAGAAGTCACTGAAGGAACGGTGAATTGTTCTGTTTTGGCTGCATTGTGTTGGATTAAGAAACTGCCACTCCTAAGAGCTCATTCCTAGCCTCCCTATTGTATTTATTTGTCTAGAGAATTTGAGATTTATTGATCTAGAGCAAAAAAAATAGCACGATGATTTAGCATACTCACCAGAGGATGGGTGATGGTTCTCACATCCTGTCCCTCTCTAAGGGTTGTTTATATGAAGCATAAAAAAAATGTATGCTCACAGTAATAGCAGTTTTCACTTCTACATATTGGGACTGGATTACAGTTTATTGTCAGAAATAGTAAATGGTTTGTCATCTGGTTTAGTTTTACTGAAACTTCCCTTTTTGGAAAATCAGGAAGAGATACTCATCAGGCTGCTATTTTTGGTTTGTTTATTGGTGTTGTTTTGTTCTATAACAACATTCTTTAATACAGTTGTAGCAGTTTTCTGAAAGGATTGCAAGTTAATAAAAATCTATTGTCCTGTGTGTCTCTGTGAAAGAGCGTTTTTACCTTCATTAACAAAGTCACAGTGCAAGCCTGTGGTGTTAGTGCACAAGGAACAAAAGTGTTTCTTCTGACACTGGCTAAATACAGTTCAGCTAAAAGATCTGTCCTGGAAGTCCATACAGAATTACAGGCGTGCTGGGCAACGTTTTTGTAAATGAATAGCCAAAGTATTTTTTGCCATGACATTTGTACAAATGGAACCATGCAAACCATGAAGGATGCCTCGTCCTTCACGTACACTGTTGTAGAAGGGTGTGTTATTCTTCCCACTACAGCTCTGCATTGTCTCGTCCCTCCAGGGACACAGCTGATAGTAGTCTCTGCACCTTGTGCTGCAGTCAGAAGTTTTATTAATAATGACAATGGCACATCCTTTACAGCGTCTTCCTGCTTCACTTGGAGCCTTCTCAGATGTTATCTTCATTGTTTTGTAGTGGCTATAAATACAGAAGTATTTTACAAAGAATTGTTTCCAAACAATTAATTAGTGAACTGTGTGCTAAATTTGTATTGTCTTTGTTACACCCAGGCTCAAGACCGAGGGCAGAATCAGATAAATGCAGTTCTTTACATTTGGGGCATGAAAAATATCTGCTTTCCTATCAGCATGGAGTCATTTCCATTTGCAAATTGTGAGGTAGCATCTTGGATGAATGTGCCCCTGCATATTTTTTTTCCCCACAGGTAGGAATACTAGTACTAACAAGAAAAAATAAGAGACTTGAATTTTTCATTTGGCAATTGTATTCAAATGAGAGGAATACTATTTATCATCCATACCACATCTTCTCTTGTTTGTAAGTCTCAAAGGAGTCTAGAAGTGGATAATGCTAAACATGTGGAAAATGGAGACACAAGAGATTAGCTGACATGCCTAAGTCGCATTGCTCCTCAGAAGCAGAGTGTGGAAGCTCTAACCTCTGAGACAGGAAAGTTCCAGCTCTTTGGATGTTTTCAAGTGATGTTAATTTTTCTCCCTTGTCATAAGCCTCAATAAAAATTCTAGGTATCTTAATTACAGAGATGAATAAATACAATTAGGTGAATGGTATGTTTAACCTTGTAAGGTTTTTTTCTTTAATTTTCAAACTGAAGCAGAATCAAAAGTTCTCTGCATACCTGGAAAGGATCAAGTTAAATTTATTGCTTTTTAATTGTGTATGCCAGATTTCATAAGTTTGGCTGGAATATACCTAACTACCAAAACTGTCAGTGGTATATTCCTGTCTGTAGCTCAGACAGTAATTAGAAACCTTGTTCTGAGAAAACTGAATATGATTCTGAGCTGAACATACTCTGTAATTGTTCGTTCTCATGAGGAAAGGTGAGAAATGTTCTATACTACAGAGTAATAACTGAGGCTCTTCAGGTGAATTTGGACAGAAAATGACTTTACTGAAAATGTGTGTAAATCATGTATGAGGGCTGATGTTCCTAGTACTCCATCAAGGTGAGTTTTCATGTGATAGTGGATCAACGTAAAAAAGTTGGTTTTTTTTTCATGAAGTGACCTCAGTAGAGACTGAAGTGGTTGGTGTTTCTTCTGCTGTCATGGTTTGAGCTACTGATCTACTTTGATGAAGCATTTCAGTCACCATTAAAATGAGAATGCAAGCATATGGAGGAAAAACTTGAAGCTGAGGGCCACTGTACTGACTGGTACAGAAAACATAGTGCTGAGGAAACAATGTTCCCTGTTACTGTGTGCAGGCTTAGTAGCCTTTAATTGCTAGACTTAATGGGCTTCCCCCACCCCCCCCTTTTTTTTTTTTTTATTTTTGCATGGCATCTTCATTTAAACAGGAGGTTGAGGAGGAAGGAGGCTCAGGAGGTGGAGCTGTCCCAGAGGAGCTATCAGCAGGAGAAAGGAGGAGATGGAATTCCCCACAATCTCACCTCCTGCTCCCTCCAGAGACACACGCATTTTTCTGCCTCTTTTTTCTTTTGTCAAGCAGATTGTCAGGGGTAAGGCAGTAGTAATTCCGCTGCCACCATGGATGTGAAGTGGCATGTTTCTTTCTTCTTCCCGTGGGAAGGTGAAAATAGCTTTCAGTCAAACTCTACAGCACAATATTGGGTAGAGGATTTGGAGCCAAGAGGGTTTTAGCAAGGTCCAGGGGAGGGTTGTAAGCACAAGTGATTTTAAGTCTGAGAGATGTCATACCCAGAAGTACTGAGTATCCTCTCATGAAAATAGCACACAGGGGCACCCAGAGCCCACACAAGTGGGACAGAAGACCCTGAAAACATCTTTCCTTTTGGCCCCAAACCTTTGGGATGATGAACCAGGACATCTTAAAGAAGCTACTAACCCCAGATTGCTGAGAGATGAAGTCAGGCAACTGCAGTCAGAATAGACACGTGAGGAAATGGTGTTGTGCAGCGCAGGAGACTTATCCTAACCTTGAATGTCTGCATCAGACCCCTCTCTTGAAAACATCATCAGCAATACTTCTTTTAGTTCCCTGAGTACTATTGACTCCACAGCCTTGGCCAGAGTTTATTTAAGATCCTCTCCACATTAGAAACAGAAATCCAATTTCCTGTTCCAAGAATGAGGAGCAGTGGTTCAAACGCATTAAGGTCTTGCCTAGATTGTATCTTGCCAAAAACTTAAGATTGATTATTATTTCTTCCTCAGTGCAGAATATGTGCCTGGTGCTCTGTAAGACATATGGAAAGGCAGCACCTATAGCTAATTTCTTTCAGTTTTAATACCTGATCCTTCACAACCATGCTTTCCTATCCCATTGAAACTTTATTTGGATGGATAAGAATTATTTGAAAGACAAACAATTTACATAGAAAGATTCTGGCACATACAAAGATCTAAATTACAGTTGTCTCAACAGGAGATAGAGAGAACTGACATGGATGTACCTGCAAAGGCCAGTAAACAGCCACATAGGAAAGTAAAA
>JAVJGJ010000014.1:46868387-46908319 GCA_035590215.1 Microhierax caerulescens
ATGTACCTGCAAAGGCCAGTAAACAGGCACATAGGAAAGTAAAATTTAGTAGTTGTATATTCATTGTGTTCATTGAGTCAGTTCCTGGTTATAATAATTATATTTTGATTGTTATTTCTGGTTTGTGGGAATAAAGAGAAATAGTAACTACATTTTTTTAACAATGGAGTTTGGAAAGAAAATAGGACATCTGTGGTCTCATTGAGATCTGATTAAAGTCAGTAGTGCATTTTCCATTAACCTAAATTTAATGGCATCTTAATTTAATTTATTTTAATTCTCAGTTTTCTGCAGTGCATTTTGTAATGTAGTTTAAAGAGGCTCCAAATTTGAGATGATAAAACACTTTAAAATAAGATGCAGCTAATACACAAATAATACTTATCCCTAGAGGCATATTATAGCAGTTGATACAGATGCCAGAGCAACAGATCTCAAGGCTTGTTGGTACTTAGAACACCTTGTTGGTGTGGCTGATACGACTAGGCTCGCAAAGGGCTGCCGGAGCTGTAGCTGAGCAGCTCTTTTGCTGGCAAAGCTTAAACTCATTTTCCAGACAGAGGAAGTCATGCTAGCAAAAGACTGTCTTGGCATTATAATTCAGTAACCATTAAGTATTTCTGTTATTTGTTTTGTGCGATTCATTCAGTTAAGTCCCTGTCTCACCTCCCACGCTGCAGTATCTGTAACACAGCTATCACTACTTTGAGCAGTGGAGGGCAGGTCCCTTCATCAGCTATGCCAGGCACAGGGGACACCCAAAACAGGGAAGCGTGACCTGGGAGTGGAGAGTTTATGCTTCCTACAAAGGTCAGAAGCTCACAGAAATCCCTCTAGAGATATGTTGTCTCAAACAGCAGCCTTTTACCACATTCCGGCTTTAATTTTATTTCTTAATCATTCAGTGTGGAAAAAAAAAAAAAAAGAGACATACCTTTATTTTGGTGGGTTTATTCAGGTTTCACAGAGATTGAATAAACAGAGAACTAATAGATATTGAAAGTTCACTTCGGTGAAGAGTGCAAGAAAATTTGAAAGAAGTAGTTTGAAAGACTGTGAGAGTCAAAAGCCCAAATGCAAGTGATGACATGGAAGGAGAGTGCAGTGGAACTTTGCATTAGGCAGCAAGATGAGAAGTGTAGCTGCTGTGCTGCAATGTTTTCTGTGGCTGAAATATTCAGAAGGCTACACTGAATATGCTTGTGGCACTGCTCATACTTGCTGCAGTTACTTCTCGGTTGTGATGTTATACAAATAGCAGGGACAGCAAATCCTGGTCATTCTATATACTTACACATACATTCTGCAGTATGATAAGAGGGAGATTGCAAACCCACTAATACCCCTGGGGTATTAGGCTTATTTCATTTGTTTGCCATTTCTATATAGAGGGTATGAATTAGAAAAAAAAAAAAACCAACAAAAACAAACAATGCCTGAAAAACCTGTTCTTATGCTGTACTAAGGTGACGGTGGTGAAACTATTCTGCCTGCTCCTTATAAAGGAATGCTTTGTTTTTCAACATCATCAATTAAGGGCATGTCTCTAAAGCACTTTTTTGATCCACTTATTTTTCAGGGGACTGCAACATATGTTTTTCCTCTTCCACTTTTTAATATTTTGGTCTCTGGTGAATCCACATACAAAAGCTTCCTTCCTTTAGCTGGAGTCCACAAATGAAAGGCTTTTCTTTCTCTGATTGCAGATTAGCCTGCCAAGAAACAAACTCTAACTGGAGAACATAACTTTAATTTATTTATGGGATACAGATGACAAGGAAGTCTGTCCTCTTCTCAGGCTTTTTGGAAAGCTTTGGGCTGACCCATCCCAACAGAGTTCATATGGCAAAGGCAAACTGTGCCAGGAACCAAAGCCAATAGTCATTGCAAACCTCTGAACCAAAACATTCCTTTAGTGCTTGAATTTCCCTATAATTTGTGTAGATTCCCTTTTTGTCAATGAAGCTTGCAGTGGGTAACTAGCTTAGTGCAATCAGACTAAACAACTGTGCTATTCATTCGGCAATTAGATGATAGCAGTAATGCATACTTTATGGTTTCCGTTCTTCATTCTTTCCTTTCTTTTAAAGTCCTTGGAGACAAACTCTGGGATGTTTGGCAAAGAAGAGGCTCTTGCTGAAAAATATCCTGTCTTTTTTTACTTTAGGGTTGCTAATAAGTTCTGTTCTCAGAGGCAAACCATCAGATCCACATAGGAAGAAAAGATCAGCTAGAGAAAAAGCAACTCTACAGTCGTTTTTATATATATTTGCATATATATATATATATATATATATATTTACTTTGGTCTATTTAAATGATGGAGAAAGACCTTTTTTTTTTTTTTTAGATTGCCAGCCACATTTGGCTTAATTTAGAATAAAATAAGAATATTGAATATTTTGAATGCACACAATTTTGCAGAAATAGAATGAGGTATGTTTGCTCTATAAATGACTTGAGAGGAATGTAGTGCTAGGCGTAAGAATTTTGCTGTTGTTGCAGAAGATAAATCTTTGTGAAAATGCAAAATTTGGCCAAAGCAGCTGTGATTCTTACCCTTTCCTTATGGCTGCACATAACTTCTCTGTGTTTGGAAAAAAGGGGTCTGTATGTATGGATAACGCGATTACATTGTTAATGATCCTGTTAACTAAGGGGTAAGCTTTAGTTCTGTGTGTATTAAAAAAAAAAAAAAAAGTTTAACCAAGTCAATAAAAACCGATACAGCTTAGCAAATGTTCTCTTCATGTAGTTGGAAAGTAAACTGTTGCTTGTCTAGCACCTTTGCATTTTCTTACTCTGGCAATTCTTCCTCCTTTGTTTTACAACAGTTCTGTTGCTTAGCCACTCTGACCTCAGACAGATCAATTAAATTCCCTGTACTATAGTTTCTTTATTTAAGGGCTAATCCAAAACCCATTAAACTCAATGCGGGCTCTGAGAGATAAGTACTGACAGATTTAGCTGTAGTAGCTTAAAGCATTACAGCACCCAGATGCCTTTGCTATCTCTTTTCGAAAGATTATTTCCGCAATAGCAGGCAAGGAAGGGTAGGATATGAGCCATGTGTCAGTCACCATGGTATGAAGTACAGAATATTAAATTAAATTGCAATGAAGTTTGGTGCTTATTAATAAACTGGACTGTAAAATGTGGCAGTTGAGGCACAGATACCTATCCTGTTCTGTCGTTCCGTAATATTGGTGATTACCTAAGACAGATGGCCAAGTTGAAAACATAGGACAGTAACTCCACTAACTATAAACGTGAAAGATCATCTGCCAGAGCTCTGAAAATCCTACCTGCATACCTCAAAACTGTTAGAAAGCACTGCTTGAAGATACTGATAAAAGGCAACGAATAATAATAAAATATCATCGTATACCTCAAGGAAAGACTGGTAACATTTAATTTTTAAATGGTAAAAGGAAGACAAACAATGGGAAAAAAAGAATTTCCAGCTGACTGCAAGTGCATTGCATTTCTATTCAGACCTTGATTTAGTTTCCAAATATGCTGTTTTGAAATACCTTTCAGCATAAGGATTCTCAGTTTTCTCACAATGGCAACCACTTATGACAGGATGAATGTCTGAAACGGAAACAGAGAAAGATAGAGCGATGAGGAGCTAATGGGACAAGGTGGCATTCCAGCATGGCTTGCACTGACCGTGGAGTTAAAATGCCGTCATAACGTTGGTCTAGCCCCTCTCCAATTGTCCACTTGAGTTCGGTGAGCTCTTGTTTAAGGCGCAAGGTCACTCCACCTTTCTTAGATATTTAGCTGAAGTGCTCATGGCTAGAATTTTGTTGCCCTGGGTTTCCTCTCTTGTCAGTGGTGGAGGACAGACCTGCAGAGTTAACTGGCGGCCTCTCCCTGGTGCGCGCTTGAAGGAGGAGGAGGAAGTGTGGGGAACTGGGCTGCGGTCTGCCTTTGCTCCAGTGACACCCGAGAGCAGCATCGTTGTGAAGACAAACTTGAGCACTGTTGGGCCAAGGAAGAAGAGTTCAGATTTTTTGTTTCCAAGTCCAAAGCTGCAAATCATTATGCAAATGCTTCATATTAATTTTTCTTTAGTTGGACTGTTTTAACCAAATGTAGTATGACATTGGTAAGTGTAGCAGAGGGCAATATGAATAGTACCAAATCACAGAAAGCTAATGGCATAGGATCAAAAGAATATGAGCCCATTGGTTTAGACCTCACAAAAAAAGAAAAAAAGTAACCCTCACACCACTGAAAATTAGTAAGAACTAGTGACATCTGCACGTTAATGATTAAAGCCTGCCTTGCACTAGTGAATGAAAAGTAAAAATTCCAGGAAACTGTTACTAGTGATTCAGTCACATACCCTACTTAACCTCAGAGAAATCAGCAGTTCCAGAACAGAAACGAGTATATGAATTCTCCCATACAATCTCTGTATTCGTTCAGTTAGTATGGCCTTTGAAACATAGGAAAATGCAAATGCAACAGCTGTTTTAGTGGGTTAAGGCTGAGGGAAAAAAAAGGATTAATGTTTACAACATTATCTTGTGGGAGAAACAAAAATTAAATGTAAAATGATCTCTGCACATAAAGAACAGTGATGTGAAAAATATACTATTTATTTTACAATAGAAACATTCTTACTGGAAAAAGTATGGCATTGGTTGAGTTCCAGCTATAGTGAAGCCTACTTGGAAATAAATGTGTGGTTTTACAGGATATGGGCTGTCACACTGCCTTTTAGCTTGGTGTTTTTCACTTCTGGGAAGTGAACAGTTACCAGCAATGTGTCATGAGTAAATTTACTTTATTTGTACTGCTTACTATCATTTGTAGTGTGTCATTATTTGAAGTCAGGTGTAAGTCTCAATTGAAACATTAAACTTTTTATGAACTGGAAATCTTGGAAATCCTTCAGAGGAAGGCTTTTATTTATGATATTGTAGTCAGTGTTTCCATTATATCCCCCTGTTTTCAGGGATTTATAACTTTGTTGTAAAAAAATCATTCTGGACTGAAATTTGGCATATGGGATTGAACCCGAAGAATGATGTTTTTACCCAGTTTGAAAATAAGTTTGATCCCATGTAAACTGTAGGATATAGAAATGATTAAATGCATTCTTTAGAGATTGTTTTGCTTTATTATTATGCTGCACTGTATTATACCATTTCCTTCAAATATTTCTGTATTAATTATTTATAATTATAAACCATATTTCAAATACCTTTTTCATTCCACACTCCTGTCTCTTAGATGAAGAATGGAGTGATTATTGCTGTATTTATCATTGAAGTGTAGTAGGGCTGTGTGTTTCTGTAGCCTCAAAGGGACATGATGGTTACTTCTGACTAGCATAGCTCACCAGTTTGGTACATAGAAGAAACACAAGCAGACAGAATGCAACTAGACATTGGCAAAAGTCAACTAGCCAACCAAAAAAAAAATAATTCCCCAAACTTTAAAAAAAACCCAAACACAAAGCTTTAGATGATACTAAGTAGCTTGGAGAAAGTCTAGCTAAGGCGTTTTAATTTCTGCAGAGAAGTATGGGGTAGAGTAATACTGTAGATTTCTCAGTTTTTTCAAGATCCTCAGTTCTATTCCTAGCTCAGAAAATGACAACTTGAACTATCAGATTCCTGTTGCTTTCCCATTGGAGCATCACCACAGCAGTGGTCAAGAAAAAGGACTGTCATTGCATATTCACTGATTTCTGGGTTATATTTGGAGGCTTCATACTGAACTAATTACCAAGATCTACTTCTATCAGCTTGTCTGTTCAAAGGAGAGCATAATCCAAGTTAAAAAAGTGTTGCAGTTTGCAAGCACTTTCACCAGCCAGCGTTTTTTACTGAGAATTTCTTCTCAGATTTCTACAGGTTATATTAAAATTTCAATACAAATTTTGTCTCTCAGAGGAAAATAAGAGAATCTTGGAACTACTAATTCCCATTTTTGCTCAGAGGATTTACACGATACCAATAAAATTACCTCACAGACCTCAAACACAGAGAAGTGGTCCTAGGAAACTTCAGGCAGCTACAATGCCATAAGGGAGCTAAAAGTATTGCCCTTGCTCATCAACTCTCTCATTTTAGCTGAGAAGAAAGCAGACATGGTGCAGAATGTACTAGCAAGTTCGAAACCTGTAATTCAGAACAGATATAACTTGCTGCTTGTTTGGAGTTGCCCTACATAAGACAATAAAGAATGGCATGAGACCATTAAGGCATTAAAAGCTCTTTAATGATGAAGACGTTCAGTCTTCCTTGTTAATTCAGCAGAGCCTAATAATGTGTCTAAAGGAGAAAAAAAGACACACAAAACCCCAAACCCAAAACCAATAGCAATCTTTTCTAGGACTGTGAATTGGCATGTTGTGTAAATACAGAACACCTAGAAAGATGTGATTCCTATTTTTTGAAAGAATCTGAGAGGAGAAGACACCTGAAGCAGTGTCATAACAATATACTGAGATTCTGGAGAATCCTACAGGACACCTTACTGTGAAGGTGGTGACCAAGCGCTGGTACAGGTCACAAGAGATGTTATGGAGTCTTCATCCTTGGAGCTATTAAAAAGCCATCTGGACATGGTTCCGGGCAACTGGCTGTATGCAGCCTTGCTTGAGCAGGAGGGTTAGAGCAGATGGCCTGCAGAGGTCCCTTCCAGCCTCAACTATTCTGTGATTCTGTGATTTTGTGATTCAGTGCCAGACTGGTGTACTCCAGTTTATGTTGTGCTGCCGTGTCTGAGTGTGGTATTAATACACCAGATGTAATGGAGTGCTTTCAATATTGTTTTCTTTTTCTGTTGCATATGTTGATACAGTGTACAAATATATGGTGCATCTCCACCCCAGCCAAACAGCAGAGGGTCATAGGTTACTCTGTGGTTTGGCTGAGCTACTTAGAACTACCATGTATAGTTTCTGAAAAAGTTTGCTTTTAGTCTTGTGTAGCTGATCCCAATGACCGTGGAAGTCAGGAAGGAATCACCATTAATGTCAGCAAGCCATGAACAAGCTCTGCAATGTCTTGCACTGTCTAGCAATGAGTGTATTATATATATTGTTTGAAGCTGTTAAGTTCAGTATTAATAGCTTGTCTGAATCCATAACTAGACGTGGAGAAATATCAAGAAAAAGCTGAGATTGAACTGCAGAAAATCTACAGCTTATCTTGGTACATGTTTATGGATAAAGGAATACAAGGAGTCAGAAAAGTATGCAGCAGGAAAGGGGGAAGCAATAACACAGTAACAGTAGTGAAGCAGGTGGACAGAATTAGTAAGAATATGATTGAAATATCTAAAGAATAAGGGTTAAGATAAAGAATCTGGGAAGGGACCAATTAAGAAAGAAATTAAACGTGTAGGGTTGAAAAGGGAAAAATATATTTCAGAAACGTTCATCAAGAAATATAACAAGATCACACTTGAGACTGGTCTTACTTAACATTTTAATTGGTACTCTCTGCTGATAAAATGTGTGTGATACAAAATGAGGAGGCATTGGCAACACAGTTAAATGGTACAGGCAGAGCTGACAGACTGACAAGCTTGGAGGAAGAGGATTCTAAGAATTCCTGTTACCATCTGCAAGATGTCTTCCAGAGAGAGAAGACAGGATGTGCTAATTTATCACAGCAATGTGATCCAGTACTGAAAAAGGCATGAAAAAATATGACAAATAGAATATACCAGAGGTGCAGAGACTCAGACAAAGCTTTGATGAGGCCTCCTTCACATTATTTACTGTTTTGACCATCCATATGTTTAAAAATGTGTTAAGCTGAAATAAGAAGGAAGCAGGGAAGACAGGATGGCTAGGGAAATGCAGAATCTGTCTTCTGAGAAGAAACTGAATAAGCATGATATTTAACTTACTGAAATGAAGGCTGAGATGAGGTTTTGATTACTGTCTCTAAATATGTTAAGGACTTAGTGCCAGAAAGGGAAAAAGCTGTAAGGGATGATGTTGGCATAAAAACTAGGTGCATGTAAAATAGCCAGGAATATGTATAAATGAGAAGAAAGTTTTTAGCTGCTGAATACTGAGACACCAAAACAGTTTAGAATAGTTAAACAAACAAGCCAACCCTTCTTTAAATGCAGTTTCATACATTTATAAGGGATATCCTATGATATGGCTGTCTGCGACAGTAGAAAACCAAACCTGATGAACCACAAGGTCCTTTTTGTCTTCAGTAAATGGGCTGATTTAAAAACTTTTTTCTTGCAGCTCTCATTGTGTTGTGTCTTTTGATGTCCCTTGTTTCCCCTGTGACACTCTCAGAAGTCAAGATGTGGTGGCTGGAAGTATTTAGTAAGTAGGTTATAGATTTACTCTATGATCGTTATGAAAAGTCCATTTTAAGTCTTTGGCAAAGTGAACTTACAAACAGTTATATTATCAGCGTGAGGTATGTGGTTGGTTTAGTGTTATGGATCCTAGCGTGCTTATCTTACCAGTGCAAGCCATGGAAAGCCAGGGAGCAATCAGTTGACTCATTTCTACATCATCTGAACAGCACTCAACCTCCATGACTTTCCTTTCACCCTCCCACCTTCCTAGAGAAAATATGCACCCTACCCCTGAGGTGGTCAGTGGGCAGCCTTAACTCCCATCAAGTTTCAAATATATGCACATATCTTTTAGAGATTGTTCTAGGTTTGGTGCAGCTTTCATGAATCACCATGTATATAGCTTTGTATTTGCATACATGAATGAATTCTAATGGTTTCTAAGTGGTAGCTGAAAGGTGTTTTTCTGTAGTGTTTGATAGAGATTGAGTGATCTTTGCTGGTAGCTGTCTTAAATTTAGCATTAGTTCTTGTGGAAAATTGCTGAAGTTGCAGAAGATTGTGCATTTGGGCTATTATCCTCATGGTATAAGCTGAGACCTCACAATAACTGCTCGGCATGAGGATGGAGATATGCAGGTTAACTGTGGTTTAAAGGAACAGTGGAAACTGAGAAGAAGATGAGCTCAGTGGAGAGTGACTGGATCTCCATGTTATTGTTTTTTACATTTTCTGTTGGTGGGATTTGCAATCTGGCAAGCTACCACCAAATTAATGAAGTTCATGGACTGGAATTTCACCCAGAATGATGGTTATTTGTATTGACATGTATCGTTTCCTCTGTGCCCCCTGGCTTTTTTTTTCTGTACCTGTGCTTTCAGGAACACACTGTATACTTTTCAGCCAGGTCTGTGTGATTTGATCTACTGAAAAAAACCATCAGTATTCATCCTCTAATATTAGCTTTGATCTGACAAACATACTTCATATCAGTGGGCAAAAAGAGTAGTGTGGGCTGAAAGTTTTCCACACTGATTTAGTATGCTACAAAAGCTTGCACAGGCCACTCCTCAGTTCCTGCATAGGCCTGCCTACACTGAAATGAAGTTCTGACAGCTTCTACCTGGATTTAATACAACATCAGCTAAGCAGGTGTTGATATCTTTAGCTATATTTTAAGGCTGCAATTTATAAAACCAGAGACAGCAATATGTCACTTGTGGTTTGGTGTCAAGGGCAGCTGAAGGCATACTTCATCACTGCACAATACCTGTTGATACGTGCCTTGATTCCCTCTATTTCTAGCAAAAATGACCTGCCTGGCTTTTATCTGTTAAAATGTACACTTAGGAGTGCCTTTTTTTTTTCACTCCTTTGTTTCACGAGCCTTTCCTTATTCATTCAACTTGTCAGCCAAAACAGAAGTGTGAAATTCTGTAAAACTGTGATTTTTTAAAAAATTACATTTTTACAATCTTGCTACCTTCAAATTTACTCACCTTTCTTTTTCTCTACACTGGATAAATTCCCAGAAGTGTTTGATTTCTGTCTGTCTCTCATCATGTTGTCTTTATGCCACTAAGCACAAGAGCCTGCTGGTTTGTCCCCTAGGCCAAGTGACACCAAACAGCTCACAGTCACGCTACCAAAACCCCCTCCAAAATAGAATGTTCCTAGGTTTAGTGGTCCAAACCCAAGGCTGCGAGTGAGCTAACTCTTAATCTGTATGAACAATCAGCAGTTCAGTACTTGAGTCATTCCCTGGCCCTTTTTCATTTAACAGTACAGTTATAGCCTTAGGCAATGTCTATACTAGTAAATAACATGAACGGAGGCCCGTTCTCTGGACCTGGGCTTGTGGCACGGCACAATTTATGCCCATGTAGCTAAACAGTCTTTTACTGTTGTGAAGGTTGTCTTCATCTATAGCAACAACTGTGAGCGATCTGTGGCTTGTGCTATACCTTAGCTATGCCTGGGAATGGTCTGGGAGACTCATATGTAGATCAAAACTGTGTCATGGGATGTGATTAATAATGATTAAGTGGTTTGGTTGCAAGACGGTGCTTAAGCCCGTCTCCTGGCCCTTTGAATTTTACTGTCACACACAGCAGCTGTCAGTCCAGCTTCAGGTCCTGCATAAAACACCGCTGAACACCTGCAGCCCTTCCCATCCCATCCCTCTGAGTTTGGTCCACTTTGCCATGTCTGTGTACCACTCTGTTTGCCACTTTCAGCACCTTTTGCTCCAGGCCTGTCTCTGTATTTCATCTCTGTCGCCCATCTCTCTTACTGTTCCCCATGTTCAGGATGAGTTTTCCAGCTCTCCCTCTAACATCTTCCCTCCAGTGAGCTGCTTTTTCTCCTCTTATCCCATTCTACTTCCTTTTCCTTAGATTTTTCTTTTTTCTCATCTTTTTTTCCCTTGTTTTGCCACACGTTTCCATCTCCTTTAGCTCTGCTTGCCTTGCTTACTCCTTTTGTGTGGCTTCCAGTCCCCACAGCCCCATTTTTCCACACCTCCATATCCCCTCACAGGCTGTTTGGCAGGTCCATTCTCCTGACCCCGTGGCCTGACCAATGTGTGTCCATGGACAGCCCCAGACTGCTCCTGCTCCCCATGACCAAGTTACCAGTGCCCAAGTTTTTCCAGTGTCACTTCCCGCGACCACATGTAGGATGGATGGAAGAAACAGTCACTGGGGTGGCTCAACTCTTCCAATGTATTTCTAGTTTGCTTCCCTTGGGAAAGCACGTACGCATTTGGGTGAGCAGGAAGTGTAATGAGGAACTGGGTCATACTCAGTGAGGACCCCACTTTCAGAGAACCGTAATGCCTGAATTTTGGTTCTGCTTTTAGTCGTTGTAAGTCTCTTGCCCTAATGTTTCCTATTGGGTGGTTTTAGCCCTGGAGAGTTACCTGAAGAGCAGCAAAAAAATTAAGCAAAGGGACTTCAGCAGAGATTAGAGCTCAAGCCTCTGAGCCTACAGGTCCCTGCTGAATACATTAAAAAGGGAGAGCTTTGAAAATTTTAAAGTTTGGACATTTCTGTGCAGACATAAATCACAGACAGAAAGGCAGCTTCCCCCTCTCCACTTTCCTGTCACCTCAAACTTCAAATTTCTGCTTTATGCTTAAAACCACTTGAACTTCTCCAGGAAAAGGTTGCCAGTATTTTTTCAACATTGCTAAACAACAGATTTTCTTTAACCTCATTCTCAGAAACAGCTGTACCATTTTGGATGAAACTTCCTGAAATATTTCCGCCTGAGGCAGACACCTGGCATGGAAAATTTCAGCCCAAACATTTAAGGTTTGGCAAAGTGATATGTAGCTGAAAACAGGCTTTATAATGGGAAGTGTTGGGCAACTTTAATAACAAGCAAAATTACCAGCCTCACCCCAGCACCAATCCTAACCGATGTGCCAAGCTGTACTATAAAATACTTAGTTTAAATGAATGAAGCCCTCACATATCAAAGGACCAAAAATAACTTGGAACATAGTCTTCTTCCAGATATAACAAGCATTTCCGACTTATGGCTTAGTGATGTAAAGAGGACCAAGTAGATTAATAACAAAGCATAAGATGTGATCTTCAGTGTGTGTCTGTTAGAGAGAAAAAAAGTAAAGTGTGTCAAGTATACTGGCAAAGTATATAATACCTTTGTTGCTTAGATCTTACACGTTTGAGTCATCCAAGAGTCAGATGGTTTATTTTCTTCAAACACACCCCAAACTGTTAGCTGGAAAATCACTTAGACATGTAGATTGTGAATGTAAGTTCTGAACACAATAACATAATTTATTAACCTTTCAGCAAGTCACCAAAAATGTTTAACAACCGCTTTTTCATTCAGTTTCCCCTTCCAGTACAAGAAGAACTTCATTTCCTATTCCATTTGTTCTCCTCTCTCTAAAATATAGCCCTGTCATGGTAGTCATGTTGTTCTTTAACCAAAATAAATCAATAAATATGGAGATGTGTAATAAAATTTGTTTTCCTCCTGTACACAAATACAGTGGAATAGCTCTGTAGTGTTTTTTTCATGTCTTTAAAAAATACATTTTATTTGTGTTTTTTAATAAAAATAAGTTTAAATATTATGTCTTTATCTGGAGAAAGAGAAGTTAAGCAATAAATATAAAAAAGAAAAAGGAAAGTGAAGTTAAGGTAACACTGATGTTTCATAGCCAGCTTGTGTTTTGAGATCTTTCTTGAGCATGTTCAGTGTCCAAATTCTGTCTAACATATAACTTTGCTGAATTTTAGACCCCTACATATCACTGAATATCTCCTTTTACCTTCTCACAAGCAGCATGCAAGCATTAGAGACTCTTACAAATGTAATAGCACCTTTGTTCTGGGGAAAGAAACACATTCCCCGAGTATGGCCTTCACCTGGGAGAGAAAGGTGGGTGCCTGAGTAATTAATTTATACTTCATTTGTGCTTTGCCTGAGTCACAGAAAAGGCTTCGTCTGTTAGACACACTTAAACCTACCTCATCCGAACAGCTCTGAGCTCAATTCAGACACTAGGCGATGATGCTGAGAGAAATGAGAACCAAGATATATCTTAGTCTGTATCCTGTAAAAAGGAAAGGAGAATTTGGTCCTTGTGATAGTACTGCCCAGAGTCCTGGCTTGTGGCTTACCCCATTGGATCAAATGTGCAAACTGCATGGGAAACAGGGTCCTGATCTCCCTCTTTCTCTGGGAGTACTCTTACCACTAGCCTGGGGGAGAAAAGGAGAAAACCGGGGCTGTACCTGCCTTTCATTGGAACTGCACGCTATAGTAATGTAACTTGGTACTAGAGGGAATGTGGTGATGCAAATGATCTTGAAGCCAAAGATCTATTAGTAAAATAAGGGTCCCAAAAGCTCATTTTAACTCAATGCCCATTTCCAGAATCATAGAATCATCATAGAATCATAGAATCATTCGGGTCGGAAAAGACCTGTAAGATCACTTCGTGTCATAGAAGGTTGTAACAGTTGCCATGAAATGAGCTGCCTCCAGGATGTGATGCCTCTGAATCTGTCCCGGTCTGTTTCTGTCATTAGAAAGGGCATTATCTAGGTCTTGCTGTATGAAACCCCCCCTTTGGGTAAGTTATATGGACACAGTTTGTATCACCTAGATCTAGTTAATACTGACAATGTGGCTTTTTATTTATGCCAAAGGCTCGTTAGATTTACAGCACAAAGCTATAACTAGCAGTAAGAGATGCTGAATCGGATAGCTAACATCCGTAAATTGTGGGATTTTCTTCTGCTATTGACAGCTTTAGCATAGTGACCAATAGAACTATTTTAAAGTGCATTTATCTTTTAAACAAGTCCTTTGAAAGAAAAAAAAAAAGTACTTAGATTAACTCTTCTCCCTGTTTGTATACAGCAACTATATTAAGATACTACATCTTAAAAAAAAACCCCAAACCAACAACCCACAAAAAACCCAACAAAACAAACCATACAGGATTAACAATAACATAGAATTGTGTCTGTGTCAGAACAATTTATTTATAAATTGTTAAATAAGAACAACCTTATTTAATAAGGTCCAATAAAGGTATGTGTAATTAAAAGCATGCTACTGCTTCTGATTTTTTTGATACATCGTCACAGGCAAACAGCTTTGAAAAAGCACCAGAAGCGCTACACAGTGATCAGGATGGAGTCAGAGGAGGGTGGTGAGCAGACTCCACTTTGTGAGGGCACTGTCTGATGGCTGGGAGCACCGGGCCGAGAGCCATGCCACGGCAGAGGTGGAGGAGAAGCCCTTGGAGTTAGCAAACAGATGTGTTCTGACAGTGTATGGCAAGAGTAGGGAGGGGGAGAACTTTCTCCTTTTCTGAGGACTCAAGTCTTTGAAACACACGTGGGTCACATATAGCCACATGTATGGTATCATGTGGTAGTAGCACGGGAACTTGTTTTAGGAATTGCTGTTGGGATAGTTGTTAGGCAACAGGAAAGGCGTCTTCCCCACTGCTAGGATGCGTAGGCGGCACTGCTCAATATCCTGGGGAGGCACCTGGTCAGAGACCTAGTGGCTAACTAGAATGTTTGTACAGACCTTTTACAAGTCTCACGGCACACGTGAAATTCAGACAGCATAGATCAACTGCCCTGCAATCCGACAGACTTGGTAAAAGTGTAAAACAGCTGTCTCTCATGGCATGACTACGACATGCAGCAAAATGTGACTTGGGGCCTCATTACTGTGTCTCCACTTCTGACATTTATAGTTAAATGATCTTGTTGATTCCTGCAAAAGACGCTACAATTCCTCTAATTAAAGGGGGTGGGGGGGAACCAACCCAAAAAGCAATCTTCACGTTGCTTCCCAGATTGTTCCCATTTACTGCAAATAAGCATGAGTTCCTGCCTGGAAGCACTATCTGCAAACTGCAGTCAGATGTAAAAGAAGCCTAATCAAGCTTGGGAACCAGGCCTTAATTAGACTGCTTGGAAAACAGAGCAGAAGAGCAAATGAAAATTATTAACCATCACTCATGATCCCTGTTTCTAATTTTAAAGAGGAAATCATGCATTAATCAAACCCTAGCCCTAAGCTCAGAGACGTGTTTTAGAAATATCCTGAAATGACAAGAGGAAATCTTTTCAGTGTTTAGAGAAAACAACTCCTGATCAGCTAGTATGTGTAGCACAATGTATTTTGACATGAAATAAACTGTGTTTCAGTATGCTTAGCTTTTGTTGGGTCCAAGAAAAACAAAACCAGTACCAACTGAAATGAAGGCACATGACAACAATTGGGGTTAAGCCTGGGTTTTGTTAAAGGAAAACAGAAATGTAGACTATGTTGTTTTCATGAATAAAAGAAGGACATGGAAGAGTAAAAGGAACAATGCAGTAACATCACTGCTATTGTGTGCTTTGGTCATAGCAAAGAAACTCTTTGGCACACATAAACAATATTTATATACAAGTTTTTTTCTGATTAAAAATAACACAAAGGAGCACAACCTCTAAATATGACCCAGAGATCACTTGAGATTGTATAATAGGATTTATCAGAACTTTTCTGTTATATTTGGACTATAAAGATAATTTTCTGTGTTTTGGCAAACTAATGTGAGCTTTCTGGCTGTGATTCAGAAACTAACCTTTTCTGGTGGAGTCAGATTGAAGTCTTTAATTTTCTTGGAACTCTCCAAGAATAGGACAGAAAATGGGCTCTTGACCTATATTAAACATTGGACCCATTCTTGTGGAAACATAACATTACAAAGAATGCTCACTTTTTTTCAAACACAAATATCCAAGCTTCTCTCTTTGAATTGCAAACAATGCTTTCTAGAACATATCAGTTTTCCTATTAGCTCTCCAAGCATTTACCAAGTATTGCCTGTTTAGATTTCTAAAGCTAGTTGTTTTATGGTCTCAAATTACATATCTAGAAATGTTGAGATGGCATGCATGCTTGTGTTGCTATTGTGACTTGCAGATGACAGTTATTGTGTGAATAAATTAAAAAAAATAATGACAAGAAAAATGTAGGCATTTTTTCATCTATCATGCTATATAAGTCATGTTTTAATAGGACTAAACAATGGAGTTCAGCAATAAAAGTTGGTAATTTGATAGAGCATTATGGTTTGGAGGACCTGGCACAGACAAGCGTTAGTAAGTACTGAATTTTAATGATGGTTTCAGCATGGCTTCTTCTAAAGTCTTGATGAGTAACTTCCACAGTTCAGCCCTAAGAAGAAAACAGTCTGAATGAAGTGAAGGTTTTGTACTCCAGTTTGGTGGCATGTCCTTGCATGATATAATACAGAACAGAGCTTTTTGGTTTTAATTGAAAAATTACACTAACTTTGTTTAGCTACTTTGGTTGAAGTTTCCATTATTTATTTCTGACTCTAATGCACAGACCACTTGGGTGATGCCTTGGCCGCTAGAATTCAGTTGCAATGCTTCTAGTAAATTAAGTATGACAGGATTTCAACTCAATTTCAGTGGATGACTAAGGACAGGATAGAGCATGTCTAGTCTAAAAATTGGTGCAGTTGCCTTGGAGGTGAAAGATGTAGGTTTAAATCCTCTTAGGCTGAACAAGGAGCTGAACCCAGATTTCGCATTTGTGGTGTGTGTGCTGTAAACGCCATACTGTTGTGGAAAAATGTAGATGATGGGATTATAATGGTTAGTAACAAAATGGCTGAGACTCTTTTCCTTCGTGCTAGATTCAAAGTTGCCTGTATGCATATCCTTGCAGCACTTTAGTTTGGTCATGGCTCGGTTTAGGCTATGTTCAGCTGCAGAGCTCAGGCGGTAGGAAGGAGCATTGTAACCCAGAATAGCACTTTTCTCACAGGTTTAAGCTCCTGGAGGGGTTTCATTACACACTGCTGTGCCTAGGGAGCTTTAATCACTTTATGGACACTAGAGAAAGTAGCTTAACAAAATTTAAAGCATTATATTATCTTTTTAATACCCATAGCTCTTTCATTTTGCCTATACTAACTAAATTGACTTAAGCCCATGTGGACTTACTGTCCTGCCTGCTGAAGAATTTGGTAAATTCTATTTTTATTGTGGCTACTTTATTTTCACTATTTTCTTCACGTGCTTTCAATGACAATAATCTTTGAGCTTCTGGTTTTGCATTTTATCATTGCAGCATAGCCCTTGTATCAAAGCAGTGATGGTACTACAGCAGCAGTCTGCTGATACCTGCCTCATTTTCCTAGTTACAGGAGTGCGCCCTGCCAAGTTTTCCTTGCAGGTTAATCTGCTGTTCTGGGGACTACCATGTGATTTCTTGTAATAATTATTTTTCCCTGCTTTCTTATCCTATACCTGCAGTTATCCATCAGAGCCATACAGCTATCAACACTCACAACCCAGAAGTGGAAATGAGCCTGTCACTGTTCGTTTCATATTTATGTACCAATGTTAAGAGCCTGGTAGAAATCCAGATTTGATTTGATTTTGAGTGAGTTCCAACACCATTTAACTGTTTATAGAGTAAATGTAGTTTCAGCTAGCTTTGATTAAATTACATAATTATGGGCTATAACTGTCTCAAACCTGCTCCCCACCCCACCCCCACTCCTTTTCTTTCCCCTCATCTTCTTTGTCTTGGCTATCCTTTTTGGTCTTTACACATTTGCTGTTATTGTAACTATGTGCTTTTGCATAGCAATCACAAAGTTCTAGGTGCTTTCCAAACATTAAAAAAGAAAAAAAAAAAAAAAAAGCTGTTTCTTGGCTATTGTAATCATGTCCTTGCAGGTCTATCTCAATGCACCCTCTGTGTGAAATATGCCCACAAACACGTGGCTTGTTTGATTTATAGCTGCTTGTGTTTTTCCAAGTGACTTGACTGTTGAAGAACTCCAATGACTGCTCTGTTTGTGTATTTAGCCAAAGCTGGCTCTAGCTCTTAGGACGCTGCACACTGGAACAACTTATTCATAAGGTTTGTTTTTGCTTTACATCCATCTGCAATTTTAGTTCCTTTGCTCCACTTTTTTGTCCTGCATTTGGTAATTCCAAACACTGTTCCTGTTCTGTTGTTTTATCCATTTGGTAGCCTACCCCTTGTAGATTCTAGTGGTTGAATCATGATGTCACTTGAAAACAAAACAGAAAGATATTTGTATGGTTCACTTGTTCTTCGGGGTTTTTGTTACTATTCTTATTTGATGCCATTGCTGTGTTATGATGGAGACTTGGCTGCAATTATAAGCTCTAAAACAATTTTTTTAAAAAATTCCATATTGATGCCAGACCCTAGAAGAGAGAGATAATGAGCACAGTCAATGTTTCTAGGAAGATCTTCATCTGAAGCTCTGAGACCACTGGACAAACTGCCTGTGAAATAGGCATAAATATGTATTGCACAAATAAGTCCTAGTTTCTCACACGCAGTAGGAGCTTATCACTTCTCCTTGTGGTTGCTTTACTAGACTTCTCAATATTTGGAGCTCTGTGAGGCTGCATTCACACTTTTCTGTGGCATGCCCTGTTGCAGACTGAAATCCTGATCTACCAGTTATTCAGATCATCCTTTGATTAGAGTTTGCTCTTGCTCCTACCTAGGCTGTGAGCACAGCACACTTTGCTTTGCAAGGAAACTGGGAGATTGTGTGGAATTGTATACATGCAGTCTGCAGCCTTGCTGCAGCTGCAGCATGCCATCCAATCTGGGGACTGGAAAGTGCTTCTTGCTGATCATGATACGGTTGCTTACAACAGACACTTGTATAGCAATGAAGCATGAGACTTGCTGCTGAAATCAAAGGATGAGCATTGGAAGGTGACTGTTACATTTTCCGTAGGGGGAAATCAGAAAATGTATTTTGCAACAGAGAAAGGTATAAAAACTTCCTGTGAGGTGAGAAGTTTTCAAAAAGACTGTATTAGCACTGTAGGGGCATATGATAATATCAAGCATTTTGTATTTGGGCACCTCAGAGAAGGGAGGAGAGAATCCCCAGATTTTTGTCTTTATGATCTCATTGAGTGGAGCATGGCCTCTGATAAGCTTTCCTGATGTTTAAGGTAAAGCTGTTTACCAACCTCCAAGTGGTCACTGAGGCTTTGTCTAAATGGGAAGTCAAAGAGACCCGGGAGTTGCTCCCTATTCAGCGTGGATGGCTCAGGACTGGCTGCCCCCGAAGAATAGGAAGTTTGAATGGTCTAAAACAGATGTAGGAGCAAGGGAGTAATGAATTGATGTGGACAGCCACTGGTCCAGTGTCTGAGGTTGCTCTCTGTCCTGGCTCTATTTAGGAATACAAACACAGCCTTAAAAATCCAGCTGCATCCCTCACATCTCAGCTGGACTTAGCTGTACTGCACAGAAGACAAGTTTCAGGCAGCCGGTCTATGTGGAGTGCACAGGAGAAAGAGGGTTCAGAGATTTTTACAAATTCATTAGCAGCACCTCAGGAGCTGAGCACTGAAGCACTAACCTAAGGTGTGCCAGGGCTAGCTTTGCTTCACTGCTCTGGTGCAGAATTCCTGCCTGACCCAGGAGAAAGCAGCTTCTGTGAAAAGGTTTTGCCCATCAGTAAAATGAGTCCTGCACCACTCCTAGATTAGGAGGTGGTATGAGGTGCTGCCATGCTTTGGGAACTGGAGTCCTACAAACTCCCTAGGGAGGTGGACATACCAGTGTCAGAGGCTTCTGCAGCAGGGACATTTCCAGAGCTGATTCAGAGCATCTCCGCAGCCTAGAAGGTGGGGCTACTCCTGAGTTCAGAGCCAAGCTGATTCTTAGAAACAAGATTTAGGCAACAAGGAGATGACCTCACTGAAAGAAATGGAAAAAGAGGCACTTCATGTACAAATATTCTTTCTCTTTGTTTCAGAATGAAGGAAACTTTTGTGGTGTACAACTACACTCCTTTTCCTACATACCTGCCAGGCTTATATCGCCATTGTACTTTGTTTTTAACTTCCAGTATAAATCATTGTAAAACAAGACAGAACCAGCAGATAGCACAAATTGTAATAAAGTCATTCAGAACTTGATTGCCAAATGAATAGAATAATTTATGAGAAAGAATACTGGAAACTCCATTTAAACATTTACACACAGGGGAAGGAATGATCTCTTTTTTTTTTTTTTTTTTTTTTTCCCTCTCTACTTTTCCCATGCATTATGCTTTTTCTATGTCCTGAAGAGTGCTTGACATTGATGAAGCTTCAGCTGATGAAGGTCTTTACAAACAAATAAATGGAAGTGCTCAAAGGATTGCCTTGCACATGGCAGGCTGTGTTCCTGGTGTTGACTGCTCTGCTGCAGGGGCTGCTACTGCTGTTTCACTGTTGATACTGACAGGCCATTAGGCAGACTGGCTTTGATCTAGCTTTTATGTTCCTTTACCGTAATACAAGTCAACTTTATTGGACCAATTAAAATTTTAGCCTTCCCTTGTTATCGCCATAGGGTAGAGCAGAGATGTAGCAAAGAAATTCCGTGTTTTCGTTTATACTAGGTTTATGAATTCTCATTTTATGTCTTAAACTTGAGTTTATAAAGTGCAATTTACTATTGACCTTGCCTGTAATTTCTGTAATAAATATGTTAAAAGCAAGGATTAAAAAGATATTAGTCAGAGATATGTCATGTTACTTAAGGCTCTGTTTGCATCTTTAACCACAAATGTATTTTAATTAGTCAAATTTCAATAAAACTCTTTTTTTTTGAATAATCACTTACGATATTTTGCTGAAATGGAGTTTTGTTCCATGTAGTCCATATCGAAAGGACTACATTTACAACAACATTTAGAAGATCAAAGTGAAGATAAGATCAGAGGTGATTTCATAAGCGTCAGACATAAAAGGGATGATCTTGACATTCCTCCTATGCCAGAATTATGTTGCTCCTGAACGTGCAATCAACTGCATCAGATTAATTATCTAGCAGTAGTTAATATTATTTTTATGTTACTATTATTTTCAACCATATCAGCTCATGCTGCTGCTGCTGTTCCACCAAAGAGAGGCTAATGCTCAGGCAAATGAAGTACATGAACTGCTCCCCATTTCTGGGGGCAGCGTAATCTCAGATGGGCTACAGTAGCTCATGCAACAGTACACCTTCAGATGTGTTCTTGAGTACGAGCATCAGTCCTGGTGAAATTCTCACTGACGTTGGTGAAAGCAGTCCTGATTTTTTAATTTTTTTTTTTTTAATTTAATTTTTTTTAATTGCAGGCTTAAATAGAACTGTAATAATATATCTTGTTTACTGATGTTATGTAAAAATGACTGTATCCTTTTATTATTGCTCCCATATTATTAAAGCTTCATCTACAGAGGAGGAAATGACCCAGTCAAGGACATTTAACACAAAAAATCTGTGTTTGTTAAATATGGTGTTAAAACTGCCCTGAGATAGTTGCTTTTGATGCTTTACAAGAAACTTTTTATTTCTTAACTTGAATGTCCCTCATCAATCTGTATGTGCATTAACCTAAATATTACCTCTCTTTTGCCTGTCTCTAAGTATTTTTCAAGGACTTACTAGTCATTGCATGTTACAATTACAAGGTACTAGTAAATTAAGTGTAACAGGGAATTTTCCTAGGCACCGGAACTCAACTGTTTATTCTTTTACATTGCTATAGCATTCCCTCTCACAGTTTTGGCCAGGGCACCTCTCAGCTTGCCAGTCATTTTCTGGGCTTAGGGATGGGTATTCACACTGATGAAGGACCATTTCCAATTGGCAGCCTGGCTGTGGCCATGATGTTTCAGAGTATAAAAGTTTTTAACATACCGGGGCAGTTCCATGCTGGTGGACCTCAAAGCTAGAGATCACCTTTGGCACACATTGAATCATTGGTACAGATGTAGAAGCATGACCAAATTGTCATGTTCTATTCTGTCAGGACACTCTGCTCTAGACTTGTATCAGGCTGATGGTTGTAGGTCTTAGGAAGAGGTGTGTTTATTGGAATAACAAACCCACAGGAGGAGGGTTTTTAATATAAGATGTCAATGAGAGGTTACTCCATCTGAAAGGATTGCTTTATATAATGGGAGGTCTCAAAAAACTGGGTGAGTTAGTTCTGAAGGATTTTATGTTGCATTATCACTCTGAAATACTTAAAGGAAATACAGATGCAAAGAATTAAGACTTCTTCAATGTCCTCAGTAAGTCTGTTCTCAAAAACAAATAAGTGTTGTTCTTCTGGGGGAAGGGTTTGTTTGTTGGTTTGTTTGTTTGTTTCCTGGATGAACTCTAAAGAAACTACTCAGCAGATTTGGTCCTTAAGTATATGTGATACATTTGTAGCATAGTAAAAATCACAAATTACCTGCTTTATTTGTGACAGCAGAAACAAATATTGACTGTAGATAGTATTTTAGGAACAGCTGAAGTTTATCTTATTTTTAGATTCATGATTTTTTTTGCAGTTTTTTTATTGTTCTGTGCAATCACAGCCCCGTTACCTTTTAACATAGCCCATTTGCTAATCATTGTATGTGACCACAGTCCTTCTTCCATATATATTGTCCTCCCTTGTTTGCTGTACAGGGGTGGGTTTGGTTTTCCTAAACTGACTAGGAAATACTGAGGAAGGAGTGAATGCTTTTAAATTTATGCTAACAGGCAGCCTAGTGCAGGCCAGCAACTCTTTTCAAAGGGATCTACTTGCATGTTCTGCTGTCATGTTTGTCTTTAAATTTGCAACAACATCAGCTGCTGGTATATGAATTCCTATTCCTTTTTGGTAGAAAAATCAGATATTTTCCTTACAAGTATTTTTCAGAGAAACTGAACTTGTGTGAAATTTGCAGAAAGAAGTAAAAATAAAGTGGCCCTAAAAACAAGTTACCTCATATTTACTTGTTAGACATCTTATATTTTAGTTCATTTTGCTCATTGCAAATACTTCAAGACATATTTCATATTGGTAGGCAATGAGCAGTTACCAAAGCTCATTTTGGGGAAAGAAGGGAGGAAGACTGTGTCAATGTATTTTAAAAAAAGGCTTGTGAAGTCTGTGTCTTAGTAGTATTATTTTTATTCTCCAAACCCAAGAACTATAATTTTGGAATGACTACTAATCTAATCTGTGCTTATTATGCCACAGTTTTGTATGAATTCTGGTTAAACTTCTTCAGGTTAGAAGACATCTCTCAGGGAACCGGCATTCATTAGCTGCATACGCTGAGAACATGGCCCAGTACTGTTCGTTTTCTTCTGTGAAAAGTCTTCCTTGATTACAATTTAGTGTGGGAGTAATAGTCTGAAAACCAGAAAAAGGATTTTTACAAAGAACGTGGCTTCCTCACGTCATGATTTGTATGTGATCCATGCTGATCAAACGTAGTGATTGTCATCTGGTTTTCCTTTATACGTTTATACTCCCTTTCTCTGTCTTAATAGATCTTCTATGACAATAAACCTGCAAGTGACATGGGTTCCATGCTACAGTTCAAAGAAATCTATTTTAAAAGTGCAAGAAAGAAAGACAGACTTTTATTGTGAATGCCAGTGAAATGCAGCATCAGTGTATGTGCATGTTGGATTACACCACACGTAGGACTAGCCTCACCTAGCCTAAGCCAACTCTGTGTCTCTTATTCTGGAGGAAAAACCTCCTGGAGAAGGTCATGGGATTCCACCGAATGAAGAACTTGACTGAGTCAAGTATGCTCTGACTAATTCCCCTGTCTAAGATTTGGCCAGTAAATTGCCCCACCATAAGCATTTTCCAGAACTCTGGCTTTATCCAGTTGCGTTTATATTCCAGTAATAAGGTAATAAAAGAATAACAGAGACTTAAGGCACAGCTTTTGATAGGAACGTGACAATGTGCAACTAACACAATCATTTATCCTACTTACAAAGTTGTCTGATACAGTAATAACGACCTATATACTAATAAGTCATTTGTAGGCTGTTTGTGTTTGTGTGCATTCTATGCGGTGGAACACTATTGGCTGGAAGTAGGGAGAAAGAGTCACTCTAGAGTTTGGTTGAGTCAAGAATAAGATTAATCAGCCATAATAACATAAAAACATAGCCATAAAAACATATCTGCTGTTTAGATAGGAACTTCTTCCAAGGTTGTGAAATACTTGTATAGCTCAGCAGCCGGAAAATATTTTTAGATGCTTCCACACTATTTATATCCTCTGTTTGTAGAAAGAGAACTTGATTCATTTTGTCACTAGAGCTTTGTAGAGCGTTTAAGGTGATTTTAATATCACTACCTCTTTGAGAGAGATTCAGATGTCAGAGAATTTATCTGCAAGTCATGAATGTCATTCCTTGCTGTGCTCAAATGTTCATGCACATTTATAGCCAACAGGTAAATTAAAATTTTAAAAAGCTCAAAAAAATGTGCCCATGAAACACAAGAACATGCAAAATCTGAATTAAAAAATAACAGCTTTTTATATATCTAGGTATAGTTTTTAATAAGTGTCACACACAGGGAATAAGAAGGCACCAGGATAATAGCACTACATCAATGCACATCACAACAATTTTTATTGTTAGGTTCACTAAACAAAGTTTTTTCTGTTTATATTCAAAACCTGAAGCGGAGCTCCAATACTTTTTGCTAATTCAAAATGAGTAAATGCCTAATAAGCAAACTATGCTACACACTAATTTGATTTTCTTTCACAAATTTACAAATCCAACTGAAAAAAAATATTCCTCTTGATTAGTCCTCCTCAGACCAGAAATAAAATGATTAATATGTTTTGACTCCCCTGTCGTGCAACTCAGGAGATGAACATGCACTCTGTTAATTTTCTTTAAAGATACCTGCTTGATTTCATTGGAGGGAAAAAAAAAAGCCCTTAAGAAATAGGAAGGAAAATAAACAGGAGCTCTATTTTCCTCATCTTTTGTATACTCTAACAGAAGTACATTAAAAAAAGTTTGGAGAAGCTTGATTGTGGGCTTCTGAGATTTAGACAACTGCAATCAGTATGTTTAGGATTGGTGATGCAGCTGAAAAATTTTAAAAGAACTGTTCATAAAGAAATGTTCTGGGTTTGGCTAGGATAGAGTTAATTTTCTTCATAGTGGTTAGTACGGGGCTGTGGTTTGGATTTGTGCTGGAAACAGTGTAGGGATCAGTATGGCAGGAACCACCAGTACCAATGGAGGACAAGCCCCACAAGAGGCAATACAAGTGCAGCAGTGACCTGTCTTTGGTGCCCAGTAACTCCATGCAAAACACCATCTCTCCTCCCCTGAGTGAGCACCGTAAGTCCGAGCCCAAGTGGAGCCCGAGTGGAGTCCTAGTGAGGTGGAGCCCGAAGTCATGGACTAAATGAACTCGGTGGACATTTATGCACATTTTACAGACATTTGACGGGGTGGTCCATAGACCAGGGTACTGATGTCTGTGTATTATATCAAAGGACGGGAAGAGGGGTGGTAGGTAGTAAGAATGTATTGGACAATGTGGGATCTGAACATGACGTAAATTGTATGGAATAAGGGGTGGAGAATGTGCTGGTTTGGGCTGGGATAGAGTTAATTTTCTTCATAGTAGCCAGTGTGGGCTATGTGTTGGATTTGTGCTGGAAACGGAGTTGATAACACAGGGATGTTTTCGTTATTGCTGATCAGTGCTTGCACAGTGTCAAGGCCTTTTCTGCTCCTCACACACCCCACCAGCGAGCAGGCTGGGGGTGCACAAAAAGTTGGGAGGGGGCACAGCTGGGACAGCTGATCCCAGCTGACCAAAGGGATGTCCCACACCATATGACATCTTGCTCAGCATATAAATCTGGAGGAAGAAGGATTGGGGAGACATTCAGAGTGATGGCATTTGTCCTTCCAGTTGACCATTACCCATGATGGAGCCTGGCTTCCCTGGGAATGGCCGAACACTTGCCTGCCCATGGGCAGTGGGGAGTGAATTCCTGGTTTTGCTTCGCTTGTGTGTGCGGCTTTTGCTTTACCTATTGAACTGCCTCTGTCTCAACCCTAGGAGCTTTCTGACTTTTACTCTTCTTATTCTTTCCCCCATCCCACTGCACAGGAGTGAGCGAGTGACTGTGTGGTGCTTAGTTGCTGGCTGGGGTTAAACCACAAGAATATAACTAAGAAAGTTAAGTCTTGAAATAAATGAATAGGAAGACATACTACTATGAACTTTCTTTTCAGCATATAGTCATGTCACAAGATTCTTGACTGATTCAAGCAGTAATTACAATATAAAAAATATATTTGTAAATTGTTTCATATTATTAGCTATTTCTTATAGTAGTTCTCCATGGCTCATGTTTGGTGAAATAAGGAAGCTTCTAAATGCCAAGTGGCTGAGTGTACGATACCATGCATGGCAAGGCATTGTCCCTTTCTTTAATGGCCTTTTCTCACAAATGCCATGAAGGCAGCAGTAGATAATAAATTTTGGACAGATTTCTATTTTATCACTTCCTCCTGTCCTCCTCAGTCAGGGAACGGAAGGAATGTTTGAACTTGAATGATAACAGGAATTAAATTAAAAACCTTGAAAGCTAAGACAGCATGGAAATTTTCTATGAACAGAGTACTAAATATTTGAATTTGAATAACAAAATGGGAAGTCTTCAAAATAACTCGGAAGCCCAAAACAGACTCTTACAGTTACTCTCTAGAGAGTAAACTTCTCCAAATCTATAGTTAATGCTTTTCCGTTTAATTTCTACAGATTGTATCCTTAAAATAAAACACGTAGAACAGGAAGTTATCAGTGCAGATGTAATTATATCTCTCTAGGTGTTTGTCGTGCCATTGCTGTGTTACTGACATCTGTTATTTTCCCAACAAACTTGAGTGCTCACAAGATAGTAAGGCACACTGAAGACATACTGGTTAAACTAGTAATTGTTGTAAGTTTTTATTGTAATTGTGGCTAGAAACTCTTATCAGTGACAGGATTGGCACTGATGTAGGTAAAAGATCTTAGCTCAGATGACAAAGTCATTTGGCTTCCTTGCAGTTATTGTGATGAGGTGTGAAGAGGACTAAATGATTGGTTTATGGGTGTGCAATGTAAAACCAATTAATTAAGTACTATAATTTATAATACAACATTGTTTATTTCCTTTCATCATGCTATTGTGTGAAGAGGGAAACATAATAGTGGAAGCTGAAGGGAAGCAAAAGAAAAACAAAGTGAATGGTAATCTTTCCACTGGCTGCAGTGGATTTTGGAACAGGCCCAGTACATAAGGGCTACAGCTATACGAGCAAATTGTACAGTGTCAGGTAACTTAGTGCTGAAACTGGATTGTCTGTGTTGTTGCATTATCAGAATGGTCAGTGGAATGGCTTGGGCCCCAGCCCACTTTTGTTCTCCCATAAAACCTCTGGGTACTATTCAGATATCAGTGTCATCTGTGGTTGTTCACAATAAGCAATTTGAAAGTGGCCACTCTGTTTTGGAGGGTAGGAGAAGTTAATAATATGGATGTAGAACATGCTATTTGTTGCATTTGGCCCCAACGCTGGAGAAGAATCCTAGGCTTGTTTGCTTTATTTGTGTAGATGTGGTGAAACTGGAGATGTACCACAAAGGCAAAGGCAGAAAGAAGATAGGGCAAACAGCAACAAAATAAAAGTAAACACAACTCAAAGTCAGCTTTTCTGTCCCTTGTAGGGTGGGCTATAAAGACCTGATGGTGGAAAACCTACTAGGTGTCCCCTGCTTCCACTTAGTAGCCTCAACTCTTTGGCATCAATTTGCTAGGTTATTTGGCACCTTTTCCAAAGATGTCATTCCTAGGGTGAGAGGCAAAGTCTACAGTCTAGGAGGCACAATGAAAATGTTAGCTTTGGAGAAGCCTTTTTGTAGCTTGTACCAAAATCATATGCTCAAAAAAAAAAAAAAAAAAATTAATCATAAAATAAAAATAATTCTTCCAACATTGTAACAAGATGAGTTGGGACAGGAGAAGTCTGCGTTTCTATGCTGGAAACTGCAGTCCCTGGCTGTACATGCTATTCCTTTCCTCCTCAAAAGAGAGAAAGAAGTACTGGTTTATGCTGAAGGCCTTATCTGTTCTCTTTTCACACACATCATGTTTCTTGCTCTTCCAGTGCCTCAGAAGACAACCTAACTTCTCTTATACTCATCTTTTCTGGTTTTTTGTTTTTTGTTTTTTCCCAAAAAAACCCCAATCTCTCAATTGTTTAGTGATGAAACTACTTGGAGACATTTCAAAAACACTTCTCAGATTAGGCAAATAATAGAAAACCTTCAAGAAATGGTGTGCACTTTCCATAGAGATGGAAATGGGAGAAGAGAGTAAAGACAACTAGTTAGTTAACCCATAAGACAAAATGATCTTAACATCAAGTGCTAGGAACAGTCACTTAAGGAAGGAACTAGTAGCCACAGTTCTTGAATACCCTATGATGTGATAGTTTACCAAAACCACAGTCTTTTATAAAGTCTTTTGGCTTATTTCTATCGATGTAGCATTTACACACCTACTTGCAGTTTTTATCCATCTTTGTTTTCCACTTAAACTTTGAATTTCATGAGAATTGGATAAGATACAGAAGGGGACACTTTTATAGGAGCAAACTCAAATAATTTAGGACCTTGAAACATAATTAAATAAGTGTTATATTCCTCATGTTTTCAAGTTGTGAAATGCATCTATTCTGAACTTTGAAAAAATGCTGATATATCACTGATATTAGGGCTTGCAAGAATGTATTTTAACTGCAGAACAGAATCTTTCTATAACTTATTTCACTGACATTTTTCAAAATTCTTAGCTTAGCTCTTAACAATAGCACATTATTGGTGAATTGGAAGGGAAAGGTTTTTCGAAGAAACATTCTTCACACACCCTTGTAAAAGCAATAAATGTTTTTTCTCCAGTCTCGTGTAAGACAGCAGGATTTTTATGCATTTTCCTGGGCTCTGAATTCCAGTTCTAGGCCAGCTACAAAGCATTTTGTAAAACCAGTCTGTCCTATCTGAATATATTGTTTTGGTGCTGCATAAGTAACAGTCCTTAAAACGGCTTTATGGAATTACAGGCATTTTGCATGTCAAGAGAAAATTTGCAACAGACTTCAAGGAAGTCAGGCACCACCATGCAACAGAATTTTGTAAGACTCAACTGATTTCCACTGAAATCACTGGGACGCTTTCCTTTAACTTCAATGGGTGTTGGAACAGATGCAGAAGGGGCACTTTATAAGGAGAGAAAACTATTTTGTTTAGGGTTTTTGTACGTAATTAAAGAAATACTCCATTATTCATGTATATGAATGCCAACTTGTTGTACCATGTCCTTCATGATTAACAATGGTTGGATAGTATCCAAATGAAAATTCTGGCTACTTCTGGCTATCCGGCTTAAATGCAATGAAACATAATGTGCCAGATTCTTGTGATACCATATGTGTATGCCAAGGATGATCTTTCTACATCATATGCAGTTATTTTACATGGGTTGAGTTTAGAAGGGAGGGGATTCATTAAAGAAAGTCCACGATGCTGTTAGGAAATATTTTTATCATACAATGGTGTCAGTTTAATATGCTCAGCAAAAAAACCCTGACTCTGATTATAAGGACCTATGAACATTGCTCCATGCATTGCTGAAACTTTCACAAGAATAGCTTCTTCCATAGCCATAATACTTGAAGACATAGTCTGAGCAGAACCACACTGCCCTCTGTCCCAGAAATACTCAGTAACAGATGTGCAGCCACGTGTAATGTTAGTTCTATGCAGTTTCACTAAAATGACCATCTTTTTAGTCTGTGCCTTAGTGCAAAATTTTCCCCTCTTACATGTGTATGGTTCTCTAATGCACCAGTGTATCACCGTGCCAGTGATAAAACTGTTATGAAGTACATGCAACCATATTCAGGTATTTTATTTTTAGGGTACATCAAAGATATTGTTTCTAGACTATGTCTGGTTTAGCCATGCTGTCACTGTCTCTGCCTCCTCTATCATGTTAAATACAAACTCTTACCCTTCCACAACAGCCTCTCACAGCCTTGTCTCCCTGATCTCCTTATCTCTCTTAGTATCTGGAAATAGATTTTTTTTCTCCCATTGGCTGCAACACTGCAGTTCCCCCTGCATTAGCAGCGTTTGCAAACAAGCATTTCTAAAAGTTTTTCCCTGCTGCCCCTCATAGCTGGAAAGTGCTCTCCTCAATCACCTGCAAAGCTGTATCATCTTGCTTTAAATCAGTATTTAAACTTTCTTATTCTGTATTTTAAAAAAGTATGAGGTAGAAGAACGAAATAAGCTTCTGGAAGATTGTGGCTGCCTGAGCGCAAAGGGAGGTCTTTGTTCTGGAAAAACAAACCAAACACTACATTTTTATAAGCAACCAAAAGCCTAGTGGTTAATTTACATACTGAAGATTGAAGTCCATATTTTTTGCTTCCTTCCAGGACATAGTGGACCAACAGTGATGACAAGTGACACTCAACAAACATTAATGTCATAAGGAAGGAGAACTCATAAAGGGAAAGCAAGGTACAGGCTTGGTTCTGATGGATTTGCTGGGATCTCTTCAGAAGCTACATCTCCTTCCCAGCTGTTGATACAGCTCATATTGCTAGTCTCAGTGATCACATTTGCCATCGTACTGCAAGGGAAATAATTAGTTTAATAGCTGATGAATTAAGAACCATATTTACTTGTCTTTTCATACCAACAGGATTAAGCCATTAAGCCAATGCTTAAAAACCTCCAGAAAAGAACAAAACCCTGAAGAATTTTGTTCTCAAGCTTAGTTCAGGATGATATCAGGATTTAATACCCTAATTGCAATCTAACAAGGGATGTTTTTGCAGTTACCTCAATGTTTGCAAGGCTGTGACTCATGAACAAATTACTTTCATGGTTGGGTTACATTTACATAAGCCAGTGTGTGAATTTTACATGCAGATCAACAAGATGGGACAGATTTAGGTGTGGGCATATTTATATAAGGGATTTGAATATAGGCACAGAAGAGTGGAAAGCAAAATATCTGCATTGGTACATTTGCTGCTAAAAGCAGAAATCGCTCACAATCATATTGATGAAACTTTAAAGCGACTAAGTTCATACAGGGCATTAAGCAGGATTTTGGCAGAGAGTTTGCAGTAGAAGGATCTGAAAGCCAGTGACAACCCGAAGCCTTAACTAAATATGGATTGATGCCACATGTCAATCCTTCACTTACAGCAGATAATGTGGACCTCATCCCTAGGATGGCAACCAGCCATGTCAACCTCTCCAGAATACACAGTGCCACTGAACTTCAGAGGCTAAAGGGAAACTGCATGCATGCAATTCAAACAAAAATAAAACACAGCACATTGTGCAGTGACTCCTACTGATAAAACACGTGTGCATAATGTGGCATACTGACGTAGGTCACAGGAGAGAGGTGGCACTTAGTTTCACACTGAAAATCCAGTGCTCAAAAGGTGCGGGGTGGACACAGAACCTTGGTAACTGGGAAATAAAGTATTGCTTAAAGGATATGCAGACGATGAAGCACCTTAACTAAGAACATTTAGAAGAAAAGGAGATTAGGCAAAGATTCAGTCAAGCTATCACATCTACCTCAGACTGTCTTGCTTCTCCCCAGATCTTTTCTTCACTGTTTATTATTCAGAAAGTTAACCTTTAAGAGGAGAAAGAGATCAACAACTATCTATGTCTTAAATAAGAGCAAAAGGATTATTTAAAATTAGAAATCACTCATGTCAGTACATATTTGGGTATTAAGAATGTAATATTTGTATGATGGATTATTTTTAAAGGAAACTATTATTTTTTCCTCCTAGTAACTATTTCACATTTCATGTCAAAAATAGTTTGTAAACTAAAGAAAAATGAAATTATCCAAGAGTTCCCCTTGTTTTTCATCTTCTATATTATGACAAAAAGGTTGACACTGTGAATATCTTAAGGAACCTGACTTGTGATCATGGTTGCTAGTACAAACAAGTATTCTTTAAGATTTTCAAGGAATGACTATGTAGATGAGGAGAGAAACTGTGGCAGTATTTAAAAATTAGTTCTTCTGCAACAGAGAAACCAAAAGAACAATCCTGCCCTCCATCCTGCATTGTTCAACGTATAGCTTGATTTTTGTGTAATTTTCCAATCTGAAAATTTTTTATTTAGATGTGATTTTGTGCTTTAGGTTTTGAAAGAGTTGCAAAACAAGACTAACAAACATTCCATGTAATTTTATATATATATATCAAGGGAATACACTGTTTGTCAACAACCGAAACATTTTTCCTTGCCTATGGTTCTCTGCTAGATATTCCAAATTGGCATTCTTTTGTTCAAGATTTGAACTTCAGCATTCACTTTCCTAAGTTCATTGTCATGTATTTTTTCATGGCTTCTGGAGAAGGACAATAATGTTCCCCTGTTTTTTTGGAGGGCCTTTCCCTGTTTGTGTTGGCTTCAACTGCATTTGCAAATAGCTAAAATGTTAAGGTAAAATCTTGGAAAAAGCACTAAATCTGAACAGAAAGTGACAGAACACATTTTCATGTCAGCTTTTTTTTCCTTCTTTTTCTACAGTGCTGGCTTCATAGAATGACTGACAGGGTCTGGCCCAAGCTAGAAAAGCAAGACAATGGTAGAGGCATATGCAGTTCTAGCAATGTTGCAGTTAGGTTAGTTATGTACATAACCCAGATATCAAGATGAGTAAAATTTCTTTCATCAGCCTCCTAAAAATTATAGCAACATATGAGCATGAGAAACTTTCTGAGTCAGAAAGTCCAGTCCCTTGCTATTATAAGTGCTACATCATATAATCTCTTTCAGAAAGTTAATACATCCCTTACAGTGCAGATGTTCCTGCTGGATATAGTAAAGGATATAGTAAAGTATATGCAGGCTTTGTACAATTTCTTTGTTTAAAATGAGTATTTCTCCATCAACACACTAACACATAGGCATGGAGAAGTCTTCTTTAATAGAATAATGATATGATGGTAAACTTTAATCAGAGGAAGTCATCGATGTCTGAAATAAAGCTCAGTGCCTGTTTTATCTGCATATTTTCTCTAAAACTCCTTGCTAATTCACAGGAGAATTGTTTGCAGGGTGAAATTACTTTTGCCTGAACTTCTGAAAAAAAAGGGATTATAGTTCTTTAAAAAAGTGATGCCCTTAAATAAATTAGGCATGACTGAGCCAAAGTGTCTCTACAGACATTTTTAACAGCCTTTTGTCAGTTCGTGATATATTGTGAAATCGTCTCATACATCTTCAGCTTGTTTAGCAGTCTTTTCCTTACCCAAGGCTTGGTCAAGAATGTCTTCTCTAATCCTGTAGAGAAAAACAACACATGACGTTCAGTAACAATCATTTTGACTATCAAAGGATGAGTGACATCTCCAAAAGGAGTAGTAAGGAAGTCTTGAATGTTAATCAGTAGGAGGGGTGCAAGTGTGTTTCTCTGTCCATGGGTATGCCAATGCATATGACAGACCGAGGAGGACAGGAAAGGAGAAGGGGGAGAGGATGAGAGCTTCTAAACCAGCATGCACCAACATCTTCTGAAGGCTGAGAGAGGAAATAATGAATTCTGAAAGTTGTTTTTTTTTTTAACTACGCTAACTGGAAGGGTGCTGGTGAAGTTTTATCTGGGACTCTGTATGCTAATATCAGAATCTGCAGTGGTATTTTAGTCTGGTCTTAATGGAGAGCTGTATTTTATAGTACCCATTAATAGTTTATGGTATACAGAAACAGCCTGGAGGAAGAAAGTCCTGTTAATGCACTAGCTTGGTTAGGAAAGAGTTCCAAACACAAATCCCACTAAACTGATTTATTCCCTTTCAGTTGAATTTAGACAACATAGTCTAACCCCGTTGAAGATTCTGTTTCTGGCTGATAAGTGGATTTTACTCCTGCTCTTCACATGTCACGATATTCCTTCTTCCTGTTTGTCTCCATTACAGCAATCATATCAGACATGGATTTGCCATTATATGTAAATCATGAAGGAGCTTTAGCTTAGGGCAGAAGTCTGGTTTGCTGAAATTTTAGACAGGCTTAGTGTTAGTGTAATAAAACATTTCTCATGAACTTATGAACCTGTAGCTCTTACAGATTTGTCTGTCATGGTTTACTGTATAAATGATATGTGTACTTTCTTTACTAAGTATCTGTCAAAATGATGCATATCTTTTGCATAAAATATATCCCCGGATGCATCCAAATGTGAGATATGTCTAAGAAGGCAAGGAACATGCAAAAAAAGGAGAAAATTTATCTACGTGCTTTAAATAGCATTTCTGAATGCCATTTATCCATCTTTTTAATGGAACAAAACAGTGTTGTTTAGTCCAAGGCCTCTGTCGTCAATGAAGATTGTAAAAATTCACTAGCTTTTGAGCAGCAAAAGTCACTCCAAGCAGGTTGCAATAAAACCTTTCTTACATACTGTCATGGATTTTTCAGTGTGCTACATTTTTGCCAGAAGAGCAATTTCAGAAATCTCAAAGAAATTCAAGTAAATCATGACTTCTTTTTAATGCAGCTTCCAAGTTTTAGCGCTAGGTTCCCAAATTACATGAACACAACTGTAAAGGATGCAGGGAAAATAAATTTTTAATGAATACTTTTTAATTTTTTTTTGAAGAGGCCTCAATTCAATAAAATGCTGAAACAGTTACTAAGTATCATTAAAGTAGAATGGATCTAAACATGACCTTAAGTGGTTTGCTAAGGGTAGAGGTTCTGCTCTGGGCCATTAACAAAGACATTGTTCCTTAAATAATAATAATGTGAATTTAAAGTTCAGTATTCTGAATAAAGAACATAAGCTTTTTGGTAGAATAAGGACTGTTTTCTATTAAAGCGAGAATGTTTTTCCCACAGGCTTAATAGAATGGTAATGGATTATAAAATTCTAACAGATATATTGAAAAAAAAAATAATCTTACAAGTTCCTTAAAGAGCTTTGAAGAAAACAGTAATCTTCAACTTTCTGTTGGTCTAAACCCTAGAAATAGCAGTCTTGGTACTTGTTTTATAGGAAGGAGATGAGAACAGTGACCATATGTTTCTAAAGACATTTTAAAATGCCCTAAAGACATTCTGAAATGCCTTAAACGTTATATAAACAAAATACTTGGTGGAGAAAGATTCCTATTGTCATTTCTGTAGAATGCTGTGCCTAACTCATTCTTGAGTGATGTGATCATCTGAAACTCATCCTGTCTTTTGCTTCAATATTTTCTCCTTCCACATCAACATCCTTTAGGTCCCAATTTGTGACCTTTCTCCTTCCCGTCTCCACCTTCAGAAGACAAATGTTACGGGCCAAACCAGCAGTTCTTGTGACATACCCTTATCTCAGTGGTTGCAGCCTAAGCATGACAAACCTAATGTATCTTTGAGTTGTTAAAACTGCCCAGGACCCATGTGCTTGGTATGTGTTGGACTTCTTGAGGCTGTGCAGGTCAACCTTGCACAAAAAGTGTTGAGTTCTTCCAGATGGTAGGCTTCTTGTTCAAGTGTTACTACTCCTGTTGGATTGACAGAAATCTGAAAATCTGGAAAAATGACTCAATTCTACATTTTTGCTTGGAGAAAGAAAACATATCCTGGCATAAACAGACATAGGCTACTATCTCCTGGTGTGAGGGAGAATACAGAGTGGGCTAGAGCTTCCTACACCAACTTTGCTTCCTACTTCACTTTTTGATAAACATGATCCCATGCCAATAAGAAGGTGTATCCTTCAAGTGAGAAAAGAATGATGATAAGGAAGAAAAGAAAATATTTTGATTTTTATGTAGGTTACTGTGTTTTTCTTGTTTAAACCAAGAAAATGTATGCCTGGTACTAGTACATAGGTATCATATGTTCTTTTACTATCCACAAACTTGGAAAAATATTTCCAAGAAAAAAATTTCTTACTTGCTGAACAGGACATGAAGCAGGACGATATCTGTCAAAAATCATCTCCACCATTGTCTCCAGCATAACAATGAACTTTCTTCTGTGACTGAGCCAAGAGTTTACCCTGTTTTGCCAGGTAGCCAAGACATGTCAGCCATGAAGGACATGTACATTTAATAACAGCTGTTATTATTCAGTTGTAACTGATTAAATCAAACACTGACCAAAATATATTACGTTGTTATGCACTTAAAAGCAAAGCATACGGGAATTTCTAGATCCTACTTTTTATGGCACAATTTAATATTCAAATTAAATGATCTACGTATTATATTATTTCTCTAAAATTTGCTAAATCTGTTAACACATTTCTTTGTTATATGTAGAAGAGTGATAACATGAATCACCTCCCATCTAGGTTCACTGGTTTTTTGTTCACCTTTTGTTTTACACAGTTAATATTTCAGAAGTGAAAGGCAAAAAGTAATAAATGAAAAAAGAAAAATAAGAAGAAAAAGAAAAAAAGAGGTCCTGCAGTCCAACAGCGTGCAGTAAGTGATCTAAAGATAAGAATGATCCTCTTACAAGACCAATTTGAGTAGCAGTTGAGCCAGTCACTGTTCTTACTTCCTTGTTCTTGAGTTTCTGTTAGTTTATTCCCCCTTTTACTAGGTGACAGAAGAATCAGATGCCACCTGCCTTAGGTACTTTCACTGTTGTTATCTCTGTAGTCAGAGACTCTTGTATTTACACATGCTTGAGGGCATACCCTTCAAAGCTGTCTAATCTGCTTCTACAGAGCACGGCTGAATTTCTTCCTGACCATATCTGCAGAGTTTAAAATTACAGGATGGGTTTAGGGTAGGTGTAACTACCTATAGATTATTTTAGGCACCTCTTATCGTTTCAAGGACTATCAATAAATCCCAGAGTAATTAAGTGACATGTCAGCTTTTCCTAACTCTGCACAAGATGAGTGGGGAGGAACCAGTGATACTTTCTAGCTCTTGGTAGAGAAATATCAAGAGATTCAGCATACTGTTTGCTGCCAGGATAACTGCTTCAACTATCACTTTTTGCTGAAGTTATGTATCAGGTAAATATCAACACTCTTTGTTACAATAATGGAGGACCCTGACAGAAAGTCAAGTGACAAGACTTGTCATGGTACTTCTTCAGGCAGCAGTGGAGGGACAAGATACCAGGCATCGTCCTGCAGTGTATGTTTCTACTCTCTGCTCCTGCAGATATGTTAATTTTCTGTTCAACAGATCAGACATCCTGCAGCACAAATCCTGCAGCAGTGGCTGCAAAACTACTTTACTGGCACATCTTCGTTCTTAAGACCAGAAAGAATCCTTGAAGAATTATTTCTTTAGTATTTAGGAGCATGTAGTTGACATTCACATGGGGAATACTTAGAGAGGGAGAAAGTATCTAGCCAGTGCTCCACTGGGTTTCACATCTGGCAGCAACCATTTAGCTCTGAGGCAACACTGTAGATAGCAAAGAAACATGCTAGGGCTGGGATTGAGCTGGTGGTGATAGTGGTGGTAAGAGAATTGTGTCTAGGTATCGGTGAATGAGATTTCCAAGTTCAGTTACATTCAGTGGAGATCTAGACAATTGATCAGTGGAGTCTCAAGTGCCATAGAGCTGTTCAGTGTATGTTCTTATTTGCATTTGAACTGAATCCTTTGCAGATTTCTTTGCAGATACCAGCCAGGGCATAAGTTAATTGTCTAACACAGGCAAAGCAATGTTTGAGATATCATAGAATATCAGAGATATCCTTTTGAGACTGCCAAATGAGAGACCTTGTGTATGAGCATTTCTGACTAATATTTGATGTGCAAAGTCAATGTCACAGCTAGTGTTACAGACATTTCTATTAATGCATCTTTTCAGCGTAGCAGGCTGAGGGAGATTACTGTCTGAGAATGGGCAGCAGGGCCAGCAGAAGGTCCAGGGATGATGGGTACAGAGAACTCTGCATGCCCCAACCACCTGCCAACCAAGCCTGTGGAGGAATGCTCAGTGCAGTTCATTCTGGAAAAAGGTCCTCATGCTATCATGGGACCTCCTTAGAAGCAGGGTCTTGTTTTTTCCAAAGGTTCTGGCATTGATAGTTTTCTAATATATAAATGAGATCTTAATGCTAAGCAGACATGCACTGTAAGTACATGTAATAACAATGATTATTTATTTGATGGTAAAATCCTGGTAGCTGTAAGGACCGTTCTGTTCCTAAACAGAGTGTATGTAGTGTCTGTAGTTCCTGTAGTGTGCGTAGTGTCTGGTTGTAGCTGCGATGATCTAAGGATATCGGCAAGGCAGCAGAGTCTGGAGGTAATGGCAATGTCTTTTATTAGACTAGCCTTGCCTTGCTTAAATAGATAAATAACATTTCCAAGGTCAGAGATTGCTACAGAAATATAAGAATTTCCATTTATAAAGCTCTAAACTTTAGGACCACAAGAAAATCAAGGGCTCAAAGATGACCTTCCCTCCTAAGGCATCTGCTTTAAGCAGTACCCAGACCCATTCCTGTTATTCACAAGTCAAATGAACACAGTCTGGACTTCAGCATTTTCTCCTTTTAGTGAGCCAGATTCAGAAGGCTGGTTGGATAAAACCAAAGTCTTCCATGCTCAGTGTGATAGGTGCTGCAGTACACATGGTAAACTGTCTTTTTTTCTTCAGTGTTTTTTTTTTTTTTTTTCTGTTAGTGTCTGCACTGAATGACTGCAAGAATTGTCTCTTGTTCTTTCAAAAACAAGTCATTCATTAGGATGCTTTACTTTTACTAAAAGACATGTTTTCTACTTTGGCATGGCCACTAGCCAGAAAAGCAATTTCCCTTTTTTTTTTTTTTTTTTCCCTTCAAAAAAAGAGGTTGGAAACCATAAGCCTGTATCAGGAAGAAGGATTTCAGTTTTAAAGGTGAAATAACATTCGCTCCTTTTACATGATAAATGGAAGAAATAGGATACACTAATGAAAGAGAGAGGACATAACAATTAAAAATACCAGGAGAGGGTGGTACACAAGTCTATCCTCCTGTTATCTTAAAGTAAATTAGCATGAGAGGTTAAAGAAGCCAGACTTCTTTTACTTCATAAATTACTCAGCTTTCAGTACAGGTTTTACAAGAGCACATATTACTTACCTGAACAACTGATAGTGTGGTATTTATCACTTGCTGCCTCCATTTGTAAGGTCATAAATTCCCTTGCTGTGGTTGCCTGTAACTTATTTTAGTGCTAAGGGTAGCAGTAAAATGCTGGAAGAAAATCTATAGATTCAGCTTATAACACCTGACTCTGTATTTTATCCTATCATGAAGGAAGTGAGAGATAAGGCTAAGGTTGCCTAAAACGAGCAGATATAGGAATAATTGCTACTTAGTGTCTTAACTGTCATTTATACATTGATTCCTGGCATTTTAATGGATGAGGAAAGAAAGCTTTTGCTTCCTACATTAAATCAAGGTACTTCAGCTTGGTATCTCCCCTGAAACTGTTGTCCCTTGAAACTTAAACATGTAAATCAATACAAATATATAATTTTAAAGTATACAATATACATGCATTAAGATATATTGTACTTATAGTGTATCTTTTATATTTATCTAAGTTATAAAAAGATAAGTTACAGGTACTGTTTTTGCATGTGTCCTGTTAAAGGCAAAATGCTGTTTTGACATTGTTTTCATTCCAAACAAGAATCAGGCTTTTAAATTGCCAGTCTTTTAGGGTGGAAACTTTGCTTTGCTTTGATTCATTGATTATACTCCAACGTATAGCTGGCCTTTAAAAACAACATGGTACACTTCTGTATGAGCTATTGAAGAGACATGCCTGCGTAACACAATCTTTACCTGTGTGAGTAACTGATATCCATCTCACCCAAATGCATAATAATTCAAGAAAAGCAGATTTTGCCACAGCTGATAGAGCCAATACCTGCCTTTCAGTGTTTGTTATGACTCCTCACTGTTACTCTGAGCAGATGGGACCTCTGCATGAGACCTGTGTGCCCCTTCTACAGTCACCCAACAGAAATAGGAGGGGATGTGGTTTTGTCTTTCTTTCAAAAATTATAGGTGGTACTACAATTTGTATCTTTCTTATTTATCCATCCTATCTGGTAGGATAAATTAATTTAAACAGACAGCAAAAAAAAAAAAAAAAAAAAAAAAAAAAAGGTTGAGAGGAAACAAGTCAAATATTACATCCTGAGAGTGAAACAGCTTTAT
>JAVJGJ010000014.1:46920812-46945288 GCA_035590215.1 Microhierax caerulescens
CCTGCTGAAGAGGGGAGAGATAGAGTGGCTTGGTGGGCACCTGGCATCCAGGCAAGGTCAGCCCACCACAGTATAGAGTTCTGGAGGGAATGGATGCTGCTGTCCTCAGGGTAAGAGCTGTCCCTGCTTCAGTGTTGTGATAGATACCAGCTGAACATTGGTTCTCCAATGACAATAACAAGACAAATGCACAGATACTCTGCAGAACACTGGTATTTCTTCTGTGTAGTGCAGTAATTCAACTGGAAGAAAGTGCAGTCTCTCTTGTACCTTTACATCAAGTAGGATGTAGAAAAATTTGGAAGAAATTTGAGAAGAGCTTAACTCTGAGGTTGCACAATGGACCTCTTTTCACAGATACTGTCCAAATATATCATCTACTTTCACAAAATCCAACTGTTTTCTCCACAAAAAAATAAGAGGATTTTCTTGTACATGCTCTGTGCCATGCGGTCTCTCTGTAGCTGAATTACATGTGGCTGCAAGCACCTAATGCTACTTCTCTTTCATGCAAGCAGACTTAACCAAACCGGTGAGGGAAGGTGACTTTCAAAAGTTGTTTGGCAGGTATGTGCTAGAATTCACAGATGAAGCAGATGGCCTTCATCTTAGTTCATGAAGAGGACTACTGAACGAAATATACATTTATAAATTCATCCAATCCCATGTGCCACTGTGGACAATAAGAAGTGGACGTGTCTATAGCATCTTGGAAGTTTGAGGACCAAGCCTGGTTTTGGATTGCAACTTTCCTGTCACTCACCCTGCCCACACCGTGGTCTCACTTAAACTCNNNNCTGCAGAAAGTCAGCTGTCTCTCCAGTCAGGGAATTTCAGGCTCTGTGGGATGGGAGACAGGAAAAGGGGAACAAGGTTCAGCCATGGCCTTTTCCTCAAGCAGGCAGAATGGATGCAGCTGACCCACATGGCTGTGCAAACTTGACCTTGAACCTGAGTATAGCTATCAAAAACATTTCTTTGCCCTAATTAGAAATTGGTAAACATTAAATATTTCACATTCATTCTTAACTATACTGCATCCCATATTTTTTTCCCTGACTGAACTAAGGAGCTGAAATTTCTCCTAAGTAACAGCTGCTCTCTATAGCCCAGCTGGTGCTCTCGTAATAAGGATGTTTGCAGAAAACTGGTAAGTCTGTGGGGCAGACAGCCTCGCACTGATATGTACTGGATCTGCAAAGACGAAATCCAGTTTCTGTACAGACTGAGGGTTTTTCTCAATCCACATCTTTCTCTCTCAGGGGTAAATCCTTTGCTTTGGAAAAGAGTAAGTGTAGGAAACTCCATGAACTGAAGCAGGTGGGACTCCAGCAAACTATATCTCCTCCCTGGGATTCCCATGGGGAGAGACAATTGAATGGACAAGGAGAAAGCAAAAGATGCTTTTTCAGATATGTCAAGAAATGTTGATTATTACACAATAAAGAAGCCTACGGGAGCCCAGGGGAAGTGCTGCATTTAGTCATGTCAACACAAGGGGCTGGATGGTCGCACAACGTATACTCCAAAATTTGGCTGGCCTTTCTTTGCACCTTCAATTTCAGCCTTCCGTCCAATCCCCCTCTCACTCTCTTGTTATCCAGCAGTATCTGGAAAGAAATCATTAAATTGTATAGTGGTTCCAATAGCAGCTGCTTGCGAGGCAGCCTTGGGGGTTCATGGCAATTCCTGTGCTGTGCAGGGCTGCTCGGTGCTCTCATGTGTGTCCCTGGCAGCTCCCCACGCCAACTGCTCCAGCACAACGTTGTGTGCAGTCTCTGCAGGAAAGTGGAAAGAAGGGAAAGTGCAACAAAGGGAACAGCATGGCTCAATTGTATAAACTACCGGTGTGAGGGAGAGCTACTACTTTTGACGTGATAGGGCTTCTCCCTCATTTTCCCTTCTTTGTCTTTCTGTTTGACTGTCTGTTGCTGCTTGATTGCTCTCTTTTTCTTTATCTCTTTCCATGTCCTTTCCCCTCTTTTCCACTGTGCTTGTATGTCCCTTCACCACTTTTTATCTTTTCCATCTCACTCTTTTCCCCTTATCCTCCTACCTTTGTTAAATCATTAAAGTTTCTCTTGCTTTGAGAAATATTTCTTCTGTTTCTCTCCATTTCCTCACCTATTTCCTTCCTTTCTCTTTTTCCTGCTGTTATTCCTAAACCGCTTCTCTTCCTTCCTTCTCTGCCTGATTTTCTCTTCTCTGCTCCCTTCCGTGCTGCCCCCTTCCCCGCCGCCCTCTCAAATCCCCTCTCCATTATTCCCTGTCTCTGGCTGCAGGTGCTGCAGCTGCAGGAATCTGAGTCACGCTCAGGGTGGGGGGGAAGTGCAGCATGTATTGCTCCCACCCTGCAAGCGAGGGGAGGAGGGTGTTGGAGAGCAGGTCTTGGGACAATGGTTCCTGTCAACAGGATGTGGGAGGTTTATTTAAATGAATGTCCCATGAATATTGGAACATCTGGCACCCTTACATTCCACGTCTGACTTCAACTTCATCTGCGGCTGTTGTGAGTGTCATAAACGTGGGTAATTTCACAAGACATGGGAGTCAGAGTACACAGCAGATTGCACTGCAGACAGTATGCCTGCCCTTAAAAGGACTGGGTCTTGTAGAGCTACAGAGATTGCAGCTTGGCATGTGCTGGAAAGAGAAACATAGGCTCAGGAATGACAGATTCCCCAGTGTCGTTGTGTACAAGCACAGCAAGTTAAAAATACTCCAGTCACGTTTTAAATACCAAGTTAAAATCAGAAAGGAAAGAGATCAAACCACGCAAACTAATTAAAAAAGAAAAACAACAAACAAAAACAAAACAAAACCAAAAAAACCCCAACAAAACCCCAACAAAACAGCATTAGTATAAGACCTACCTACTGCCCAGTACTGGACATCAGAGCACTCCATGCACTGATTGTAGGTGCCTCATTTATGTGCCTAAATTAGTAATTTCAGAATGGTCCTTCTAGAATCAATGAAGACATCCCAAGAAGACCATTCAGAGCTGGTATTGTGCTCCTGCCAGGACCCTCAAGGGGTCTGTCTCTCTCTTCTAGTCTGAGGTAGCTTTGCTTCTCTCTACCCCATGATTCAAGTCAGTCTTCCTTTTTCCTGCCATTTCAGTGTCTGCTAATTCTGTACAGTTTCCTGGACAGTTTTGCACAAAAATAGATATTTTAATGCACATTTTTGCGGTTCTCGTCCTGCCCTTGACTTTGCCCAGCATCGTGGTGGTTCCCTCCGCGTGAACATGGTGTGTGTCATAGCGGTTGCTTGGCTTGCAGGTGAGAGCCAATTTTTTGTGTGATTTGAGCCCCACTGCCCATTAGATAGCCAGCAGAGGGGACTGCAAGTTAGCTCTCTCTGTGCCCATGGCTGTTTGTGCCCCTGCAACGAAATGGCTCTAATGTAAATAGCAGAACATGTTCTTTAAACAGGACTGATAACACGCTAGAGATGAGTTGCCAGACGGATGAAACCAGTTGATGAGAGGAATGTTTTCTTGCAGTATTAAGAGGATCATATGTACAATGTCAGATGAAAAATAAACTGGCAAGAATTTAATTAATGTCATCTGCTTAATCCAGAAAACCTTTTTTTTTTTTGGTTGTTGATTTAAATCAGGTTCTTTTGCAGAAGTTCTTGGAAAAAGGCCTTTGTTTCTTTGAAGGCTGTGTACTTTGCAATCTGTCTTCTAAATTACGGGTTAGGTGTGAGGGAGGAGAGGTGACAGAGGCTGTGAAGGCAAATAATTTTCTTTGGAAACTGCACTCTCTTCCACGATGAATTCCCATCTCCTGTATAGGATAGAGTTAGTTGCTTCCCAGAAAGTCCTCTGCTTTTGTCTAGGTACATGGAAGTTGTGCCAAAGATAAGATGACTAAAAACCCGCAGACATTTCATATGATAACTGCATAGATTTTTTTGAGTATACAGGGCTTTAAACCCATTCAGATGGATTTTAACAGCCTCATTAACACTTTTGAGGTGGGAGCTGGGTCCCTGTTAAATGGCTGGATTCATGGCAAGAATGCAGTACCTTAGGTACCAGGTGTTAAGCTTTGCCTTAGGGTTGCCTAATTCTTTAACCACTTTACTGGACTATTTACTAAACCCCCGACTTGTCCCATTTAATCAGTATATCTGGTGTCTTCTTTAGAAGAACACTATGGGTCCGGTAATGGGCCTGAAGACACTAGGGGATGGAAACATTAAAATCTGTAGGAAATAGAGATCTGATAAATCTACTGAAAGCAAACATATTTTGAAGGTGAAACCATTTATTTTGGATACCACAGATGGGAAAAGTCAGTCACAAGGGCCATAGGGTGGCTGGCCAAAGCCCTGGAAGCACAAGTCTATTTGAAACACTTTTGCCATGAATCAGGGAGGTGTTGGTATTCCTTTGAACTACGAAGATCTGCAGGCACGAGCCCACATTTCTTACTGAATTTCCAGGGAACTCAGGGTGACTATGACAGATGCAGACAAAACCTTTTATTTATTTCAAAGGAAGGGAACTGTGACAAATTCTTCCTTTGGATTGCCTTGCTTGTGTTAGTCTCTGACGCATTTCTACAGAATTCCTTGGGAGAAATATAGGGTTTTTTACATTACTTCTATGCAGTATTTTTCTGTTCCGACAAATTCAGTGGTACTGTAGTTTTCCTTGTTTCAGTGAGATTTGTGCAATGAAGTAATACAGGGAAGAAGCTAATCAAACTGCTCACAAAAGGCAATGTTCCATCCACCCCACGCAGACAACCAGTGCAAGCATGTAACTCATACTGTGAAATATTATTCTAAGTTAGTGCTTTTCTAACTGTAGTATGTGGTGAGTTGGCTGGTTTCACTGTGCTAGCTCTCCTTTTTCTTTCAACTGCTAAGTTGCATTAGTGATACTTTCCTAACATATATTTTCCACATAACCAAATACTCTAGTGGCTATAGGGGGCTTCTGTGGATTATGCGTGGGATAGTAAATGACTGGCATGAGTCTGTGGTCCTCACTATGTTGCTTATCCTTATCCTAGAGATTTCCATAACTGATGTTTCATAGCACACATACAAAAAAATCAATTATTTTTCCCCTTTACCTTTAAAAAACATGTTGATTTTAAAGACACTGCCATATAGCACTCTCTCCACCTTTCCCTGATCTCTCCATGAAAAGTAAGATTTTGTAAAAGAGGAGTATTGTAGAAACAGACCTTCTCTTAGTAACAACTACACAAGGAAACCAAATTTAATAACAGTATTTTAGACAATTCTAACCTGAATTTATACCCTTGATATATCAATAATATTTGGAACAGAGATGAAGTGACCAGTGTCCACTCCCCTGTTTCAGATATCATAAATGAATTCTGTACCAAGGGCTCCAGCACACATCTGAGTTTTGTATGTTTTAAAAGTACTCTTTCCCCCAAGATTCATTAATTTTATTCTGAATATGCAACACCTCTACTGAAAAAACAAAGGAAGAAAGGAACTCCTTTTTGCATGTGCTATGCTGTAACTCAAAAAACACTTTGTGGGAGAAATTGCTAAATATTAATTTTTGCCAATAGAGCAAACATGCTCATTAATTTTCATCCTGAAAACATTAACATGGAAAAAACTTCTGTGAATGCACAATCAGATGTTTCAACCACATATAATTTATATTTTTGCTCCAGCAGAGGATTAGAAGTGTTCTGTGGTGCAAGTTTGATTTTGTGAATTCCCATTTCCTTGTTTAGTTGAAATTTCTGTTAAAAAATCAGCTGCTTGTATATGACATATAACTAAGAAATAAAGGTGAAAGCCAACAATCTTAAATTAACAAAGCAAGTAAAATTCACACATGCCTTATTGACTAATAGTACAATTACTTTTTTTGTTGTCATTGTTAATTCGCATTCTGTCCTTTAAAAAGTCTGAGAGCAACAGTTAGGTTGCTTTTACATTCACAGTGTTTATTCTTTTATAAGGAAATGTCCTTAGTTGTTTTTGAGATATGAATCTCATATATTTGGATCTTAAAAATGACAAAATTGCATGCCATTCTTGTCTTGTTGTCTGTCACTGTTGACATTGTGTGGTCATTTGAAATCAACATTTTCAATAAAAGAAAATGATCATTTTCTCTTGACTATGGAATATTAGAGGAAGAGGGGGAGGGAAAGGCTAATGAAAGGGGAAAGAGAGATTAACGTGGACATAATGGCCAAAGAATCTGTCCTGATTTGTTGAGGCTTGAGACTCCAAGTTTTTCTTTCCAGCCTTGAAATATACTATTAGTTGAACTCCACTGAAACTGTTGCAAATATATTTTTCAAACCATATTCAGCAAAAGCTCCAAACCAGGTCAACTTTGTTGTTTCAGATACTTCATTTTTTTAAATCAAATATTAAAATGAACTCATGAAAAGAGATGTGAATGTAATGATACTGAGCCTGCCACGAAAACTCTATGAAAAAATAATTCTTCGTGCATATCCTTCTAACAAGCAGGAGAAATGTGTGAGTGGTTTTTTATATCTGATTTTTTAAAAACACGAACACAGAGGTACTGTGTTAGTGGCATTAGATGTATCGGTTGAGTAATGCTAATTTCCTGTAGGCAGTCTCTTCTGATACAATGATTTCCACAAGGCATGGCTCTTAATTTAGGCCACAAAGGTAATTTTAAAACAGTAGAATTATTTCTCTGGAATGAATGATCTCACTAAAAGCATTTAGATTTTAGCAAAATGCAACCGAAGAAATGGGATGCTTTTGTCTCCCTGTTTCTTTTACAGTTACAAACATACAGACTGTTGTGTGAGGCAACAGGTGTCTGATGCAAAGTTCAACAGAGTTTTCTGTGTTTTGCTTTGCTTTCAGGAATCAGTTGCAGGAGAGTGATCTGATCAATAGGCTACAGTCAGACTCTCTTCCCTAATCCCCCGCTTACTCGGTTATTTTTCATTGCTGTCTGCAGAGATGCACAGCTTCAGTTGAACAGGTGGATCACGTCTCCCCTCCTGACTACTGCATGGCTTTGCGGGTAGGTTGCCTACCGAATCAAGTCCCTGCAGGCTGAGGGGACATTTGAATCCAGATTTTCTTCTTCCTGGGCAACTGCCTTCATCGTAAAGTCATTATAAAAACAGTAGGAGCCACATCCTATCCTGGGTATGTTTTGAAATAGGTACAATTCTTTGAGTTCTTTGGGTAAGTGTTGGCTGTGGTCTTAGCCCAGGGAGACAACTGTGTCCTTTTAGAGGTACAGGCCTGCCCAGTTCATAATTCAAAGAGCTGAGTAGACAGTCAGCTGTTTTGATCAGCAAAGAACGTATCCTCTTTAGGTATATGCAATAACACGATACTTAGGCTTTGGAGTAAGTGCTTCCTGGGCACTTGGCCAAGGATTTTTGGAGAGTGCTCTGGGACTTAGATGCCTGAATCCCATTGAAGTGGTACTGTATGGGCTACTGTGAAGTACTGGATTGTACCTTTAACCACTTATGATGTAGAAAATTTTACATGTTTGAAAAGACAAAGACTGTATCTTTACTTCAGGTATAACTTGAAGCCTAGAGAGCTTCAATAACCTCTCAGTGGATTTTCATTGCCCTTGCAATGAAAAGCCTGAACTCAGGCCAGCTGTGCTTCCCCTGTGCTCCTATGGAAAGAAGAGGCCCTTCAAAGAAGACAGCTGTCAATCATACCTTCTTGATATTGTATGAGTGACATTGTCACCAAAGCACATAAAACACATGAAGGGAATTGGACTAGGGACCATGCTATATATTTAAGTTTGATTTTTTTTTTTTTTTTTTTTTAATGGACTGTGAAGTTCTAATTATACTCCAGCTTTCTCCCACATTGAGGAGGTAATTGCTTGAGCAGGTAATCCACGTGCAGAAGTGACCTCTACTTCAGTACAGTGTAAACACGGCAATGAGACTATCTGTATTCCTTATCTGCCAGGACATGTTCTTGGGCCTGATACTCTCCACCTGAAGTAGGAATGAGGTGGAATTTCAGTACCTAAGCCCAAAAATATGATCCTGAGGATCCTCACCTTGCTTTTCAATTCCCGTGCTGCTGGCTTCCAGATTTTTTCCTGTTTAGTTTTGATTTTTGAAGCCTCACCATTATCACATTGACATGCACACAGACACAGACAGACAGACAGACACAACCACACCCACACCCCTTCTGTATATAATACACCGAGAAAGGGAAACCTGGAGCAGGTAAAAAATAAATTCTGTGGAAGTTTATTGGGGGTAGCAGCATGATAAAAAACAGAAAAGTGTTTGTTTTCTGTATAGGACCTGTAGGGGATTTTGTTATGCCTACTTTAAACCCACAATGATTTATGTGAAGAAGCGTTTTCACTCCACAACAAGAAGCCAAATGTTGCCCTGTGTGGGACAACACACCACTTTCTCAGCTGGCTGAGTCTGCAGGGCCATCTACATTTATCACTCTCATAAAGTCACCTGAATGAGTAAAAGCTCCCCTCACCCACTCTCGCCTCTGGCTTTTAAACAGGAAGGAAGTATCATTTTCTTCTCCCCTAGCACAAAGAGCACTCTGAGCATCTAATTACAGTTTCTATGAGCAAATGGAACCAGAAACGCGTTTCCCTGTAGCTAAAATGCCCAAGCAGAGCTCACACTCTCAGTTTTCCCAGACCAAGGTTGAAAAATCTGCTCTCTAAATTATTCCATTGCTTTACAGAGGAAGTATTAATTACACGACTGCAAATGTAGATCAGGGTGGGATGTAATTACAGGGTCGGCTTTGTGTCTGTTGTCCAACAGAATTAGGCAGGAAGTGTTTGCGATGCCAGCAGTTTCAGGTGTTTTGCAGCCTATTCTATTTGCCGGTTCTCACCAGGTCTGGCAGATGGATCAGGTGACTTTCTGCTGCCCGATTGTCTGGGAAACCCACAAAGCTGCTATTACTGCAGGTTCATGGTTTGTACAAGGGTGACAGTTTTAGATTTTTAGGGGAGGAAAAGAAAGAAGTAAAAATCCATTCTGGGTTTTCACCCCTTGCCAATTTTGGCTCTCTTTCTTCCGTTCTTCAAAGACTTATTTTCTGTTTTGTTTTCAAGTTTCCTAATTCTAATGCTCTGTTTACTGTGCATCTTCCCTGATTTTCTGGCAACGTCTTTCTTGCTAGCGGGAGAAAATGCCTGTGTGTGTACAGGAAAGAGCTGTCGGGCACTCCAGACCGGACAGTCCTCACTGGGGTGCCATGGCTGGGAAGCACACTGGGGCACATGCTTGACTCCCAGTTTAGACACAGTATGTACTTTTCTGGTTCTTCCGCCTTCCAGTAAAGCACCTCTATTCTGCCTGTGCTGTGCAGGTGGTGGGAAGGAAATCAAATTTCCATACATTTCAATTGCTCGTGCTCTCACCAGGCATAATTTTGGCCTGAGCTGAATGAAGGTGTCTCCAAAAAGTTCCTGCCGGTGGCTCAGGAGTTAGCACAGAGCCCATTGCCTGCAGGCACCTGATGCAGATTCCTCGCGTGGGAGGGTGGGAGTTGACTTGCATGGAGACAGGCTGTTCTGGCCCAGCTGAGCTGGGTGCAAACAGATGGTCCTGGCCATAGTTAACTTATTTGTACAGACATGATCAATGAGTTCTGATATTTAACTTGAGCTCTGCAGAGTGGTGAACGCAAACACAAATAAGAGTAGCAACTTCTGTTTTGCTAAGCAAGTGACTGTGTTTAAATATGCTTTCGTCAAGTCTTTGGCATGACAGTTCATCAAGGAAATACATTTTTACAGGCAGTTCTGTCCTATTTGAACAATATTTGCTACTTAACAAAACCTATTTGTACTGACTGCTATGTGCAAACACTATGCTCTGTTCTTCAGAAGTCTAAATGGTAACAATTACTGGAAGCAGATAGAGCAGTGAAGACAGTAAGATCTCTTCATGTGTCTCCTTTTGGATCAAACTGTGTGGCTAAAGATATTACCTTTGTCCTTATCCCTGTGCTTCTGCTATTGCATTCTCTCCAATGAGCCACCTCATCTGACCATGTAATCTCATTGGGCTATGAACAGCCAAACTGAGTTTGCCTGCCCGTTGGGGAAGGGCAGGAGCGGCCCTGGGCAGGGTGTTGGGGAATGGTAAGAAGCAACAGCATGGGCTGGGACTAGTAACCAGGCCAACCAACACAGTTCTAGATGAAAAAGGGAATGATAATTACAGTGAAGACACAGCAGCTGTATGCCTTTCTGGCACTACCACTAGTTCTTTTATTTAGAGGTACACAACCTAAAAAAAAAAATATAAAACTTCTGGTATTGTGGTTTTGTCCAGTTCTAGAAAACCCTAAGGTTAAGATCAATCCTTGTAAAACATTATTTAGCATGGTTCTTAATGCAAACATAAGATTGCTGTGGAATGCTTCAGGCCCACCCATTTCTCTATGGCATTTATCTTTAATAACATAAACATTCAGAATATACCAACACTGATTTGTCATGGCAGTTACCAAAGTTTCTGCATGCAGTTTTTGGTTTCAATACTGTGCTAGCAAACATGGAAGACATATACTAAGTTTCTTTTAGTCCTTAAACTTACATAAATATGAAAGGTAAATAGATGCCAAAGCAACATGTGCCTTCAAAATTCCTAAAATAGATAGGATAGCTATTACATATGCACAGACCCCATGAATGCCAGCATTTAAGATGTATATTCATGCATATACTGTAGCTGGTCTAGTGAAATGTGGAAAATATTTATATTCATTCTTGAAGAAATGACCTTAATAATTCATTTTGGACTCCACCTCTCCTGAATTACAGTTGCCTCACTTGTAGAATATTTTCCATATCTTGAAAAGACCCTAATAAATTCTAATATTTTCCTAAGTGTGGAAGTAATTAGTAGTTTATGATGTCACAGATTTGCAAACTTTTTTCATGGTTGTGGTTGCAAGACACACGTATTTCCTCTCTGTTCTCTGATGCTTAGCTGTGCTTTAGATTTCTTTCAGTGACAATTAGGTCTTTTTTTAAAGATGTGGCACATTTGCTTCAAATGTTCTCGTAATTAACTGAAAAACTTGTATGAAAAAAATATGTCAATGAGCTATAAGTGATTAGGGACAGAAATACTTTGATTTTATGGGCTGTTATATTGTATTTTAAGGTGTTTTTCTAATGATGACTTTTCCAATTTATCTGGCAAGGGTCATGTTTGGTATGAACTAGTAGTAACAATTGCTGATCAGAATGTTACAATTTTGCAGACTTAATGAAAACATGCTTTTATTCCTAAACAACTTTGTGTATTATTTGAATACATTAAAAATTTTCTAACAGCTATGCAAATTTGGCAATTATCTCTAAAGTGAGGCTTTCACCCGCATTTAAGACTGAACAATGCTGAACTTCACTTCGAATGAACTTCAGTGGAATGAAGCAGTTCTGGATGCTCTTGGTTCAAGCGTGGGTTGGATCTGGACAATCGTGCGTCTCCCTGGGAGCAATTCCAGTGTGAGTACACGAGTGCAAGCAAAAACTTACTAAGAAAGCTTATGATAAGAGTGGGAGAAAGATTAGGAAAAGTGTCATGGGATAAAGGAATTCACAAAAAAAGTGAATACTGTGCTCTGACTTGGTCTACCTATATGGTGCTAATAGAAAAAATGGGGGGGCTCTGTGTTCATATCCAGTCAGATTATCATGTTCACATTTAGAACTTACTAAAAGTGAACTGCAGGTGAGTGGGCTTCAATGCACAGCAATCACCTTTTTAGCTTGCCAGAAAGTGGTTATTTAGCAAAAGAAGTTGCTGGGCACTTTACACGCTCCTTTTGCACACAAATTAGTCTTCCAAATGTTTAAACACATGCTAAAATTTAAACAGAAGTGGACTTATTAAATGGTTTCAGGAATGTCAGCAGTCATACATACAGCTATATTTATAATCTTCTGTAAATTTATTTCCTTTTTGATACAGTTTTCTGTTCTATGGATTTGTATTTTTCTTTCTCTTTCTTGCATTCAATCTTCCCCCCCTTCTCTCCCCATTTGTCTCTTTCTTCCTTTCCTCTTATTTCTTTCTTATTTTTTTCTTCAAAGAAGTTGAAATATCAGCTTCTTAGATGGCAGCCAGTGACAAAGACAGCTAGCAGCCATTCAAAACATTTCCACATGGCCCAATAATGGAATAGTAGCACATTAAAATAAAAATAAATAAATAAGTAGGAACATTAGGGAAACGTGAAAGGATACATGTAACATGCAGGCTACTAAACAAAGACCATCTTGTGTAGAGTGTAAAGGAAACATAATGACTACAACCTGCCCTAGGGTTTGAAAACAATTTACTGAGAAGTCTTTTACAGTGGCCAGCTTTGGAGCCATTTCTAATTAGCTAGCAGGTAATTCAAAGTCTGTTTAAGTATGTTCGATAAATTTCCTTCAGAGTTTATGTGTTATAAATCTGTCATGATGATTTTTTGGATCTTCAGGAATTAACAGTTCCTAATCTCCAAACTAAAACTCAGTTATATTTATGCCAGCATGTTTCAAAGACCGATATATTTCCATAAGAAAACTCCTCAGCTAAACTATACCTGAGAGATATGGACATAGCAACATATTTTGGGAGTGATTCACTCCTCGCAATTAGAATACTGACTTTGTGTCTTGATAGGAAAACACAGAAATTGCCAGAAAACTTGGATTTTAAATGTGCTTTTGGATTTTGCTCAAGGAAAATGTAGATTATCTCAAAGTATCTAATTCTTTCCCCCCTTTTCAGTTACAGAATTCAGTCTGTTGCAATAGAGAATACCTACAAGATTAGTTGGTCTGTTTCCATCTCAACGCAAATTTAGTAAAACATACACCACATGTATTATGCACGCCTTTATAGATAAGGTATCGGTAGATATGCGTAGAAGATCAAAACACCGTGCTGTCATACTCGTTATCCAGGATAATGGGACGGGGGGGATGAGAGACCTTGGATGACACAGGTAGTGCAGTGCGTATTTGAGAGTGTGCTACAGACAAGCTAGAATGACCGTGGGGAGTCAGCTCAAGCCTGGCAGGGCTTTTTAGATCCGTGTCCAAAACCAGGTAAACACGTACTGAGGTAACCTTGGAAGCAGCGTATCCTTGTTCATGTACTGTTCTGCATGGAGCCAGCCTCAGAGACCCTGTCACGGTAGCATGTGTCTTCTGCAGAATGGATGCACTGCCCACAGGTGGTGGACACTCGGTTGTACCTGGTGGTCTATTGCTGCAGAAGTGTTTCGTGCACTGAATGTGCCTACGATAGGGGCAGTTGAGTGTGGAATGGAAGCTGTCTGGTGTATAAAATGGTGGAGAAACTTGTCAGTAGGGCAGGCAGACTGAAAGTAAGTTTGTGCAAAGATAAAAAGAGGAGAAGAAAACAGAAAATCACTCAGCTAGATAGTACTTCCAACTCAGGAGAGAAGGGAATTTTACAGCCTGGAAAATTCAAAAAGGAGAATTGACAACGGTATGTAGACAGAGTTGTTCAGAGCTTTAAAAGACAAGGAATTTGAATGTGGTGCATAATGTGAATGTAGAAGAGAGAGCACAATGTTGTGTTCTGAGTCCTGTGACACTGACTTGTTTGTAACGCTTGTACTTCTGATAATTTTGCTTTTAAAGACAGTGAAAAATGGAATGTCACGAATATGACAGGGCTAGCTTCTTAGAGGTCTGCTTCTGTCTGTAATGCACAAATCCTCCAACAAGTGTCCCTGAGATTTTCATTTTTTGTTCCACCCTTCATTGGTGAGTAATGTTTGCCACTTATTCCCAATGAATTAGGAAGAAAAAAAATCAACATTGGTACTTATTATTCAAGTAAAGTAAGTTTTAAAAAAAAACGTGCAAAGTTGTTGGGTTTTTTGTTTTTGGTTTTTGGTTTTTTTGTGTGTTTTTTTTTTTAAACAGAGTATCTAGAGAGCTCTGCTTTGGGAAATGGACTGCATGTACTGACAGGTACTAAGGTATTTTTCAGATGCTCTTTTGTCATGTTTTTTTTTGTCTCATGCCAAGAATGATATACATTCTGTATGCTTCTGCTACTAATAAACTCTAAATGAATTCCTCCTAAAGCTGCTTCTAGAGCCTCAGGCAACATTCCTGTCTCTAGAAAAGCCAGAATTGTCTATAGTGACATGAACATAAATGCTGTACATCTCAAGTTGGACACAAAATCATCCTGAGAATAACCCCAAATATGATGAAATTACAAAGACAAGAAAAAAAAGCAAGTGACTAAACAGACGGCAGCTGTTTCATTGGTACCTTCCAGTGCCATATTGTCAGATGCATGTGAGGGGGAGCAGCTGCACTGTTGCTATTGCCATCAGGTCTGATGATGTCTGTCCTTAATGAATTTATGTGGTGATTTTAGCCTCCCTCAACAAAAAAATCCCCTTTGTGTATTTTGTTATTCTGAGCAGTAGTGAAGTCTGCTTCCTTTCTCCCAATCCTCTCCCCTCTCTGTAAGCTCTCCAGGCCCACCAGATTCCCCACTTCTTCCATCTGATTTTGACCATAGCTTCTTCTTCACCTGCCTCAGAGGAAGAGATGGTGCATGTATCAAGTTTCCATCTCAAGGCTGGGAGCAGCCGACAAGGTCCCTGTTGAAATTTCCCAAAATCAGAGACTCAGGGCTTGATTCAGTTGCCTTCATATGCATTTCAGTGCCATTTGGACAATCCTATGATATTCTGCCTGGCCTCCAGCTACTCTCCAGAAGGCCTGGGTTTCCCATCTGTCCTGCACCATGTCTACCAGTGCCATTTAAGATATGGGAGGATGATTCAAATGGTGCTAAGAACCAAAGTGTACCTAACTGAATCACATCCTTGGTATCATGTCTGATGTATGATTAAGGCATACCTGCTCCAGGCTGTTTCCATTTTTTAGCCTTTTATTTTATTGCATTCTAAGGTTGAATCCATCTCTCCTTATCACTGTCTGAATGAAAATGATTGTCATTTGTCAAAGCATAATTATAATATCATGATAGCGAATGGTATCACCTCACAGGACAGGGTCTGTTTGCAAAATTAAGATCTCTCATGGTCTTGTTTCAATCCTGTGCAAACCTTTAATTTTGAAAAGGGATTCCAGCTCTTGTTCTTGGAAATATTTCCGTTATTTAAGGCTAAATAGCTACAGTAGGTGGAAATAGTGCCTGGGTCATGACCAAAATGTCAGCAGAGAGGAAGTCAAAGAATGCTCTGCTAGGTCTTTCATTCTGGATAATTAGGAGATTAACTTCATAGACACAACACAGCATGCCTCTGCATTGGTGTAGACCTCATCACTTGATGATCAGTGAGTACTGAGATGATAGTGATGTAGTTAAGGCACTCACCTAAAATGTAAGAGAATGTCAAAATAGCAGCTTGAGTCAGTGTTCTCACAAATTTCAAGAAAATGTTCCGAAGGTCTCTATCTGGTTACTGTCAACTCCATTTGGAGCTGCAAAGTCTGTCCCAATAAAAATTAAGTGGAAATTGACATGTTTTCATAAAGCCATTGTCAGGAAGGAACAATCTGGATCACAGAGGCTGATCTCAGTATATAATCCATTCTAAAAAAAAAAAACCAAACAAAAAAAAAGCTAAAATAATTCATACTAGAAGGGACCTCTTGACATCATCAATTTCAAGCTCTAACAGCAATACCATCTTGAAAGTTAGATCTATTTAATAACTTCTTTTGATTACATTTAACAAGCTTGCTCTCAAAATTACTCCAAAACTGAATTGAGCCAAAGTTGATCCCAGACCTCTCTTCTAGTTTAAGTTCAGAAGCTCTTCTGCTTAGATGTGATTAAAGATCTAATTCTAATTCTGAAATAATTCTATGACCATGCTTATTTTCTCACTGTGCCAAAGTTCTCTTTTGTTTCTTTCCTATATATGTTTTACACTTCACTTAAATATAGAAAACAATTATACCCTCTCTCAGTTTTTGTTTTCCTAGATTAAACAGACTTTGCTCATTTTCGTTTCCTTTCATATAAGTTTTGCTTTCCCTCGTCTTTCTTTCCTGGATCTCCACCCTTCTCTGCATCTGTTCTTGTTTAAATTCCTCTGTATTGTACACAGTTTTTCGTAATTGTTTTTACTGGGTTCTCCAACAATGGCCTCCATATTTCCTTGCACAAAATGGAAATTCTGTCATGAAATCTTAAGAACACATGTAGGGTTTTTTGCAGTTGTTTGGGCAAATCAACATTTTAGTCCAAAAATTGCCAGCCATCTCTAAACTCTGGGCCTTTCTATATTAATTGAACAAGACTTTGCTGGAAAAAAAAACAACCAACCAACCAACCAAAACTCCATATGCTTTCTATTATAATTCACTAAGGACTGTAAGTATTAGCATTGAGAGGAAAAATAAACATCTCGTTGTACTTATGACATGGAAAAAATGTGTTTCCCTGAAAATGTTTTGAAAATCAAGGTGGATAGGGGGAATAAGAGTGCTAAGCACCCACTGAAGCAGTGGCAAACCTGGAAGACATAAGAAGAAAATCAGCCTTAGTCATTCCTAGTTAAATTACAAATCCTCTGTGGTGAAAATTACCTAATTATGTCTGATGTTCTCTCTCTGTAACAGACGATTTCAGTCTTACATTCTGTATTGGGGCCTATCTAGGATCTAAGGAGTAAACAGCAAGATATAATTTTGAAATGGATTATAGTAGTTCAGGGCTATGGAGTCATAGATGAGAGTAAAGGTAACAATATGCTTTTGAAAAGGGTAATGCTTCCCTTTTAAAATATGGCAAAAAAGTATTAATTTTAAAGGCACTGGTAATATCTTTGTCATATTATCTTACTCACATTTTGTAATACAATATTCTTTCAAGATTTAAATGTTGTTGGGTCCCTTCTCAAGTATACTACATTCCCATGAACAGCAGTTTATGGATCAAAGGTTTTACAGTTTCAAGGTCAACACTTCTGCACATCCATGTGTTGGAGAGGTCTTGATAAATGCAGATGAGAGACCATATGATACTATTGTCTGTGATATTATGTGACTGAGGCAGATGAGCCAGACTTTTCCCTTCAGTTCGATGTTGAAGGGTAAGATGCTGACATAAAGGATGCGATTTTACTTGGTTGTGCCCTCTTACACTAGTTGTTGGGTTTGCTCTGTGTGTTTATTGGCCAGCATGAGTCTCTACCTCCCCTACTGCAAACTCTCATGTTCTCTCCTCTACACTCCCAACCACTTTTAAAGGCCAAAACCTTACAAATCCTTCATTCATAGCCCAGCAGGAGCCTTGATTTATGATAGAATAAATCAATGTGCTCTCATCAGGAGGGTAGAAACTTATGATAAAATGATTCTTCCAGCCCCACTGACACAGAGCCAAATACTGTATTTTTCAAAATTTAAATTGCACGTAGTACTTGTTAAAACTGACCCTCTCATTTTTTCAGATATTACCTAACTGTTTTTTTCAGTAGTCTGTGGTAATAAGGATCCACTATTTAATAATCTCAGCTTTAGGATAATTTCTTCACCAGAATAGTTTCATTTTTGTTAGACTGTAGAACCTACTTTTTACACAAAAATGCATAGAAATTCTGTTTCCTTACTAGTGAAAAAATGAAAACTCTCAGATATGCATGGCAAAAAAAGGAAAAAACGTTCAACATTGTAGATTAGCATCCAGTTAGGTTAACACTGACAAACCAACATGAAGAAGCCAACTTGAATCTTCTCCCTGCTCCAGAAAAGAGCCTGACTACATTCACCCTCTCCTCCAGGTCCAGTGAAGGTCAGAGTTTGTGCTCGTGTAAAGATTAGAAGCTAAGTAAGTCAACTGAATGTTCAATTTACTGCTGACATTCTTAGCTTAGACTATCACAAAATATTACCCATGTCACAAAGTCTCCCATTCTCAGGATGCAGAGGGAACTGTGACTTCGTAAAGCAGTGGTTCTCTGTCATTAGGGGCTGTCCATAACTGATTCCCATGCATATACAATTGCTTCACTGGACTCATGCGTGGTGAGAACGCAATACTCTAGGGGAGTTATCTAGTTATTGCTGAAAATCCATGTTTTGGGGTTGGAACTTTAAATTCTTTTCCCATCCTGTTTGTGTGTGCGTATGTGAATGAGGGAGGATAAGAAATATTATTAGTGTTCCGGAACATGTGGGCTTGAACTATTGAAGCAACTGGATTTAAGTGCCTATAGCAGACTATAAAGTGTGTTTGTACAGGAAGATATGCCAAAGAGGTTAACTGCCAGTGTTGCAGTATGTTCTCAGAAAAAAATGTAAAAATGTCTTGGCTCAGCATGGTGGAACCCAAACACATTGGCCTGGTGAATGTCCAGCTGGAGAGACTCTACCAGGACTGTGCAGCAGAGAACAGCCTAGAAGCAGACAAATTTGCTTCTTTTCTACACAGTTTTTATACTTTTTTTTTTTTTTTCTATTATTCTGGACTTTTTTCTCTCATTAGTCACTGACGCCACAAAGGCAGATTTTTACCAGTTGTTTGGGCAACTGTATTTTTTAGGTTGCACTAAAGTATTTGATGTTTACATCTCCTTAGGTCAGTGTATCTCCTTAAAGCCTCTTTGGTAATATCCCCATAAATTTAGCTGTCTGAAAATTGGATATCTTGCTCAAATATAACTCTTTTTACAGTTAATTAGGAGAGATTGGCCTCTTCAGATAGCTGTTTATCTGGAACATTATAGGTGCCTACCTCAGGGTAGTAAGAGACTCTCTCTTGGGAGAGTCCTCTCTTGGCAGTACGTGTTTCTCAGCAGTGACAGAGCCCAGACAACTACCTTCAACCAGAAGCTAACTTTTTATGGCCAAAGCTGGGGAGAGAGATACCTTTCCTACTTTCCCTTGGATGTAAACAGAGAAACAGTTTGGCTAAAGTTTGGGCTAAACAAAACAGTTTGGGCTAAAGCCCAAACACCATGGATTGATCTGTATCCGTACTGCTGAGAGTTGGAAAGCTCTTTTACGGTCTTGGACATTGCTATTTGGAATGATCCCAAGGAAAGGTAGTGAGCTAACTAAAAGCACTATGAACAATTAGGTGCCTAGTGTTCAGGTTTGCTTCTTGGTTGTTTTTATTCAGCTGCCTGGAGAGGCTCACGTGTCTGTGTGAATAAGTGGTACTAGTATCTTAAAGAAGAGGAAGACATAATAGGGTTGGGACTGCACTCACTGCAGCTTCTTTACACATCAGGAGCATGCAACACAATAAGTCTAGGTGCACAGGAGGGAATGCAGTAGGGACTGACTTACACTACTGTACCCGTGTCTTTTAAGCTTGTCTTGTTGCATGAGCTGCCATGAAGATAAAGATTAGGCGTGGACTAGAGTAATTGGTTTACATTTGCTTTGAGAAAGTTATCTTCTTCAGAAGGACACCAGTCTTAGCTTTCATGTGTCAAGGATATAAATGACGGTTCCATTTGGAAAATCAAAGTAAATATACAGTTTTAGTTAGAGATCATAACATGCAATATAAGGAAACCCCAATTTTTTAACTCTTTTCCCTGGAGTATTAAGGATTGAATTTAATGATCCATATCTGAAGGACATGCTTGAGGCTGACAAGGTCAGAACTAATTTTACATGTGGTACGCAGATTTGAAATGACTCTCCTGAACCATGGAATGAATGATCTATTCAACTTCCCTCAGTAGCAAGGTTCAATGAGTAGTAGCAGATTTTCCTGCTGTTTCAGGTATAATTACAGAATCACACAGGTGGTATTCAGACTTTCTTTAATTTAATAAAACAAAAAATTCTTCACATTGACCCACAGTTGAATATTTTCTTTCTTTATAGCTCGTGCTGGAAACAAAGCAAAACAAAACCAAAGCAAGCCCCCCCATTTTCCTAGTTTGTGGAGAAAGCATTACATTTTGTGCTGTTTTGCCTAAGGTAAAATTTTTATGTGGACAAAAAAAAAAGTTTACTACTTTACCAGGACAAACTTGTGTTTGTGGTAGGCTATGAACATGCATATGGACATGTGGTCCCTTCTCAGGATTTGTTTATGTACCACTTTAAAAGGGCTCTAAATTTCTCTCTTTTGTTCATGAATGCATGTTCAAAATGTTAGTTGCATCACATGCTCGCCCTTTGAGGCACCAGAGCCACACCAGAGATGTCAAGATTTTGAGAAAAATATCACATTCCATTTCCTTTTTTCTTCTTGTAACACAGAAATTATTTTCCAAAGTTTAGCCTGTCCCCATGCATTTGCAAATGTTCATAATGCTGCACAAAACCATGCACATTCTCTGCTTTCAAAATGTGGGTAAGAAGTGTACATACCAAAAGTTTGAGAGTTTTTAGTTTATTGGACAAACGGTTTAACTGTTCTGGGTAGATTTGGTGCTTAAGGTAAGTTTAAGGTGACTAACTTCTCTAAATCAATCACTTGTGAAATAGAAAAAGAGATTATTTCTCGTTTCAACTGGAAATATATTGGTCTTTTTCCCTGAGGCAAGAGTGGTCTTGTACAGACAAGAATTTTTCTCAATGAAAGCATTTTGGAGATGTACACATTGCTTGATACTTATATATTGTTCATTTAATTCCTTTTGATTCTTTGGTATAACTACTATATAAATTCTGTCTGAATAATCTGTCTGTAAACACACATGGGTCCTTTTATGTTTGAATTTATTCTGTCCTCAGTTTTAGTTGTATTTATGCTTTACCTTCACAGATCAAAAACTACTTCAAGTAGTTTTTCAGAAGTATAAGCCATGGGTTGTCCCTGATGTTTACTTTGGCCATGTCTACAGGACACAGTGACATTTCTAGGCAATTGATGATGAACTGGCTTACATCCTCAGTTTTGCACAGTGTCACATGGAAATGTAAGCACAGATCCTGAAAGGTATACATCAGTGTTAATGCAGTTTTGTAGTTGAACTAATAATTGTATCTCTCAACAAGACTAATTAATGTAGACTCAATGTTGTGCTGATTCAGCTATATTGTCTTCCAGTATCCAAATCAGATGAATGGGTGCAAATTTGTAGATTTTCAAACCACATGCCATTGATCTTAGTCAAATTCTACTAAATTGCAATATATGATTATCATACAACAGAAAGACAGAACTGCTACTAGACAAACCACATCACATTTTTAGAGTTGATTACCTCTAAGATTTTGGGCAAGTCAGCCTGCAACCCGGAACCCTGTGTCAAAGCCTTGAACTAGTGATGGGCCACTGAAGAACTAGGTAGACAAAGGTGGATACTTTTATAATTAACGGTTTTCTTAAACTACATTTTATGAACCTTCTCCAAGAAACAGCTGAAAACAAAGCTAAAAAAGAAAAAAAGGCTGGAATAAAAACTGAAGCTATGGTGTGGATTTTTTTTCCCAAACAGATCTGAAGAGCAAATGTAGGGAGTTGCTGTACAGATCTTCAGCCAATATTTTTTTTTTAAAAAAAAGATCTGACAACAATTTGCAAAGCACAACTGAGGAAAATAAACATCCAAATTAATTCCAAGTTGGTTTCTGCTGGCTCATTTATAATGATAATTAAAGATTCATCTATAATTCAGAGTAGACTGAAGGCTGTTCAAACTTACACTAGCTGGTTAGGGTTCCTTGGAGGCTATTTTGCCTGCTAATAATTTCCTGAGTAAAGTGTGTGGTGGGCACCTCTCTGATGCCTCCTGTGACCAGGGATGCATATAGCTGTGCCGTGTGTTATTACAAACATCTGTGAAGTTCTTTATAAAGAAAGAAGAAACTGCAAAACAGCTTTTGGCCAAAATGTTTAAAGTTAAGCTGACCTATGAAGATCTTCCTTTTCAAAAGGAACACTTAGCTGCCTATTTAATGTAATTTTGATGAATATTGTGCTGCTAGAGTAGTGCAAACAGGGCCTTAGCCTCGGGTATATAAATGTAGTAACCACACATAACTGAAAAAGATACCTCTTCCTTCCTCTGTGTAATGAAAAGTTGAAGGTCTGCCAAAAAAGTTGAATTGCCAGAAATTCAGTCAATGTGAAGGCATCTTTCCACCTGTAAATCAACTGCACATTTAAATTGCTTCCTTTCATAATCTATTAAAATTATTTTGGCAGACTTGTTCTCTGTGCAATGTTTATTGCATAATTTAATTTTATTTCTGGTCAGCAGTTATTATTGTCTCAAATGCTACTGAAGGAAAGTATATATCATATTCTGTGAATGAAAATAATGATTTAAAGTAAATACAAATATGTTTTTAAAGTTAAATTGAGAGGGTTATCCTGGTTATTTAATCCATTTGATTTGCCAGCCATTTGAACATATCTGGAACAAGGCTGTTTTCACGCAAAATTAACTACTTTCTTAATGATCTGTTGATAGTAAGGGTGTGCATGAAATTCACTCATCATTATTTCAAACTATATGGTCCTGTTGGTCATCAGGAAATGCTGGATTTTAATCCAAAACCACTGAAACATCACTTCTGAATTCAAGGAAGGTGCTAGAAGCAATCAAAATCATTAAGACTTCTGTTTCTAGGCTAAAGACAAGCTACATGAACAGAGTGGAATTTATAAAACATTGAAGCCCTGTTAAATTCTGCATTTGGAATGAAGAAGCTCTTTGTAAAACCCATAAAATATTTTTGGCAAAATATCTATTGCACATTACATGAAGCTAATGAGCCAGCCAAAAAACCACCAAACCATTAAGAGTCCAGTTTACTTTTCTGTATGTTTTAAGGAGAATTGTAAACAAGAATTGCTTCTTTCTGTACACCTGTCTGCACACCTTTATCATTAAAGAAGTTAAAGAATGCTATTTAGAAGAAAAATGGCTTGATGCATTTTCAGTAATGTTTACAATACACTACACACAATGATCCCTGAAAAAAAGGGTATTCCCAAAATGGAAGGAAGTGAAGGTTGCTGGGTGGCGTCTCAGGCTTTGTACAATTGTTGAGTCCAGATGCATTCAAACAGATGAAGAATTGAAAAGTTCAGCTTACCCTTCTGAAAATGAAGAAATTAACCTACTGCCTACCATTGTAATTCAATATTTACCCTGTTTTGGGAGCTACCAGCGGCCACTGTACATGGTATAGGAAATCAGAAAATCACAAAGTTATGCAAAAGTTGAGGTTGGAAGGGATCCCTGGAGAATGTTTAGCTCAATGCCCCTGCTTATAGCAAGGTCAGCTAAAACAGGTTACTCAGGGCTGTGTCCATCTGGGTTTTAAATATCTCCAAGGATGGTGACTCCACAGCTTTGCTGGGCAACCTGTGCTGGTGTTCAACATCATCAAAGTAAAAATATTTATCTTACATTTACGTGGAATCTCCTGTATATCAGTTAGTGCCCACTGCCTTGTTAGCTCGCTGGATACCACTGGGATGAGTGTGGCTTTGTTTTCTTTGCTCACCCCCACCAGGTGTTTATACACACTGGTGAGATTTTCCCCCTTGAGCCTTTTCCAGGCTGAACAGTCCCAGCTCTCTCAGCCTCTTTCATATGACACATGCTCCAGGCTCTCCATCATCTTTGTGGCCCTTCTTTGGACTCTTCAGTATGTGCACGTCTCCCATACTGGGAAGCCCAGAACTAGATGTGGTACTCCAGGTGTGGCCTTACCAGCGCTGAGCAGAGTAGAAGGATCTCCTCCCTCAACCTGCTGGCAACACTTCTCCTAACACTGCCCAGAAGGCTGCTGGCTTTCCATGTCACAAGGGCATACTGTGCCTCACAGCAGCTTGGTTTCCACCAGGATCCCAGGACATTTTCTACAAGGCTGCTTTCCAGCCTGTTGACCCCCGGGCTGTACTTGCACATGTGGCTGTTCCTCCCCCGCTGCAGTACTTTGCACTTCCCCTTGTTAAAAAGTACTGTAATTACCAGGTATGAAAAATGATTCATATGTTTCAGTTCCATTCACTGCTCTAATTACAGTTATCTTGAATGTTGGTGGAGGAACTGGAGTAAATTGACAGATTGTCGCTCTTATGGGATAGGTGTCCACTGCCTCCACCAGCTCCAGCCTAGGACTCTCCCTGTGTGCTGGAGCCCACTTTGGAGATGTAGGACCTCTGCCCAGGCTGAGGGATGCAGCTGCCTCTCTCCTGTCTGCAGGTTCAATCAGTAGAGAAAGTGAGCAGTATCCCAGAGACATACAGAGACATGGCCACTCACACAGATGGCCACGTACAGGACTCACAGCAGGCACAAGCCCGGACAGCCATGTCCCCTCCTCCTCTTGGGCTGGCAGAGGCAGAAGGTCACTAGTGCAGCACACACAAGGCACTCTGCAGGTTCACAAGCACACGCACATTTGCAGATCCCCCCAGCACCACTTGGCACTTACTGTCTGGTCCAGCTTGAAGTTTGCGAGTGAATACATCCCCCCCACCCCTCCCACCCACCCCGTTTGGGAAAGACATGGACACTCACAGTTGGCA
>JAVJGJ010000014.1:46945388-46959356 GCA_035590215.1 Microhierax caerulescens
GAGGAGATGCCAGGCAAGAAGCGCATCAGGGTTGGCCTTGGGCAGCAGCTCAGGATCCCCCCCATTTGATTCAAGAGAGCAAAGGGCCCAGGTTTTCTCACCGGGAAATTGACACTGCCATTGCCAATGCAGTACTTGAGGTCCACCACTCTCAGGACATCGAGGGTAATGCATGATCCCAGAGTCACTTGGAGTCCTTGAAAAAAGGAAAGGATAAAACAAAACCCGGTGAGCTAACACCTGAGACCTTGGCTGCCTTCCTACAGGAGGGTGGTGCCCTTGCTCAGAGCCAGCCAGGTTCAGAATCGCTGCACTGGCAATGTTTGAAGTGTACAAGGGACAGTTTCTCTTGGAGTCCCCAGGGAGCAGCAGCTCTGTGGCTCAGCAGGGAATGCTCCCAAAGACATGCTTTGAAACCCCTTTGGGATCCCCGTGCAGAAATGGGGGCTCTATTGCACCCGCTCCTGTGAGTGCCCATGGGTGGGCATTACACGGGGAGGCTGCGGCCAGGTCATGGGCCCAGGCACATGGGCTGTGACCTGCGGTCCCGCTCCAGCTGCCAGCGTTGAGCCCCTTGCTCGTCCCACCCACCCTGAGTCCTCCAGTAGCTGGTTTTGGGAACACACACTGCTCCAGACCCTACAGCTGGGGGTTAAGCACCCCACCGGCTCCAGTGGCTGACATCTCAAGCCGGGGCACCCACAGCCCCTGTTTGTCTCCCAGCCCACTCATGCTGGTCCCCAGGCAGCTGGTGCTGAGTGCCTGCAGCACACCCGCAGAGGGTAGAGAATGAGGTTACACAGGGATAGTTAAGAAAAGATTTAATGAAGAGACAGGACTGCGGTGATGAGGCACGGCACTCAGTCAGACAAGTCTACTGACTGGCCCCATTTTACATGGCTGTTCCCTTTTCTGCCTATCCCTCCTCTCTTCCTCCCTGCTTTCCCTTCCCCTAAACATCTCTTCATAAACTTTGCACCATCTCACAGCCTTCCCCACCCTTCAATGTCCTAAACCCTTATAAACCCTTATGTTACCCTTGTTTCCCTTTTTTACCAATCACAAGGCCCGGACTGGCCCTCTCCAAAGCTGCAGTTTGCTAAGGGCTCAGCAGTTACTGTCTGGAGACTTTTTGTCTTTGCTGCTGTTGCCCTTATTCCTTGTTTACCAGGTTTTGCGTCTCTTGTTTATCACAGACCCCTTTACTTATTACCCTGCTTGCACTGAACAGATCATTGATTGGATAACCTTAATGAATCAGATCCTTTCACCTTCCAAGCCACCATAATATTAGAGAGATGTATATCCTTCAAAAGGTCAAGTATGCCTTGCTTAGCTCTGAAGCCATTGAGCTGCATCAAAGGTGGTTACTACTGGTCATCCCATTCCATATCACTGCTGCTGGTTATCTGTGGATTATAAGATAATAATCAACTGCCATGACTCATAACACCTCAGAGGTTTGGAGTAATTTGCAGGGAGCAAGCTAGTGTTTGAGAGAAGGCCACATCTCTAACTCCTCTTTGGCATCTGGCGTACACTGAAGCTTTCTTTCAGCAAAAAGCAGCTGCTAAACTTCGATCATCCACTCCGGCACGCTCTTCCCATAAGGGTGAGTGCTAGCTCATGTTGGGTGACAAGTACCTTAATTCTGTGTATTCTAGTTTACAGAGAAAGAAGTTTGTGTTACTTTATCACTGTGTAAACGAGATTCTTGGCTTTTAATTTTCTTGGGTTTGCATGGTGACTTTGCAGTATTCACAGCCTAGCTCTCTGTTCCTCTACCCCATATTCTGTGGCCATTATGAGCTCAACCACACTAAATGGACATAACTTCTACCACTGTTCCTGCACCGTCTCTTTACCTCTTTTCTGGTGTCATGGCAATCTAATCCCTGGGAATTCTGCAAGTTACTTTACATGTTCTATGACAGAGCTATAGAAATGCAAGAGCTGGAGGAAACCTAAAACTCTTCTAAACGTAGTTTAGTCAGACCTGTGTCTCTGCTCACCCTGATTGTTCATCTGCACTGTCTCTAACTCAAGCTCTCACTTCACACTATTGCTTCCATGCTTCCTAAATCAAGCCACCTTCTTTCTGAAAACACAGCATTTAAATTTTGAGTGCCCATGTAAAAGAAGGGCAGTAGTAGAACTGGGGATAGGAAAGGAACAGAGAGTAGATGCAAATTCCTCTCTTCTAAATGTGCTTTTTAAGGTAAGTGCATGTGTGGACAGAACACTAGCCAGCTTTATGCAGCATAAGATGCTCAGAAAGATACGAAACAGTTCATTTTCTCAGTCAATATGTTCTCAGCCATTAAAACATGGATATGCTTTACTTAATGGACTTACAGTTTGATAAGATATTCACAGAGAGAAATTAAATTTCAGAAGTTACAGTTAACATTTATTAAGATTTCCTCAAAATAAGTCCCCACCATACCTATGGAACATCATTACACTAGAAAGCAGAGAAACAGACATTTTTCCCGGTGCAATTGGTTTAATATTTGGAAAATGAAATAATCCTGTACTAGTACAAAAAGAAGTTACTGCTAGTGAGAAGAAAATGGACAATTCATTCTGGAAAACAGAAATTTAATTTCTTTATGTTGGATGCCAATGGACTGGGATAGCCAAAGTGCTTGGGAAGACCTTGTGCACAGGAAGCCAAATTAATTGTCACTCGGACTGGGACTGAAAGTTTGAGCAAAGCTTATGATTTCCTGAAGAATGCTGTGGCTTTGAAAAATCTTCAGTTTCATGCATGAATGGTTTAATTGGGATATTTCTTTGCCAGTCTATGCAGAAATCTGGGGGTTATCTACATTTATGATCAATCACATTTATGATTAAGAGATTACAATGTACCACCTTTTTTACAACAATTTAGAAGAGGACTTTAATTGGAGGTGGTTAACCAACAAGTAAGTAGTTAACATCAAAACAAGAAGTACATGTCTTTTCATACATGCCAGTTTATCCTAGCATCACCACTGTTTGTAATTCTCCATCTTGAAATCAGTTTTATATACATTTATCAAAGCAATGCAGCATATAGACAGAAGACCGGCTCTTGGCACTCAAGCTGTGCCAGTATTGCAGTATCTCCTAGTGGGTGATAGCTCAGGGTGGCTTTCATTTACAGAAGACCAAGACCTGATTTCCTTTGTATGTGTATGAATATCAGGGGGTAAAAAAATCATGATTTGCAAGAGCACACAGCAGGAGACAAACAGAAAATCTTCTCTGCAGGGTCTCCATGACAGAAGACGCACGGGAGCATAACGAGGCATGACTACGAGGTCAGGGGGCAGAGCGCGCCTGTTTATACAGGTACTTCCATCTGGCTGCCCTGATCAAGTACGTGCCAATGGCTTCTGCACGTACCCCTCTGTTCAAGTCAGAGTGAAGGAGCTGGCTGTCTTGTTAACACAGCTTTAGCTGGACATGTAGCGTTCATGAGAAGAAAGAATAATAAACAGACATATTTTATATAGGAAAGACAATTCCTTTTAAGACAAGTATTTTCTGTTTGAGGAAAACGCAGTATAACTTCATGTAAGCTGTGTTATTCATTTGATTAAAGTAAATTTAAATCACTCTTAAAAGCATAAAATCCCCAATGGCAACAAACCCCACATTTTTATTTCAGTCAGTCCTGACCCACTGATGCCTGGCTTCCAAGCTCTGACATTGGGGGACTAATATGATTTTTGCCAAAGAAATTGTTGCAGTGCAAAACCTGATGTTAATATACTTACATTCAAACAGTGAGTATACTTGATTCTTATTCTTTTTCAGGTACACAGTTTCCTTGGCTGCAAGCTCAGCTTGTCCCTGCTGTAAGTGACTTCAAAAGGAAAAAAAAAAAAGTGCCTGTGGCTGAACCTACAATCCAAATTGCCAGTTTTGGCTCACACAGGGACATTTAGCATCCTCGGAGTCTCATTCTAAATTAGCTAACATTAATAAATGAATAAAAGCAGATTATAAGGGGAAACATTAATTCCTTTTGTAACTGTGGCTAAATTTCTCCCTGGAGTCTGATTTAACTAACTTGTGCTGACTGAAAATGGGTCTGAGCTACAACAGTTTTACAAAGTAGTTTTCAAATTCAACCTGCTTGTTTCAGGGGTGATCAAATCCAAAGATTTGGTTTAGCCCACTAGAGATATGCAAGTACTGTAATTCTTTCCTACAAAACTGGTTTCCAACCAGCTTCTTTGTTTGTTCTGGCCTGTTATGGAACTGTGGCTCACATCATGTCATTGTATTGTGGATGTCATCAGAAATTTGATGCTAAAAATTAGTAGGAGTGAAATTTGTCATATGGACATGAGAATTCATATGTGCTGTAGAGTGTGGTGTGTGGAAGGATATTTATTTATTTACTTACTTATTTATAGCTGGGCAAATAGAAATATTAGAAACCTTGCTGCAAGAGTTAGTTTTATGCAGAAACCTAACAGAATGATCTAATGAAGCATGATTGCCTGATTCAAGTCACTTCAGAGCTTGAATGACCATTAGGAACTGCTCACATAATTTATGGGCCCAAAATACGTTTGTAGAAAGCATATGCAGAATTATTTCAAACAACAAAGCCATCGAATAAAATTTTAAGATAATTGTGAGATGTTCAGGAAGAATGAAAATAGTAATAAGTGTTAAAGTTATTGACTGTGATTTTATTTTCTGAAATTGTGTTTTTCTAGAGATGCCTGAATCATATGCAAAAGGCACAGGTTACAATTTCTTTAATGATTTCAGTAATGCAGAATGATGTTTTTAAACCCAGTTCCTTGGAATCAAACACAATACATCAATCTATTACTATACTTATTAGTTTATTGAAAACTAATTTACCCCTTTGAGGCTTTCAGAAATATTTGCTCTCAAGGTTATTTGATTCATTAATACTTTAGAAAAGGTACGGCATCTGTCCCACAAATTATCTTTAAGTGAAAGCTGAAACTCTCTGTGCATTCAGCAAGACATCAGTAATTTATGTAATGATTTAACACACTTGCATCCTACCTCGATACAATACAGAAAAAGTTTCCCTGCTGAAATTAACAGATGTTATGGTAGATACTTGTCTTGAAGGCAGACCAGAAGCAATCAGCAAGGAGTAAAGTTTTGCCTGCCACGGGCAACGATCTACTCTGCCATTCAAAGACTGGAAAAGGGCATTACTGTAAACAAGTTTCATTTAAAAGCCTCCATTATTCTCTGAATTTTTGCTGAATTTTTTCTTCATCCTGTTCATATCCATCCCATGCCTTTAACTAAAAGAAGTCCTTTTAATATTCTTCCTGTAGAACACTGGCCAAAAATTCAGTAATGTAGTTTCTCACATTCCTCTGTGTATTCAGATTTGTATCATCATTTTCATCCTAAATTCTGTCTGATGAGATAAATTGGAATGTCTCTTGTAAGCACTGTGGAAACTGTTGGTTAAGACATTTTAAATCTAAATCTATTGGTACTGTGCATTTATATTTACCTCTAATGTTGCTTTCAGGAACACTACAAACAAACAAAAAAACCCCACCAAAAGAAACCATCAGCCTATTTAGCAGTAGTAGCAGGGATCAACTGTACACAATGCTGCACACACTGGAAAATAAGGAATGAGGCTACAGTAACTCATTTGACAGATTCTTTGACTGATGACTGGAACGAATGGGTTCAGTGTTAGAGTTACTCATCAAGGGTTCCCCCTATAAGGTTTCAAGGTATAGCAAAGGAGCATTGACCTTGCCTTGAAATTAATTTTAGACACCAAAGCAGAAATGTGTAATTAAACATAACTTTTACACAGGGAACTGGAAAGACACTGGTGTGAGGTCTGAGGACGTTGTGAGCAATGTTCTTGTAGTTTGCAAAAAAGGTCTCCAAAATGTCTTCTGATTGTGTATGTGGTACTTTTTGCAAGTGTCAAGCTAAAATTCTTGGTTTGCTGTTCACAAAGGCGAGTTTTAGAGTTGTACAAGAGCGTACTTGCTTCATCCTTATGTTTAAAAGAGGCTGTCTATTCACTGGTAAAATTAGATGATTGGGAAAATGTTTCCTATAACAGTTTAAACCAATATGCTATTTAATCAGACAGTATGACTCAAACCTAGCTGTCTTATAACAAGCACGCTACCAAAAAAAAGGTGCTATATTTTTAACAAACTAATTTTCCCAGGAGCAGGAAAGGTTTTTACAGAATGAGCTCAGCATTCTTTCTTTCTTGGATACTGGACAAGGACTGAATTTATATGAGCAGCTGACGAGTGGGATTTTGTCAGCCATTGCTCTATGGCATTGAGAAAGATTTACCAGAGGGTTTGGGGTTTTTTTGGTTCTTTCCTTTTTTTTCCTTTTAGATTTTGTAATGTGGTTGTTTTCTTTTTTAAATTTAATTATTTAATTAAATTTAATTCGTTCTGATTTTCAACATGTTAAATCAATATTTCCTTCTGCTTATTCTTGATCACATCTTAAAGACTCTTTTCCTCTCTCTAAAGGCTATATAATTGCAGAAGTCAGTAGTAGGGTTTTGGTTTTTTTTAAGGACTAGCAAGGCCAGGAGGGATAGATGAAGCCAAATTTAAACATCTATATCTGATCTGTGGAAAGATACAGAAGTCTTCAGTCAACAGAGAAACAGACTTTAGGAAGTGGTTGATCTCATCCTATAATATACAACTATTGGTCAGATGAATCATGCAATAAAACTTGATTTTTTTCTCCAGTTTGTAAACAGAACACAGAGTTAAAATCTTGATACATGTTTTTAGAGTGAAGAGATCTCAGCTAGGTAAGAGTTCCAGTCTTCATATGTCATATCTGAGTTTATAAACTTACATTACAAGTATGGTTAAATAAAAGCTTTAAGATAGATACACAGTTAAAATACATTGTTCTGGTAATGATATTTTTTTTTCATATAAACTATATAATAATTATTTTAAACATTAAAAATAAAATAACAAAGAACGAAGGCAAAACTAGCTAAAGATGCGATGCAGTTGCCTAAACATAAATGTCCAGCATCATTTAAGATGTCTTGGGATAAAAATTAGCAATACACCTTTATGTTTCCTGACAACTGAATTCAGGCAAGTGAGTTTCGCTGTGGATGAATATGCTTAGACAACTGGATCCTGCTCTACAGATGGGATTCGGTTTGCAAATTGAGACATCCATATTTCATTATGTCTACACTTTCATTATAGTCAATAGAGGTCTAGTCAACAGAGCATTAAATAAAATAGCCAGTGGAGCCTAGATAACAGTATGTCTTCCTAAAATGGAAATTTAAGTCCAGCAAGCTAAAAAGCTCTCTAGACTTCATTAAACTTAGTCACTAGAGCTACTGGATATGATTATCCTGACTGAGAAGTTTGCCATTTCCTCTGTCAAATCCATCTGCCTCATTTGAATGCCTTGAATAACATGGATTGCCTCAACTGTCATTAAACATCCATATCACGATACCTGAATCAAGCTTCTAAATTTAGATTACTTAGTCTGTGAACTGAATCTCATCCTAAGGTGTTATTGATATCCAAATGGTCAAAGAGATGCAATTTTTAATTCCAACTGAACAAGACCAACAAACGAAAAATATCTGAAATTACTGAATAAACATGATATACCAAATTATATTTTTTATCTTGTCCATGAAGGACTAATTCATGAATCTCAAACTTTTTTTTCATCTTTTGTTCAGGACCTGGAGTGGGAATTTCTTCTTCATATGCCATTCAGATCTCATCCTGGGTGTATTTTGGTGATCAGTAGACATATTAATGAATGTAATTAAAAAGACATATTAAAAAGAAGAAATCTGCTTTTTTCCCCTGTATTTTTTTATGATTCTAGTTAATGTTAAAAAGATATCTTTAATAACTAGATTTTTTTTTCTTCTCTTTAAATCCATGAAGAAAAAAAAAGTTACTGATACCAGTGACAGTTTGACTTTGTACCTGAATATTTAGTGAAGGTCATGTATGTTTATGGAAGAACATTGATGATGGCAAAAAGAGAGAATAGGGGCTGACAACTACAGTATCAATGTCTAAAATGATATATCGAATTATATAGCAACATATTAGCACGTATATACACAAATTATGTAGAACTTGGTTCTTGCTGTGCAACGGTATGTAGATATGAAGACTGAAACCTAAGTGACAAGTTGAGGCATATGAATAACTACTGAGTTTAACAAAGAGTGACTTACCTTAATTTGCCAGATTCTTCCTATATTCTTTTATGATTTTGTATACGTATTGCAATGAAGATGTAAACCATATATGTGTTCATGTGTTTTGACGGCTACAGGAAAGCTGTCGCTGTTCACACAAAATGAAACTAATGTCACTTCTCATATGACTCATTTTCTCTTCAAATGTTAAGCGTTTTCTACTGTACGTGTATTACATTTTTTAAAGAGGAAGGTACACCACAGATGTAACAAAGCTGTTATGTTTGAAGAAAAATGTCTGTCTTTTTGTATATTACTTGGTCTTGAGAAAATAATCATGTCACTTTAGGGTAATGGACATTAAAAATGGCCAAGTCTTTTATTTATGATGTTACTTCTCTCATTTTCTAAAATGTTTGTCTTCTCGAGATGCACAGAAATTGGCTTAATGACAAAGGCTAGTTCCAAAAGTGTCGAGTTCTCGTTTAGATTCTATTTTTGAATTGCTGAAGAAAAACAAGATGCTGCATAAAGAAGACAATCCTTTTATTTTCTTCAGCTTGGCTGCATTACCATTCACCCTGAACATCTTGATTTCAATGTAAGGCATGGAAAAAGTGCACAGTACTGACATCGGGAGTCCCCATTTGTAAGAAAGTAGAAGCTGAGAATGGAAATGTAGAATAAGCAGCCTTACTGATAAAGATTTCCAAATGAGTTTGAAAGAGCAGGGCTCCTGCACTGACTGAAAAGTAGACAGAGGTCTGTAGCAATTTAATATGTGGCTTGTTCAAAGTAGTAATACACAATGCTTTGTGTTTGCACAGTTACTTACAAACCTTTTACAACACACACAGTTACACTCTTTAAATCTTAAGGGACTTGAAACTGAAGGTTGTTCCTTACTGGTTTTGAATCGCTGTAATCACATTGCCTCCACGGAATTGGTGCTAAATGCATACTGATATTCTGATTTTAGCTTTTTGGTTTATATTTCCGGTATCTTTGCACATCAACTAATATTACATCAAGCTTTTAAAGCATATAATCAGTTCTCTATAATCTAAATATTCATCCAGTGTAGAAATATAGAAAGCATTTTCTTTACTAAGACACACTTAATATGTGGTTTAATCACTGATGAACATTTATAACAGCTGAAGCACGACCAAAGTTATTTTTATTTCTTAGAATTTGCTACTCCACTTCCCCAGTGTAACAGATTGCATAAGATCTTCTCTAAGTCTTGCTTTTCATTCAGCTTAAATTAGAAAAAGTGAATAAACAATGATGTGGGGTGGGGAGGGCACAGCATGAAGAGCCATGAAACTTAAGAAGTGGAAACCTTTCCAAAAAGAAAATAAAGTTGCCGATAAGCAGAATATGAAATGTGGATTAAATGGGCCAATCTCCTTGTTCTCCAATGATCTGTGAAAGAAATAATCATGCAGCAATGTCACGAATTACAAAGATCTTTGCTCTTGTCTCCTGTCCAAATGGACACTCTTATTGATTCTGCTTACATCTTTTTGTTTAATGTTCCAATTATCAACCTTTGCAGCTGCATAGGAAAGACGTAAGATATCTCTACACTGCTAAATGTATCCACCCTAGGGGATGACCTCTGGCTCCAATGTGGTACAGACTGTGTGTATCTACCTTGTTTAAGGCTAGATTTCTACAGACAAGATATGCCATGGCAATAGAACATAGCATTTGGTGCTGCCCCAGGGCAATATGACATGATTTTTTAGATTATTTTTTGGGGGGGAGTAGGGCGGGTGGGGGACGGGCAGAGAGAGAAGGAGGTGTTGACTTTAGTTTAAACTATCTGATACGATGTGAAGGCTTTGCTGAAACTTGAGAGAGGTATATTATATGATGAAAATGAGAGTAGATGTTGCATGCTCAGGGATATTTCATTTGAACGTCTGGAGGAGTCCAAGAGTGAAACCCATGCAGGAGAGTCTTTCAGGACAGAGCAATGGGAATAAACAAACCTGGTTTAATCTTTTCATATTGCCTTTTATGTGTAAACTCCTGAAACATTGCAACAGCATGTGAAAAGAGTTTCACTTTTGCAGATACACACTGGGAATTTAACAGACATAGAAATAAATCCATTAATTAATTAATTAATATTATCATTTACAATTTCAGGTGGCCCAGGCCCTGTGTTGGAACAGGAGAAGGGGGCCAGATAATTTGCTTTATGTCATTTCCATTACTGTTTTCTCGAAAGCTTCTGAATTCCATTTGTTCCAGGTTAGTAAATGGGTCTTTAGCTGCTTTTCCCATTTGTTTTGTCAGCACATTTATGTTTGATAAGGAATTTCTTCCTTTGATTCAGTGGTTTATTTTGTTCAGATGGATTTCATCTGTTCCAATTTTAGTTCACCATAAGTTTGATTCATATGTTTAAGCAAGTTAGACTAGGCTCACATTATAGACAGAAATTAATGTGTTCAAAGGGTAGATCATCTGATCTGGTTAGATACTAGATAATAGATAACTAGATACATATGAAGAGTTGTCTAGAGGTACATTTTTGCTTACACTGATTATAAAAAATGCCTTGCTTGGCATTAGACATGTTAGGTCTCTAAAGATGGCACAGTTAGAGATGGTAAGACATGTGACCTTTAGCTATTTATTTATATATTTATTTATTTGCTGTGTTGTATCTTAAAAACAAGTTGCATATATTCTGCAGGACAGATATGTGAATAATACAGCATTTTGAAAGAAAACATAGAAACTTGTTATTTATGTAAGGATTACATTATATTTCTTTTTTGCTTTTTCTTCTTTTGGATGCTTTCTGTGGACTCCTGGTCCTTAGAGACTTCCTTTTTCCACTCCTTTGATGCTTAAACTATTTTAGATAGGTTGAGATACAATCAAGTTGGCTTTCTCCATCTTAATGCTTTGGAGGCAATTTCCTCTTCATTTTAAATTCGTCACTAGGGAAGCCTTTTTCTTCCTCTCAGCCAAACAGATGGTTTTTATTTTTAATTTTTTTTATTTTTTTCAATGTTTCCACTAAAAAGGTCAAGACCATCTTTGCAAAAGTGAAGTTCTGTATTTGCTCCCATCAGCTTAAAATAAAAGCATACAAAAGGAAAGTCCTATAGGTTGTTTCAGTTATTTCTTTTTCTTCTGAAGTGTAACTACACATAGGTTGCTTTGGCCATTGCTACCAAAACCTGGAATTCTTCAAGCCACTAATGAGATTGTCCTCTGAACCTGCATGTGAAACTTCTTGGACAGCCTTGAAAGAAAAGAAGGGAATTTGGGCTGATTAAGATTAGACTTCATCTTGCAGTTCAGGAAAGAAAGCACAAGGTAGATTAAATGAGTTTGCCCAAATTTCACTGAAATTTTAGTCATATTAGCCAATAACAACAGTCTAACAATTTATAGCCATGCATAGAAATATATATGTGCAGTTGTCCCACTTAAGTTGCAATGCAACTTGATTTACTACTAAAGTTAAATACCTGCTGCTTATGCAAAATTGTATTATTTTGCACTTGAGATAGGCATGCAGGAATATGCACATATACTGATAGTTACATCTCTACAGATGTTCTGTAATTACTGTAGTTCAACAGTGACTTGTAGTGTCATTATTCATCTTTCTCTCTGCCAATAAAAGAACAGCATTAGCATCAGAAAATCACTATTAATCTACTTGATCTCTGCTGAACCATCGCTGTTCAGCTGATTCATCACATTGTACTTCATGGGGAAGACATGCCTCCTCATCACATGTAATCCAGTGATTGTTCCAGGCATGACCAGAGATTCTTTGCTTAAAAGCTTCAGACTTATGCTGACTGGGCAACTGTAGGTCCTTTAGACTATTTTGCTTTCTGTGCATTCTCTATCCTACCGAATCATCTCAAAAGTCTTCTAACTGAAGCTTCCTGCATGAGTGATTCGCTTGGGTTTCGGCAGTTTCTGACCATATTTGTGGTCTACCTTTTATTCAGTCCTTCAGGTAAGATGCCATATCATGTACTATCTCTGAGTTCTACTGGCTTCCACTTTTCAGTATCTTGAGCTGAATGTTTTTCAGTTCCTGAAGTTCTTGAGCTCGTATCTTTACACTTCAGGCACTGAAATGTCTACCTTGAAAATCTGCTAAGCGTACTGTTCTTTAGCATATAGATCTGAATTGGTAAATGCATAAAAGAGCCTTGCTTCTGCTTTTGTTATTACATGAACCAGAATTCAGTGCTGGAGATTATTTGCTTACTGACTTCAGTGCATTAAGCACTTTCAACGTTGTTGCCTCCTCAGTTATGGCAATTTCCAATTTCATACTCTTATTCCCATTAGCCGCTTGACTTTGCCACCCATGTACTACGTCATTGTAGTTACTGAAATCTGCGTCAAAGGCGTTTTTTTTGGCAGTATCTAAATTAACTTTAATCTTTGGCCCTATACTTGCTGAATTACCACACCACTTCCTCTTTCTTTGTTCTTTTTTATTTTTGTGGCTAAAAGTCTTTTTACTGTTTGTTTTAATTTCCTTTGCAAGGTCCAACTCAGCTTGAGAGTTGGCAAGTCTCACTTTTCTCCTACATGTTCTGACCTTCAGGATATACCTTTCTATTCAGTCAAACTGTTCTTGCTGTTCCTCATGGACTCCCAGCTTACCATTGAAAATCCTTTTTTGCACTGTTGTGATCAAGGTCAGAAATGGATAAATAGATTTCTAATCTGAGCAATATAGCATTTACCTACATTTCAACAGCTGCAGTAAAACATCACACAGCAGAGTTTATTCACTCCTTGATTGAGTACTGCATGACTCTCAGCATGAGGCGATTAGTTATTTAGTTAGGTCTCGGGTCTTTTCCTGTCAATCATTTTTCTTTTACTTGTTGTACATGTATTGGGTTTGCATCTGTGATTTAAAGTATTTCCAAGCTTCTTTTCCAGACAGGCGTTTATAATTTACAAATCCACCCAACTTTCACTGATTCCCTTCATTTTTCAAGAGCTTTGTTATTAAACCAGACACGCTTAATAATATATTTGCTTTCATTTCTCTTTGCACCGTAACTTTAACTTAATCTGCTTATGATTGGATAATTGCTTAACACAGGATATTTTTTCTTTTTCCAGTTGTATCAGGTTCTCACTACATCCTGGTCATGTATGTTAAGATATCATTGCTTTTCATGGTTCCATTGTGTAAAATATACTTGCATCACACTATTTTTGTTGGAATATGGTCTCCAGTCAATATATGGGATAGCAATACAATATTAATCTTAATACGATATATAGCTCTGATAATATTAGAACTTTATATTTAAATCTAATCCTGGCTGTTTGAAAAAAATATTTAACAAACTTCTTAGAACTACTTAGTACTTTTCTAAAGTGTTCCCACTCTATATTGCTAAAACTTTCTTTTCCCCTGACCTTTGAATTATTAATAGAAAAATAAAAACTTCCAGGTCATTCACATCTCAAATAAACCCTAGATAAGATGTTTGGCTGGAGAACCTCTCTGAGAGGTTTCTTTGTCCCATCAGCATGGTTTTTTATCCTCTCTGCCTTTGAAAAAGCTACCTTCCAAGCCATGGAAAACCAATAATACATACACAAAATTCACTGGTCCTGCAGGTCCTGCTGCCCTCCCTTTTTTATGATGAGGAAACCCTTGGAACCCTTGTCCTTCCATTAAGCTGCTGTTTTTTCCTGTGAGAGATATAAAATTTAAATATTTTTATTAACAGTTTATG
>JAVJGJ010000014.1:46959405-46979012 GCA_035590215.1 Microhierax caerulescens
CCTGCTTATATCAGAATTGATATATTCTATCCACCGCCCCCCAGCCCTCCCCACCCTACGCCCCCTCCCCCCCCAAAAAAAAAGTGGTTTTTTTTTGCTAGTTGCACACAGACAATTAAGGATGTGATAATGGAAGACAAATTTACTGAGCAGGATGGAATGAAAGTAAAATAAAAAATTTACCCTAAACCCCCAAACAACAATATTTTCTATTCCTCCCTCTCCTGCCTTCTCCTTTCAAATTCAGAATTATCCTCTTTCCTAATTGCAATCAAGTGATGCTGCTGTAAAAATTCTTAGTAAACTAAGAATTTATGCTCTGGAGCAGAACATAACCTTGTAGTAGCATCTCAAAGTCCTATTCTTATTCAAAGTGTTTATTTTGTCATTAAAAGGTGAAAAAGAAGAGGAAATAAAAAATCAGACTCTATCTTAAATAACCTCTGCTCAGTAGAATTGCTGTGAGGCAGACCTCATTTGGTGATCTATCTAATGGGTTAAAAAAACCCTCTGAAAGAGAGTTCATATCAAAGGTGGTGAAAGAAATTGTTCAAAATGTCAGCTTTAAAGTGACCCCTGTTGTCTGTGTCTTTCCTAATCAGGGGATTAGAGATGTAAGTTAGGATGTTGCAAATGGATAATTTTTTTCAGTGAATGAACTTCCTGTGAATTCTCTTATGGAATTTCCTTTAACAAATTTCAAAGCATGTGATTTATATTTAAAGGGATATAATTTAAAAATTGTTCTTTAATTCCTTTTTTTTTTTTTTTTACTGCTTTTTAGTTCTACAAATGACACCTCAGATGGCTTTGTATGTGCTCATTTTCAAACTGAAATTCTTCAATTATTTCGTAGCACTTCATATTTACACTGGTTTCTGTGGAATTAAGGCAGTTCCAGGTCTTCTTGTGGATGGGTAGGTCAGAACAGTTTTAGTGCACTATGAGCCACCTATAGAAACTGTGTACAGAAAACCTTTTTTTCCTGAGATGCTGTCAGGACTCAAGAAAGGTTGCTGGGTTTTGGTCATGCTTTTTCCTACCAGTAGTATCATTGGACTACTTTACTGTTTCACATATGATCACACAGGTGTCTGGCCTTAGACGAGTCCTGGATTTATACCTGAAAGGATTTTATATGTGTGGTCTTATGCATCTGCATGTCTCACACATGCACATCTGAAGCTTTAAGGTGAAATTATTAATATGCTTAACTTATAGGAAAACTGCTTTTATGCTAGAAATTGTATTTTTAGTATCCTCTGTTTGTGTGCATAGGCTTCCATATAGAAATGAAAGTCTTAACTTATATATATATATATATATACATATATATATATATATACATATACATACACACACACACACAACCTGATAGAGAAGAAGCTTGAAATTGAAAACATCAGAAGTTATTTTGGAAATGCCTAAAGTTTAAATTGATGATATCTTCTTATCTTAGTAGTTTTTACTGTCAATGGGCTATCTGTAAGAGCAGTACATAACATGAAAAAGCAAGCAAAAAGTAATAGCAAAATAATTTTTGATGCATTGACTACATCCTTGCAAATAACTATGTAGTACTCCACAATCTTTGAAATTTCCATCTGTCACAAGGATTAGAGTGAACACACGTTATTAAAACATGGTTAAGTTTATGTTATTCAAAAGTTTAAAACTTCATATAAAAACTGCTCAATGATCCTTTATGCTCATATTGCCAAGAACCACTCAAAATGGTCTTTTTCGCAAATAGCTTACAGTTAACCACATCAGATTCAGCAGGATTAAACTAAATTGTCTTTTGATATCTAACGTGTTATACTTCCAAAGCAATTCAATGGCAGAGATAAATAGTTAAAGTGCAGGAAATTCACATGCATCCCCTGTGGCAACAGATCTTCAGGGCAATGTGCATGGGAAAAAAAGAATTAGTATTTGTGTTTCTTCCAATTTCTTGCCATGTTTCCTCAGCCCAGCCAGAACTGCATTGCTAAAGATTCCACAGTGGCCAGTGAAAGGGTGAATGGAATTTAGTTCTCTTTTGTGAGCTGTGTGAGGAAAAAGAAAGGACACAGTAAAGCTTTTATTGACCCAACTCCAAATCCAGTGTGTCTAACTAGGAAATTGTTCCTTCAGATGGAAGCCAAAAAAGCGTCTATGCCTCAATGTGGCTGAGACAGCAAAATCAATTCAGAAAACAACAGCTCTGTTTAGTAAGGATTCAAAGGAAGAAAATGTACCTAAATCAATAAATAATATACATAATAAAGCATTTATACCCCATAATATTTTATTAAAGTGTCAAGAAATACAAAATCCATCAGCCTCTACAAATACTGGCTTTTCATAGGCCAGGAGGCCTAAGTGATTTTTAAAATTTAAACCAAGTAGTCTTAAGGGACATCAAGATTTATGCAACTCCTCACTGTTTCCCACGTAGAAATGCTTTTGCCATGCTTTTTGCCTTGTTTGCATTGTAAAGAACATTTACAAAGTCACAGTCTCAAAATGTTAAGATCTGTCATATACTTTTTCTAATCACGCCCCTGGGATTCTTGCTGCCTGCAGACTTACAGCTTAAGAGTAAAGTACATCAGTGGTGATGATCAGCTCTATAGCATGGGGCTGCATAGCTGGCCTTCTAAAGTGAAGGCTGTACCTGAACATGCGTCCAGTTCAACCTTCTTCTCATAAAACATCAGTATTCTTAAACATGGAGACGTAAACTGGTCCATCATATTCTATTTAATCAACAATTTCTACTAATGGAAATAAGTCAATTTATGTTTATTTATATCTGTATATGAAGATGAATGTGTAGCCTGCGTTTATAAATAATTACATTTCTCATGTTGTTTTTAAGGAGACTGTATTTTATTAATATTTGGAAGGCTGGCTAGTTCTACACTGGTTTCTTCAGCCTTCAGATGAGCTTAATACATGGCACGCAGTGACCTGCTTTCATTTTAGGTTGGCCCAGTCACAAAGTGTCTATCTACCCCTGAGTTACAAAGGAAACTCAATGTGAAGAGACACCTTTTTTATGTATCCGAGTTAAGGGGATGCAATCCAGGTAATAGAGATGTATAAAATCTCTCATTTTTCATGCTTAGTATTATCTGATTGTTGAAAACTGTAATGTAGCTATTTTCACATTTTCCAATAGTAATTTGTGTAGCAGAGCATGAATTTAGCATATTTAGCCTTTATTTTAGGATGTAACTGCAAAATATTTTATCAGTACTGTGTAAGACTTGATTCATGTGTTTAGGGAGAAGCATGAGATAGGCCTTGCCAAAAAAAAGGGCAAGGGAAGAATGATGAACCTTGGCATCAGAAAGCCTCAGCTGTCTCCCTTAGAGCAGGGTCAAAATCCATATCACATGCCTCCTTATCTGTGCTTCTGGTCCCCTCCCCAGCTGTGGCTGAGATGATCTTAGGAATTTCCACGTATTCCCATGCACTTATTTGTTTACACTGCTCTATCTTTTCCTTCACCCTTTCATTCCAATTTTTTAATCATAAATTACATCCAATTTCTTTGATGCTGTGTTGTGGGAGTGGTAGGCTTTATGGTTGATGTTAGATTGCACGTTAGGTTACATTGAAAATAAGATGAACTTCAGACTATGTTGAAAACAGAAAAAAAAAATGGAATAGATGGCAGTAGTTCTAGAAAACTTTTCAAAAAACCTAGTGTGATAGACTCACAACAACCTGCTGGGAATTACCCTGTTTTGGATGGGATGGAATAAATCAAATTTAATTTAGTATTAAACTATCACACAGAGATATACTGTACTAAGTGAAGTGTTCACATTTGCATTTGACTCACTGATGTTAAATGTTCAGTTCAACTTTTTGTAAGTAACTGACTCTAATATATCAATCTATTGCAGAAAACATTCTGTTTGGTTTAATTCATCATAGAAAAAGTAACGACCTAATTGTCTGTAAACTGAGGGCCACACCTGTAAATTTACCAATGGAAGACTGTGGGCAAAGAATAAACATAGTGGCCATTTGCACATATCATAAATTCTCTGTGGAAAGCCTACATAACTGAATGGAAATGTGATTTATTTATTAGGAAAGGGATAACAAACATTCAACTCATTCTTAGTTGGTGTTGCCTTACGGACACTTTCAGAATAAAGCCAGGCTGGAGAAATAGAACTTAAAAAATCATTTTCTTTCTTTGAAACTCATTTGAAAATAGATTTCTGTATGTATTAACTTTTATTGTAGTGATGTAAAATACATATTTGAAATTTTGTGCAATTAACCTCAGCTTGAGATAAGCTGGATTTTCATCTATTCCAATTCTGCTGAATTTGTCCTATGCAAACTGTTTCCTGCAACTGAATTTTGTTTGTATTTTGTCCTGTATTTTGTTTCCCTTTTAAAAACACTTTTATGCTTTGTTTTTTTTCCATTCTTGCATAATTTTAAATTTATGTTTTGATGCCTTTCTTATTATAGCACTGTGCAAAGCTACATTTCCCCTATTTGATGCATGAAGACTACTAAGAGAGAGTGAGTTATTGCACAAATTTCCCTGGGGGTATGTAGTTTGAGTATTGTAGGACGGAAAAGGGCCACATGCCTTAGGGTCCAAATTCCCTGTTATTGCAAGCTACAAAATCATAAAATCAGTTTACAATAAATACTAAACACGAGAATAAAATTAGCTGTTTCCTCTTTCTATATCACTGCAGTCAGATGACTCTTCTAGAACGGTATTGTTCTAATGGAAACCGTTTTTTACTTATGAGAATGTATTTAATCCTGAATGATTCATACCCATTTTTTCTCCACTGCCACTATTACTCTTTAACTTAAATAGCCTTTCTCTCTCACGGATGTTTATTCACCAATGCATTTATACACAGTGATCATCTCTTCCCAACTTTTGTTCTGGTAGACCAAACAGGCTGTATTATTGCTGTTATCTTCTCTTGGACAATAGGCTTCCCTAATCATGCCATCTGCCCTTCTTTGAACCTGTTCTGGTTTGAAATCATCTTCCTTTAGATAGGTGACTGAAACTTTACACAGTGATGTCCTTCCAGGTCCTTGGCATTAATACTTCTCTGTCTTTACAGGAAATCCTTTATTAATACAGCCCACAATTACTTCTCCTTCCACAGCAAATGCACGACAGTAATACACATACACAAGCATCAGTTACATGCTGATCAGAGTTCTCTGATTTCTGCTGAGCTTGCCTATCAGCAGTAATTGTCTCAATAGATCACTATACTCATTTTTGAAATGCATCTGTCCCTGGGAGGAAGACTGTTTTAAAGAGAACAATAGCTCTATACAAGTCTTTTGAATAAGAAACAGCATTATCCAGTGAAACTTTGTTTAGCAGAAATCACAGAGCACTAGCAGTGAACAAGGACAAGGTTTTGGTATTTTCATTTCAATAAATTAAATCAAAACTTATGAATGAAACTTAAATTCTATAACTAATTACCAAACAAAAAAAAAAAAAAAAAAAAAAAAAAAGTGCCACATAACAATTGCATTGTATTTCTCCTTTCTCCAGATATGTAAGACAGACCCTCAGTTTTAATGTAAATAACATTGAAGATGGAGACTACCTAAAATTCTCTGGAAAATAGAACTGCATATAAAATTATGTGAACGATGTGAATAGTAATGACATGCCTACATGTCAGCTGAAGTTTCAGAATTTAAAGAGAAACTAGCAGAATTTGAGGACTGTTACACTCACAACTGAAATATATCATTGTCTTATTTTAACTGTATCACCTGTATTTTAAAATTTAATCTCAAGAGATGAGATGATACAATATGAGAAGTGAAGACAAGACCTAAATCTCAAGCTGAAACAAGAAGGTCATACTGTATGGGACAGAAGACTCACTTCTAATTTGTCCCAGATTGTTTTTCCTGTAATTTCGGGGGTGGGGGGGGTGAGGAAGTGAAAGGCTATAAGAAACAACATATCTATAAAGTCAATTTCATCTTAGCTTCTGGAAATCAATTTTTCGGGAACTTCCTGATCCTGAGTTACAACCAGACTATTGTGCACTAGCCTTTGATGGATGTATCTTCCATAAATTACCAAACACTTTTTAAACTCTCACTTTTAGACTCCACAATATCATAAGGAATCCCACAGACTAGTTATTCATCAGGCAAAAATGCTCCATGTTTTGTTCAACACTGTCAGATAACTCAACCCCTGTCCCTCCTCCCCGCCCCCCCCTTTTTTAATTGTAAGTAGTAGTGACTATCTATTCTCTCTTTCTCTCCTCTAATTTGCTAATGATGTAAATGACTACACAGACCAATCATTTCTTTTCCAGTCATCTCTTCTTCATCCTGAGGAGTCATATTCTACTGTGTCTAAGCTGTGTGCTGTTCAGTGCTTCTGATCATCCTCTTGTCTTTCTGAGCACCTGTTCCAAGGTGAAGAAGCAAGCAGAACCTCAGGTGGTACGTGGGAGTGCACATATGAATGAACCATATGGGGGAATAATGATGACTTCTGCCTGCTCTCGGTTTCTGTCCTGGTACTTCTCTGTTGTGCTCTGTTGCCCAGTTTTGGGTGATGAGCTGATGTATGTGAAAAACTCCCTGCAATGACTCCAACATTTTCTCAGGCAGTAATGGCTAGTTTAGAGCAAATTAATTTCTCTTTATAGTCACTTTCTGCAGGTGAATTCAGTGTTGAATTTAATCTGCCATCTGACTACACTATGAGATAATTTGTAATTCTTTCAGACACCTCTGGACTTAATTGTTTTAGCTATGCAAAATAATTATCTGCAAAACTCATAGCCTCTTCATGCTCTCTGCTAGAACATCTATGAATATGCTGAAACATAAACACTCAGTAAAAATACTTGGCGGATATGTTGGTTAATCTGTTTTCTTTGTGAAAACTTACAATTTCTGTCTACCTTTTCTTATTTTGTAGTTTGCTTGAGAATCACATAAAGCTGTTTATAAAAGTTTATTTGTTTGAGAACTTCAATTAAGAAAGAAACATTGGGAGAAGCTTTTTGAGCGCTCCAGTACATTAGCTGTACTAAAGACAGATACCTAAGAAGAGAAGCTATGGGTCTCAGCGTAGTCTCTTTCAGTCCAGTTCTATGATGCAAATTTACAGACCTAGCTGAACTATGCATTGTGTATTTACAGATTAATTTTAAGATGAATTTAAACTAAAGATCTCAGAAAAGTTACTAAGCAAAGTTTAAAACCTGAAGCTTTATAAAAACCTGAGAAAATACTGAATATATAGCACTGGAACATTTTAAATTCACACAAATTTTCTAAAGTAGCTCCTAAAATAAAATCCCCTTAAAACTACCTGAGCGGTACACTTTCAGTTTATTTTCAGTGAATTTAAAATTATTTTCCAAAATCTGTGCTTTAAAGTCTTACTAAGGTTGCAAAGTTCTAAGAATTAATTAATTAGAATAACAAAACAGAGCTTTAAGTAAGTCTCTAGATGCTTCTAGATAAGAAACTGATCTCAGCTACAACGGTTGAAAAAAATTGATAAAGAAGTGGTTTTATTTAGATATATAAAATATATTTTACGTATAAAATATCTATCTATACATCTATCTATCTATAGAGATATATATGGTTTATTAACAACAAACCAGCATGTAACAGGATAAAATGAGCTGAGTGCATAGGCACATGCACTTTTTTCCATGAGCCTTGACATTTCCTTTGCCTTTAGGAACACTCAGTTTGGAAATATTTTAATTCTGCCACCATGAAAATGAAAGACTACTATGAGATGATGGGACTGTCAGACACTTGGTTTATTTAGTTGTTGATCTCACATTCCATAATGCCCAAATCAGGTATTTTGAAGATATTTCAATACCGAAAAGAAGTCAAAGGCTTTGACTTAAGAGGCTTCATGCAAGGATTAGTAACTAACACTTGAAATCACATCTAAAAACTGAGGAGGCAGAAAACAATTACTAATGGTAATGTGGCACACCAACTTGTTTACTTGAGAAGTTAAGATATCTTACTCATAACATAAATGAATTGGAGGAGAATAGTGCAGTATTATCGGTATGTTTGTATATATAGTTAAAATTGCAGACAGACCAAAACGAAACAAGGCAGCTCTAGTTTGAAAGGATTTAGATTTTGTAGTGACTGCAGTAGCAGGTGGAAAATAGGAATATTCTGCATTCATAAACTATATTTCTAAAGGATCTCAATTGCTATCTGGAAGATGAAAAAAGTTGAAAACAAGAAACACACAGAAGAGAAAATTAAAATAGTGATATGAGGTATAATTTTTCACATTTCTATTGCATTTTCATTGTTGTGTTTCCATTGTTGTTTTCTTAATTTAAGTTGTCAAATCATCCAGTGGCATAATGGGGCTGTCAGTGATGGAAATGATGAAAATCATCCATCAATTTTAAAACTTATATCCCACTATATTTGTAGGCTGGTTAGTTTTATTTGGCTGTATTTTATTTATATAAAAAAGTATGAGATTTTGGGTTTTTGCTGGAATCAGCTACTTGTGCAATCAGAAAGAATTTAATAGATTTCATTGTAAACATTTCTTGAATATATAGGATTTTGGAAAGAATTAGAGGTCAGAGAATACAGAGTAGTTGAATAAAACTATCCTGAAAAATAAATTACATAGACCATATCAGACCTCAGACCAGATGTTACTCCATCTTCTACATATCTACATATGGTTTGTATGCTAAAAAAATGAAGAAAAAGAAGAAAAAAGCCTCTGAAAAAAGATGTGTGCTTACAACATATTCAGGGTACTGAATTTCAAAATTCTCTCTGAAAATACTGATTTCTTCACAGCTGTTGATTTGCTTCTGACATGATTCGACCTTTCACCCCATTCAGTTACTTCTGCTTCAGTACTGATAATTTTCACCAACCTTGTGTCATTGTCATGGCTATTCTGCCACTCCTTTATTTTTTGATGATAATAATACATGAGATGTATGCCCAAGCCTCCAGCTTTCTCTTAGTATGAAGAATTTTTGAATGTGTCATGATCTGTATGACAGGGGGGAATTTGTCCCTCTGATGTGTCTCCTATGACCATTAATATCTCCTTCCTCTTTGTCTTGCCTGTGCTTTTTGCTCTATGCTTCTCCAAAATGTTGCCTATTATGATCTGACAGAGATCTGACAGAAAACAAAACCTTCTCTGGCAGAGGAATAAATGTCTCAAAAAGCTTGGCATATTTCACATAAAACAGTAGAGAAGTGTTCAGAATTCAGACTACGGTTAGAGGTGTAAACTTTGGATGCCAGAGAATGGTGTTCACAGCTGGTGTCACAATGCATATCATTTCTCAGTTCCCTAGGCATTCCTAAATTTACCAAACTGCCTATAAATACAATGCATGATCTTATTCTCGGTTTTACTGTCCTCTACTTCTGTTAAAAACTCCATTTGCTCATAGACACATCTAGTACCAAAATGTGGTGGATAAAATTAAATGCTGTAATGAGTGAAATGAACTTTCTTCTCTAGCTGGATGTCAGTTCCTTCTTCATTTTCACAGTGTGGTGGCTGATAGCTGTGGGTTAGTATATAAGCTTTCTGTTTATAATTTTTGTAGCCTGTGCCACTGTGACATCTACTGTATGATGCCCTCCATCCCTGATTTACCTGCTACGTAATGATGTTTTTACTGCCCAATATCTGTGTTGTATATAGATGGTGAAAAGTGTTAGAGACAAAAGAACAGATCTCAAAGTCACAATTCTGTATCGTTCACATCATACAGACCACTCCCTTGATTGTCATCACTTCCTTGCAAGGCACATTTGGCTTCTGCTGCACCCTTCTGTACGTATTTTGAGATGTCTTTTTCTCCTTTCTTGCCACTTCTTTGCAACTGGTCACCTAAAGAGCTGCTTTACTCTGCTATTTCTTTCAGCTGTCATTTTTTTTTTCTCCTGAGCCATGTAACTGACTGAAGGTAAAGTGTTTTGTGACCGTGTGTACCAAAGATGGACCATAAAAAAGGCCAAAATGTGATCTTATTACATAAACCTGTTCAAGCACCACTTTTTTCCACTAATAACAATGGAATTCATGTTATGTAACCAAGGTCAATCCTTTTTTAATCTTCATAGAACTTCATCTTTAAGATGTGTTAACTGTACTAGAGTATAATGACATGCTTATGATATCAAATAAAAAATTAAAATTGTGGGACACTACTGGGTTTTTTTCACTTATGTGAAATGTCATTAATTTCCTTTTTGGGGCTGGTGTTTATTTGGGGGTTTTGTGGTTTTTTTAAAGGGGCTTTTACTCTGGTAGGGGAAATAAAATCTTTGTCAATTCATGGCATAATAATATGAGCTTCAGCTTTACTGAATAACTGTTTTGAAATGGCTGAATTCATTTGAATGCTATCTTTACACAAAGTTTGGTGTAATTATTTAATTAATGGAAATGAAGTATTGCAGCAGTGAAGGGTTTGAATAAGTGTTGAAGGACACTGTGGATAAGACCTATGGCTTGGCTGCAGCTCAGGGTAATTCACATATTCGAATAATGAAATGGTGAATTTTCATTGCTTGTCTCTTTCTTCCTTCTTTCAGCTTTGCATCATGATGGAACCAAAGAAATCTGTCTTCTGCCAGACAGTAAGAACCTAGGTTGCTGGGGCAACATGTTGACTGCAAAAAAACCCCTTAAAATAAAGGTGGCTCATTTCCAAGTCACCATTTTTTCAGGGGTCTAGGGCTCTTTTTTCACGTTTTCATAGAAAAGACACACACTGGCAAGAATGCCTTGTGGGAGGTTTTATAATCAATAAACCTGTTGTTTGTAGAGGGATTATGAATCAGAAATTAATGCTAAGCAGGTGAGAAATGCACACCAGTATTTCTCAATTTTAAAATATGAAAACCCATAGAAGTACATAAAAGTTTCAAAGAACCTATTTAGAAAGCATCTGCTTAACTAAAAATTGGTTGCTAGGATTTAGAGATTGTCACAAAGTTATTCCCAAATCTGCTTCACTGAAATGCTAACGGGGTGAAAAACAAGTTCTTAATGTTAAAAGAGTAGCATAGGATTAAGCTGCACACTTCCTATTGAATCAAATGGGATCTGTGTAGTTAAACTTAAGTTCTGTCCTTTGGAAACACTCATTGTGCATCTTGAGTGCAGCAACATTTTGAGTACAGAAACGGAAAACCCCCTGTTTTTTAGTAACAAATATGTGAATCAAGAAAAAAAAAAAAGACAAGAAAAGAAAAAAATCCAAACAAATCCTGTAACCACTCAAAATGTGTTACTGTCTTCTTGCATAAGGATACAAAGTCCACTCACAGTAATGATGCTATGATGAAAGGTGCTTGCAGAAAATAAAGCCCACTATGTTGAGGCATTGAACAATTTACAGTTCTTCATATTAAAATTAATCTACAAGAGATGCTGTGAAGCTGTTAGAGAGGGAGATCTTTCTTGAATTACAACACAATGTGTATGATTTTTCTGGGTCTGAGAATGATCCAAAGGCTGTATGGCAGGACACATATTATCTAATCTGGGAGCCTATCTTTTTGTTCAGTGCTGGAAAACAAAAGGAAATGTCAGGATATTATGTCCACTTGGGGGCAGTTTGCTGAGTGTACTTCATCCAAGGCCCTGTGCTGCATGAAAAAGGGCACTTGGTGCCTGTCTTTTGCATATGATGCAAGAGTTAGAGCACTAGTCAGAAGAGATGGTGCCTGGGCTGTACTGGGATTAAAGACAATTAAACTCTGTGTTGAGTGAGGGAGGAATCCTCACTGTGGTAACGTACACACCCTAATTGACAGAGTAGCCAGGAGCAACCGGAGAGGAAAAAAACCTTCTCTAACACAAACTCATTCATCTTATTTTTTGGAATCAGGGATTACTTAATCTACGTGGAGAGAACGCCCTGCCACTGTCTATCTGTAAAGAGGAACAGCCTAGCCTAAACCTACATAAGTGATCATTTGTGTGATAAACGAGTATGTTAAATTGTGAGATTCTGTCTATCTGGTCATGTGACTCTGTTGCTCACACACAGCACAGGTTTCAGCTTCGTTAGGTACTATGCAGCATGGAGAACCTGATGCCCTAGGAATGGACCAAGGGAATATGCCAGCTGTCCTAAAATGTCAGTGCACTAGGATCCCTGACTGATGCAACGTGCAAGGGCTTGAGACTGGAAAGGTAGATGCCAAGGAGTGGAACGACTGGATGTGCAAAGGATTCAGCTGCAGCACATGTTGGACCCCTGCCTGTGTGTTATGGGGTCTCATTTGGAGTGAACCATCTTACAGAAAATATCTTTGCTTATGGCAGCTCAGCAAATAACAGGCAAGTACTCCATGTAGATGCTAACATTCCTAGCCCCAGCTTCAGTTGGAAGGGACTTTTCTTCATGTGGTCTGGGGACTTAAATTTGATAGCTTGTTTCTTGAGCAGTCTGCTCCAGTGGTTTTCTTCTATTGGACATGAAAGTGTTCACTGATTAATTTCTAAAATTGAGCAATTCACAGAAATGTCTGTTTTGTTAATCCTGCTGGGACTTGATTCTGAGTAGCTCAGCAGTTCAGACTAGTGTGGATCTGGCAATCAGGAAAAAAAAAATCAAAATTCCAGTGCTCAGTGGTCTAACCAGGGATATCCTGAATAATAGGACAACTGAATGTTAGATTTAAAATAATAAAAGGTGTTTACATGTCTAAGGTCATATCCAGTACAGAATGTAGCACAGTTTTGAGACCCCCAAATTAATGCAGACTCAGGCATTTAACAGTGCATAAATGCAGTCACGGTGCTTTCAAGCCTAAATAGGCTCATGCAGAGGCAAAAAAGCCACTGCAGTGCACCTTTCCCTAATTTCCACTGTTAGCCTATGTGGAGTCAGGGCTGGTATCTCTGCAACAAAACCCATGGGACATAAAGAAATGCTGCGAATAATTTAGAGAGTAAACCAGAAGTCCTAGTTTGCCTGCTTGTGCTTTCAACACAAACGCACTTTTCATGCTAACTGGATTAAAACATTAAACAGTTTTTGTATGATGACCTTTGTATCTTTTCCACAAAGCTGCCTTAGCATCTTTTACATAAAACTGTACTGGTTTAAAGTAAGAACACTTGACTAAAGTTAACTACTTTAAAGTAGTAAACAACGGATACTACCAATGAATAAGAATAACTTTTCTAATAGATATTGTTTTTTTGTGGAAATTTGCTAGCATCACTACTTTCTTATGGGGATGGGGGGAGTGAAGAGACAAACATTTTTATCCAATATATATATCTAATTATATTACAGGTATTAGTCTCCCTAGAAGCAAATGATGATGTGACGTGTGTAGGTAAAAGTTTCAGGACAGTGAAGAACTCCTGAGAACTTATGTGGGAGCATAAATTGTAAGAGGGCGGCAACTTCAGAGATGCTGCAAGCTCAGGATGCTATGTAGCATTTTGTAGAGCTTTGGGAAAGGGAAAAATGAAACTATGAGAAAATAAATGCTTCTCTGACTGTGAGGTGGCTGCCTTTTAGTGTAGGGCCTCCTTTGTATGAGAAGAGAAAAACAATTCTTAAACTGTCTAACTGGATTCTTAGTTGATCTGCCATCAGATTGATGGATGAGGTACATGTCACTAGGCATAGAGTTCTGTGGCAAAAGGGCCAATGGTCCTTCAACACTTGTGTTTTATGAGTTAACAACAGTATGAAACTGGTTCTGTTCAGAAAATGCATCAAGTTATGGAGGAAACAGTTGGTTCAGGATAACTGACTGAACTGGGAAGTGTATTACACAGGCAGAATGGGCTTTCAAGCAAATCCTCTCTCAAAATACTATATGAGTGAAATTCTCTCAGGAGAGCAGCATTCACCAAAGTCTGTAGGCAGAAGTAGGCACCTTAGGCACTGTACTAAAGTCATACTGCTCAAAATCTCAGCATCATGTATTTCTCAGGTAAGAACTCCTGCCTGAAACTGCTTCACATTCAGGCAAAAATTACTAGCACTACAGTCCTCATAAGCAAGTTTAATTAGTAGATCAGGTAAGATTTCCTGCTTAGCAGGAGTGGTTGCACACACTGGCCAGGCCCCAATTCCATTCTGAGGGGAGATTTGGGCACTTCTATCCCCCTGTGTCATGGAAAGGAAGTGCAGGAGGATTTGATGGAAGTTGTGTTTTAGTGCGCCCTGAAAAGAGGGCCAGAACCAGAAATGAAACACAATAGACATAAGTGGGTAAGTGTAGACATGTTCAAGGAGACCAGTTTGCTAAGTGGGCCTAATCATTTGCATGTAGTCTTCTTCATATGGCCTTTTGGAAGTGAGGAGGCCAAGGCAGAGAGGTGGGAGAGGGCTGATGGTGTGGCAGTGGGAAGAGTCAGGCATCTTCTTCCCTGGGCTGTGGCATTGTAGTAGCATAGACATGGTTAGCAGGGGTTGGGAGCAGAGAGGAGGGACTGTTTCCCTGTGTGTATCAATGCAGGATGGAGGATGAGACTGATACTGCAATGGCACTAGAGCATGAGTGTTTGCGTGGTGTTCTCCGTTATAGTGTGTGCCTAGTGGTACTGCTGCGATATTGGTGTATGGCTTCTCTGTGGTGCAGCTGCTCTAAGAGCTGTGGGAAACAGATGGGTTTATCAGAGCAATATGGGAATCAGGCACAAATCTTAGTGGACTTCTCGAGTAACCAAAAATATTATTGCTGGATTAAGTGAGAAAGTGTCAGCAGTCTCACAATTCTACACAGTTCTTTAATGTTTTGCTTTTTTGAGCTTTATAGGACTATTTCTTAATCTAAGTGTTGCCACAAAGAATGCTCATTCTTGTTCATGTGTCAGAATCGGTTACCCCACTTTATTTTCCTATTATGTGCTTGAACCAGGACTCAATTTAACTGAACTATGGCTTTCTAACATTTTTTCCCAAGACATTCTTTTGGTTAATATCTCAGGAATTGTTATTTGAACGATTTCAAGACATTCTTCCCTTTTAAAACCACAGACAAAATTGCTAGTTTAAAACAATTGGGCACACCTTATAGTTCTTTTCTTTCAGCAGACCTGAATCTATGCTAAATAAATGAGGACGAAAGAGAAACAAAATCACAGTTGTCAGAGACAGAGACGAGTATACTGCAACTGAGATAGTTCTTTACCTTCCATAGTCATTGTAAGAACTGGTTGCCCTGTGTACCTCCAGAATTTTTTCTATGTTGTATAATGAGTCCTGTCTTCTAGGTAAAATTCTGTCAGTTGATCTCAGCGTCACAAGAGGAGTGTTGATGTACATTTTAGCTTTTCATCAGAGAAAAGGTGCTTATTTGTTCCTGCCCTTTAGAACATGTTATCACAGTGCTATCACAGCCCTGGCACTGGATATAGGTAACGGTAGGATTTGGGAGCAATTAAAATTCCAACTTATACTGTTACATAGTGACAGAAACAAGACCCAGTAACATAATGCACCCACAATGTGATGTTGCAACTGAAAACCAGAAAGCGTCAAAAATTCTACTCTGCTTCTTGGCATTCTAGGGTATATTTCTTACAACCTTATCTGTGCTGTAGTATCACTCTGGCTGTTACACTGAGGAGTAGTTTCCCCTGGGCTAGGGTAGAAAATATGCATATGAAGACATGGAAATGTGAACTATGAACTAAAAAGGAAGAAAATTTTCACGTACTTTCAAAGGAAGAAAACCTGTATAACTGAGCTGGAAGAGTTGATAGGAACACATACACATCACAACAGATCAGTATCAACAACATTTAATACGTTTAGAGCAAAACAATGACAAGGCTATGAAAACTTAAGATCTAGCTTATAAATCTGATGAGAAATATCATTTTTTTCTCATTGTTCTAGACTAATGGATACCTAATGAATAAATAATCTGAATGCATTTTTTTCATGCAGTTGTTTAATCAAACTTTTAAAACATTTTGTGAGCAATCTCTAATCAGTTCTTATACATAATTATTGTTGTATCTACAGTTACTAAAAAAATCTCTTGTGTTCAGTATACAAAATAGGAAAAAAAAAGCAAATGTAAAAGCTTTTAGGTTTCTCTGACAAGCAGCTTGGAGAAAGACTGTTCTGTGCTGAAAGCAGTTCAAAAATTAGGTAGGTTAAATTATACTTTGGAGTGTAATTTACTTCATTTACTGTATATGAACTTAATGACAATCAGATTCTGATGCAATGTCTGATAAAATGGAGATGTCTTAGCACTTTGGAGACCAATTTATTTCATTCTAACTTAGATATCTAAAATAGATCAACATAATCATCCTCTAAAAGTGCTGATTTCATCCACTGCCTGCAAAGATTTTCATACAGGATGACTGGCTCACATGTAGACATCTAAGTTTAAATTGTCTAAAGTTAGGTGAAATTAATCTAACACTCCTCCCCTCCTTACTTGGATACTTCTATTGGACTTTTAAATTTGGATGGCTCTAAAGTTCCACCCTGGGTTGTGTTCTCTCTTTTTCAGTCTTAATCTCATTTGGACACTTGTATTTACCTCAGAGAAGAGACAGGACAAATAGGTCTGACAGATAACTAACATAGGTAAAGAAAGAACTTCAAGGTTTTTATCAAAAGAAGGTGTTGTGGTTTAACCCCAGCCAGCAACTAAGGAGGGGAAGAAGGAGAGAAACAAGAGAAATTTTAGAATAATTTAGGAATAACAAAAATAATTAATGAATATTTTCTCATATTTTTAGCTGGCTATACTTAAATAATTCCATTTGCAGTTTATAGTCCTCATTTGAACCAAAAAACAAATACTGTATATAAAAGACAAAAATATTTCTTGAATGTTATTTGTACTTACATACTAATCTGATGTTTTGCTACTTTGAGAAGAATGGACACCAGAACTTGAAAACATATCCACAAACTGTATTGTGAAGCTGACATACAATTGATCCTGTTAAGGGCAAAAATTTTAATCTAATGTACATAATGGAATTGTAGTTACATAGTCACCATGAATAAAACTTCCTTTGCAGTGTACTGGTTTACTTGTTACCAGCTTACGTTTCTGCTTTTTGTTTCCTTTATGAAAAGGGTGAACTTAATACATCTCAGCATAGGCATAACATGCACTGAACTAATTTGTTTTTTACTTTAGGGATTGGGCCCATACTCCCAATCACTACACAATGAAGGGATTATACATTAAAAAAGACTGTATGCAATCAAGAAGAAATTTTAATTAATCATAAATAGAACTGGGTTTGTGGAAATAATTTGACCTGACAGTTCAAAGTTTGATCAGCACATCACAGAGATTAAGAATACTTTTGACTTGAACAGACAGAGTCCCAGAGAGTCACTGCAGCCTGAAATACTTCAGCAAAGCTAGTGTGTACAAATCACACAATGTCATTGTTTCTCTTAGTGCTTCCATTCCATTAGGAACCAATGGGGGACTCTTTTAACTTCCGAGAAACCTTCCAATATCATGCTGTCCTGGTCAACACTGAAGCAACAGAGATTACAAGACATCAAACTACAATCTTTTATCCAATGTTCTGTGTGTATAAAACAAGGAGTCAGCTTCCCTTTGAAGTACTAATTGACTGTCTGTACCAATCAGCACCTAATCCCTTTCCTGCATGCATTTAGGTCTCCACAGTAACTGAGCTGGCCTTTTCTGGGTCTAGGCCGTGAAACACAGTAAATGTGTAGTATGCAAAGGGAGTAATTGATCTCAGTCTTAGAAAATCTGTCTAAAAGCAACTAGACTTCCTAATTCATGCTTTAGTCTAACAGCCAGAAGATGAACCTTAGTTAAGAGAACTTTAGAAGACAGCACATTAAAAAATTAGCAGTGAAAAAAAAGGTATCTGATCTTTCTCTTTCTTTCTTTCTTTCTTTCTTTCTTTCTTTCTTTCTTTCTTTCTTTCTTTCTTTCTTTCTTTCTTTCTTTCCTTTCTTTTTTTCCTTTCTTTCCTTCAACACAGATGATCCAGGAACAGGGAGCACCAAAGATTTACTGATTATTCTGGGTCCTTACATTTAAGGTTGGAGATGTAATCACAAAGAATTTGCTTGATGTTTTTAGGCACAGCTCCAATCACTACCTTGCTCATTGCAAGAATTTAGTACAAGACCTTAACGATGCATTTTACGCATTGCTGGGAGCACAAGCCACACACAAGTGATCTTTTAGAGCTGATAGTTTCATAGTCTAGCCAGGCAGCTGAAGTGATTTGCACTTATTTGATTGCAATCTCTGCTCCTCCCATGAAATAGAGATCAGGAAGGAGCCCACTTGGAATGTCAGTTTGTAGAATGTAAAAAGAGAATGAAAGGGACATAGTAAAGGGAATTTGAGGGACATTCTCCAGCAAGTACTGGCTCTGTGAATTAGAAGAGAAAAAATGCCATAGATCACAGTAAATAACCAACAATACAGGGCTTCAGGTGCACAAAAAAAAAAAAAAAAAAAAAAAAAGGCAATTAATACAGGAAGCACTCTGATGAGTAGTAGAAGTTCAGACTTAATGAACATTGACTATTCAGAGAATGTTTTCTTAGAGTAAGTTACTAGAGGCATTTGTATTTTAGGAGAGTGGTAAGTTTTTTCTACACCATGAATGTTTTTTGAAAGAATGAGTATATCTTCAAAATGAAATAATAAATTGATCTGTATTAATTCCCGCCATGTAACATTTATGCTCAGTACTTGCCCCTTCACATAAAATAGCAATGCAATGCTATGCATGTTCTTTATGTTCTGTATTGTTAAATCATTATCCTTTCACATCTAAGGATTAAAAATAGGGAGGTTTTATATTTTTTTGGACAGGACATGCGATATGGACATATTTGCTTAAGAGGAATCATGCCTGTGTTATTATCACTGGTGAACTTCTAGCATGGATCTATGACAAAGTATTTTAAATATATAGTGGAAACCTCAGAAGAATTCTTACCTTTTTTAGACTTCAGTGTCAAACAGTTGACATGCTTGGCTGAAAAGTTTTCATATCAAGTATAGTCATCATCTGTGTTAATTGAAAACTTCTGAAACAACCATAACTTTTTAGTGCCTCTGTTTTGAGTGCATCTGTCTTGCTACACCATAGGGAAAAATTTAGTTATTAGAAAACAACATTTTCTGGAAAAAGCATTCTAGTAGTCCTTTTTCAAAAATCTTTTCCAGCTTTTTGTTATACAGTCACACAGTTCAATTAAATGCTAACTGAAATCTTGAATTTGCTTGTTACTAGACAATTAAAGTAGCATGTCATGCTTTCCAATGAGATTTTATTTTTGTCTTTATATAAAGCACAGATCTGAAAGGTGAATTAGATTTGCTGGTCTCTTGGGTGGCCGCTTAAAACAGGTCTCTGCATACGACCAGAACTACTGCCATAAAGACAGGCCATGTAGCTATGTAGTAAGGGGGTCAAGATGGAGGGGACTGTAGAAAAATAAACAAATCAAGCAAAGAAAACAAATCCCCTTGTGCTACAGCTGCTTACACCTTAGTTCCACCACCCCCCCCCCTCGGCCCCCACACTCCCTAAGCAACAACTACCCAGTACTAATCCA
>JAVJGJ010000014.1:46988720-47015496 GCA_035590215.1 Microhierax caerulescens
CCCTGGTTGTCCTGCATGTGCCGTGTGATGGCACTCGGGATGATCTGCTCCATGACCTTCCCCAGCACTGAGGTCAGGCTGACAGGCCTGTGGTTCCCCAGATCTTCTTTCCTGCCCTCCTTGTAGATGGGTGTCACATTTGCTAACTTCCAGTCTTCTGGGACCTCCCTGGTTAGCCAGAACTGTTGGAAATTACGGAAAGTGGCTTAGTGAGCATTTCCACCAGCTCCCTCAGTACTCTTGGGTGGATCCCATCTGGTCCCATAGACTTTTGTGCGTCTAAGTGGTGTAGCAGGTCCCTGGCCATTTCCCCTTTGTTTATGGGGCTTTATTCTGTTCTCCATCTCTGTCTTCCAGCTCAGGGGGCAGGGTAGCCAAAGAGAAGCTGGTCTTACTATTAAAGACTAAGGTAAAGAAGTCATTAAGTACCTCAGCCTCTTCCTCATCCTTTATCACTATGTTTCCCCCTGCATCCAATAAAGGATGGAGATTCTCCTTAGCCCTCCTTTCCTTGCTAATGTATTGACAGAAACATTTTTTATTGTCTTGTATGGCAGCAGCCAGATTAATTTCTAGTTGGACTTTAGTCCTAATTTTCTCCCTTCTTAACCTCATGACACTCTTGTAGTCCTCTTGAGTTCCCAGCCCCTTCTTCCAAAGGTCATAAACTCTCCTTTTTTTTCCTGAGTTCCAGTCAAAGCTCTCTGTTCAGCCAGGCTGTTTTTCTTCTCCACCAGTTCACTTTTTGACACATGGGGATAGCCTTCTCCTGGCTTTAAGATTTCCTACTTGAAGAATGTCCAGCTTTCCTGGGCCCCTTGGCCCTTCAGGACTGCCTGCTGAGGTACTCTGTCAGTCAGTGCGTGCCCTAAATAGGCCAAATTCTCTAGGAGTCCAAGGCAGCGTTTCGGCTGACCTCCTTCCTTACTTCCTTGAGAATCGAAAGCTATTGTTTTGTGATCACTATGCCCAGGATGGCCTTCAACCATCACATCACTCACAAGTCCTTCTCTGTTCACAAACAACAGGTCCAGTGGGGCACCTTCCCTAGATGGCTCACTGACCAGCTGTGTCAGGAGGTTATCTTCCACACACTCCAGGAACGTCCTAGACTGTTTCCTCTTCACTGTGTTGCACTTCCAGCAGCGTCTGGTAAGTTGAAGTCCCCCCAGAGAACAAGGGCTAGCAATTGTGAAACTTCTCCCAGCTGCTTACAGAATATTTTGTCTGCCTTTTCATCCTGGCTGGGTGGTTTATGACAGACTCCCATCATGATATCTGCCTTGCTAGCCTTCCCCTGGCCCTTATCCATGAACACTTGAGGCTATCATCACCATCATTAAGATCTAGACTATCAAACCACTCCCTATCACTTTATCTAAACCACTCATACCAGTCAGTATTGTACCAAAAGCCTTCTTCAAATTGCAGACTATACCTGCTACATTAGCTCTAGCAGTTTTTATTTTTAATTCCTAAAAAATTGTATCAGATTTAAGTGTGATTTCTTTAAAATCTATTACCTATCCTTAGTTATTCAGATTTGATTCTGCCTGAATCTTGTACTTGACTTGATCCTTCTGCTTAATTCTTTTACTTCATCTTTGAATTTCAAATTATTCTCACAGAAGCATTTTAATGTTTTCCTTTGTTACTCTTTGCCTTGAAGTTTATAAGACAGATACTGTGTTTAGTCAAAAAGTTCTTTTTGGCACAGGGAAAAAGAGAGTTCTGGATTTATCTGGTTTTATTAATCTTAAGTCATACCTTTATCATGGTGCAGCCTTTATAACTTAAACTCATTTTATTAATGAGAATATCTAAAACGTCAGTTAGTGCTGTTGACCAGCAATTACTTTTCATGAGATGATACCGGCATCTGAATACAGAGTTTGAGAAGTAGTGCCTTGGCCATAGCAGTTCAAAGAACATTTCACTACTGCTGGTTTGTTTCTGCTAGATTTTCCCTTGCAGGTTTCTTCCTGTTGAACATACCCCAACTCTTCAACCTCTATATACATAAAAAAATCTTACATCAAGTCCTTTAGAAGAGATAGAAATGGGTTTTGGCAAAAATAATCCTTGAAGTCAAGAAGGTGTTGTATTAACAACAGGAGCTCCTCTCTTAATGACCTTTTATGAGGTCTGTTTTCATGACTGTGCTGATTAGATTTTTGTCTACTCTGTATTTTTGTATTGTACTTTAATAAAATTAATACAGGTTTTCCTCCATCTCACTTGAAAAAAAAAAGAAGTAAAGAAGAAAAGAAAAAAGAAAAGAGTGTCAAACACAAGTCATTTTACAGAAGCACGTTTAGGCCCTGCTTTTGTTTTCACAGCAGAAGCAATCTGTTTGAAATACAATAAATCACTGCCTTCACCTGCACGTCTCTGTGCATAGCTATGTGTGCTCATTCTCTTCACACTCTTTCATTTAAGAAACAGATGTTACTTGCTCCAACAGGAAGGGAAAGGTGCTAGCAGGCTCTCTGAGACCAGCTGGGTATGCAGAGTTTATTATATTCCTGCAACAGTTTATTCTCCTCAAGACTGACTTATTGCTTTCCACTTCTGCATATACAAAACTTGCTGTAGCCAGAGGAAATATAACCCTGTCATAAAATGTCTGCTTAAAGGATCAGATCACCCAGCTTTAGCTCTTTCCTAGTCTCTAAGTGTTTATCTCCTGATCTTTGATCCATTTTAAACTTTGAGGTCACTCAAAAGACTTTGCAATGACAATTTTGGCATTTACAGGAATTAGGAATGTTAAATGACTATGTATTCCTCTGTAAGCCATTTGGATTCTTATCATATTTGCAGTCTGAAAGTATTTCTCATTGATACCCATTATATTACTGAAGTATATGTCAGCACACCACTATAAAGCAACCTTCTCTCAGGCACTTTCCTGAGATGGCCAGTGACCAAGTGTTAAAGCTGAAAATCGCTCCTGACATTCAAGGTGATCAAGGATGAGGAACAAACTGGGATTTTCATACTCTGTTGCATGCAAATAGGAAAATTGGAAAAGCAGCTTCATACTTTGTGAATACGGAGCAGAGTTAATAAAGCTTTCAATTTCATTTTGGTGAAAGAACAGAGGTTTTCTCAAAGGTTTGACTCAGGAGCTAAAAAAAAAATAAAATGTAAACAGCTTTGGTAAAGCTTTCTTGTTGAAATCTGACAATGTCACCCGTTTCCTTAACTTAAATGTCTTTATTGCTCTGAGCAAGTCTTCTTTCCTACTGACAATGAAAGACTGACAGTCTTCCAGAATAGTGTCAACTCCTGTGTACCATCAGGAACTTCATGAGTAATAGGAGAATATAAAAATGAGACATTAAAAAAAACTTGCTTTTGTGTTTTGTGGCATATTGTTAGTTTAGGACTTCTCAAATCCTACATCTTTAAAAGAACAAAGAAACCAAATGAAAACATGAAACATTTGTGAGTAGAAGCTATGCCCATAGTACTAAAACAGTCATAAGAGTTCAGCTTAAACCCAGGAACTTAAAATAATTATACTGCTTTACAGTGGCATCACAAGATAAAAAAAAAACTGTGTTGGTAATTTTTGTATCAAACATGTGTACAGGTTTTTTTCTGCGGTATCCTTGTAGGCTCAATAGCTAGCAAAAAAGCAGAAGCAGGCAGGCACGCAGAAGGCAGTTAGACATTAAGGAATGTGTAGAATCAAAAGTCTAGATCCATACCAAAACTGAGATGTTTTCAGATTAAACCTTTGCTCCTGGCCTATTTCTGTTTCACAAATGCAGTAAATACATGGCCTAATTTCTCAGTGCATACTATTTAAAGTAGTTTGATATTAGAAAATGAATGTCTATACAATACTGTTTATTTTAGTAATCTCAGACTTGGAGATGGGATTCGGTTCCCATTTCAGACACGTCTAATTTGAGGCATATGCAGTGTAAAAGTTTGCATTTCACCTAGCTCTTTAAACTTACATAAGATCCGTGCTGATCTTTAGAAGACCCTGTCACATCTTAGGTGTGTGATTTTTAGACAGGAAGGTGATGGTTCATTTTCTCATTCATTGCTGTCGAATGCCCCTTATGCCTGGGTGTCCTGCCTGGCCCCCAGGTGCCACTCTGGATAGTTTCCCATCAGTACTGTGTCTGATGTCATAACCCCATGTAGGTTTCTTAGATACCTAAGCCATCTCCGCGGTACTAAATGCTGATGTGGGGGCAACTGAATCAAGCTGCTTGAGTTAAGTGAGTTGAATGCTACCCAAAGCTGAGCATTTTACCAGCCAAGAAACCTAATCTAAGTCACCTCTGCTTTGAGTGAGGAAGATCAAGTTGGATCAGATGACCTGCAGAGGTAATTTCTGACCTCATGTATGAAATCTAGTGGCCAGCAGGGATATCTGAAAGTCTATTTGCAAACTGCAGAAAGTAGAATTTTGCTGTGTCTTATCTCTACTTACCTTTCTCTCATAAAGTGAAAATATATTGGTTGATTTCTCAGTTTTCTGTCAGATGAGGAATTTCAATTAATGTGACCCATCATTTTCCACAGAAAATAATGAGAAAAAGAAAAAAAAAAGTGTTCATAAAACAAAGCAATAAGATTTGAGAAATTAAAAACTTGTTAAGATACTACCTACTTTTCACTTTCTGTGAAACCTGATTTTGATAAATACTGAAGAAACTGATGAAGTTAACCTTATGCACAGCTTGTTTCCATATTTGGGATATCAATAGAAAAATTTTATTTGTTCAACCAGTCTGCCTTCCTGTTAGTTGGGTACTATTGGTCTACAACTTTATTTAACAAAAATTAAGCAAATTCAAAATCCTTTAAAAACCCAGGTTGAAGTCCTGGTGTATTGAAATAAAAGAGACTTTTCTTTTTTCTTTCTTTAATTCAATTTGTTACAGTACAAAGTTTCACCTACCATTCAGTCTGTGGCTCTAGACCTCCACTGCAATTGCTGCATGGGGTGTGTGTGTCCAGAATGCTTTGTGACAGAATATGATTGTAGACCTAAGGAATAATGATGAAGTAAATCAAGTATCCCTGGAAGAATGGCAGGTGGAAAGAAAAAGAAAAGCATATTGAAGGTAAACTATAATTTTCTCTAATCATTTCCACTCAGTGTAAAAACAGATGTGAAGCATATGGCTTAAGGACCAAGATTAACAAACCAAACCAAAACAAAACAAAAAAAGAAAAAGAAAGAAAGAGAAGGAAAATAAGAATAAAAGCTTAACTAACTTTAAGAATATGAATAAATGTGAGTGTGTTGGAGAACTGTGTTGCTCTGCAATTCTTGCCAATGTCTAGGCTAGACCCAGCTAGGGGAGGCAACAGTTTGAAAAAATAATTATAGCCATATTTGTATGGGACAACGAACTCTTCCAAAAATCAATTGAATACTCACTCTTTTTGTGTGTTCAAAATAAAAGGAAAACAACTCCGATTTTATAGCATGTCATTTAACCTCTGAATGCCTCCAAATAATCTGGACTCTGTCCATCAGGATCTTCAGTAATGAGGGTTTTTTGTGGAACAATTAGCATATTAAGCCTTGCACAACCCAACCCCCCTTTTAACATGTGAATGTCATCATTTTAGTTGCCATTCCTCAGAGTACCCCAAGGGGCTGAACTTCCAGGAACAACATTGCATAGCAAAAGGATTTTTCTGGTGTAAACCTGTTGAGTGAAACCATTGCCACATTTGATCTCAAGCTAGGTGAAATGTTGGTCGGCACTGTGATGCTGTTCCTCTAAGTTTCGTACTGCCTTCGGTAATGCCATAAACCAGATAGAACAGTTTGGTGCAGAGAGCACCGAACTGGTGTACTTGTTAAGATGTATTGAATTTAGAAGGACAACCCCATCTCCAGTAAAAATATGATCACAGTATTTTTGTGTTGGAATTATGCTGCCATGTGTGCTTTTCTTCTTCATTTAAAGAAAAAATAATGTAGAAAACGTACTGACTGAAAATTTGGAAAATCTTCCTGTCTCCCATGCTTATGTATCACGTTGTATTTTAGATTATTTTGATGTTCATATGAAAACCACATGGAACCTAAATAAATACATGGAATTGTGGAATGTTGTGTTTCCCATTCTTCAGTATTTACGTAAAAAGGAAAACCAATATATGTTACAGAGTTGTTCAGTTAATGCTTGATATCTCTCCTACATCAAAAATATATTTTTTTATGTCTGATTCTTTGGAATCCTTCCATACTGGTCAGCACTGCAGGAAGAGCAAGCTGGTGAAAGTCCGTAGCGTATCTACTGGCTATTCATGCTGAGAAACCCTGAATTACCTAAAATATATCGAATGAAGAGGAAAACAGAAGAAAACCCTCTTCTTTTTGTAATATTGATTTGCCTATGTGAAACTGGTTGCAGCTGTATGAAATTGTTTATGTGGCTCTGTGATAGTAATGACTACAGTACAGGAATTGTGAACTTTTTAAAGCACTGTTAATTCAGATTTCATGACAGCTTTAGAAAAGGAAGTATAAATAACAAAACATATGAATAATGGGAAGCAAACAGCTTCAACTCACAGAAGGAGGGTAAAAATGCACTAGTGTTTATTTACTGCAAGGGAGAAAAAGAGTTCTATTGTACCTACTAGGAATATTCTGTTGTTGCCCCAGACTCCTACTGTCTCTGGTAGGCAGACTATTGAGCTTTGAAAGCAAAATGGTAATTGGTTTGCAATAGAATTATAGAGTAAATTTACTCCTATAATTTACTAAATGCCATTTTGAATACTTTCAGCATGATCCCAAAAAAGAACTAAGAACTCTTGCAATCCTCAGTGATCAATGGACAATATTTGTGTGAAGTAAACCAGAGCAGAAAGAGGCTAATGCAGATGGATGTGCTTCCATCTCACAATGAATCACTTTGTCTATAAATTATGTCTGAACCATGCTGTGGGTTAGAATTGACCCAACCAAAGGTGTGGGCTAGGTGACACTTTAGTTTTCATACAATTTTCTCTTGCTGAGTTCCATCAAGGACCTCAAATGGAAGTTTAGAATAGAGGAACCTACAACACTGAAAATTGTGTTGTCTCTAAGAGTTTACAGTGCTGAGTTACTGACCTAAATGAACTATAAAAAGAAAAGAAAGACGGGCACATCAGAGTGGGGTTTGTGTCAGCCAGCCCATTGAGGGACAAGGTCTCAGACAGGAAGCACTAAAAAGTGTGTTTGGACCTGATTTTCACCCAGACTGAGGTGCTCATTTCCGAACTGCAGAAACCAGGATTCACATCCTAAGCCTTCTGCTTGCTTGTGATGTGTGCAATAGTTAGATGCTATGGTTAGTTGTCTGTAATCATTGCAATGGGTGGGTATTCAGAGAGGTATGTTAGGTATTAATGTAATGGGAATACAGATTAAAAAATGATATTTTTTATTTTCCTTTTAGGGAATCAAACATTTCACATATTTCCACAATTAAGTTTAGAGATTTCTGACATTCAGAAACAAAATAACTGGAGTGTTTATATATTTTTTTTTTCCCTTTCTTATGATCCAAACCTTATTTTCCCCCCACAATCTTAGTTTCTTTGTTTAAAACCCCTGTCCTGGATGTTCTGGAAACATTTTTTAGTGACCTCAATTAGAAAATACAGAGAAAAGAGACAAAGAAATGAATTTTTAATTTCTTTTACTACAGCAGAAATAAGAAGAAATAAGAAATAAAGGGCACCTAGTCAGTACTTACACTGAAAGATAAAATCAGAATTTTTAAAAGTCTTTGTGATAAGAAATATATATAAAAGCAAATACCAAATAGCAAACAATAAAAAGTTTATCACCACCAAAGTCAATGCACAATGGTTCACAGATATTTCTTCTATTTTCAAGCATAGTAGCAAGATTTTATTTCAGAGGGTTTTAAATATCAGGTTCAAAGCTCTGATATTAAATTGATAACTGGCTGAAATGAATTTCTGCATTTTAAACTTGCTTTTATAATTTGACTCTTTTTCAGAGTTAAAGCAATCATGGTGATAACAATTTAAAATTAAAACAGCCAGAAGAAATGCTCAGATTGGCAGCACAAAATGTTTGATAACGGTTCAGTACAAGTACTTCAAAGTCCAGTGCAAAGTATAATTATGTCTCCACTTGGCAGATCAGGAGCTCTCTCTTAATTCTCTTTTGATCACTTATACAAGTTTCCAATTCCTCTCATTTAAAAGAAGGTGTGCCTGACCTTCTAATACCAAAGATCTTATAAATGTTGCTAAATTTAAATTTATTTCCTAAACCCGGGATTATCCCTCTTTTTTGCCCATGTTAATCAACACAGATCAGTTAAGCTTGAAGCATGCAAAGCTTTTTCATGGTAAGCATTGGGTTCTTTTTATCAGGGCTATATCATAGAACTGCTGTACAACTTTCACTCAGACTTGTAAAAGCTGGTAATAAAGAAAATTGGAAAAAAAAAAAAAGCAGCTTTGCTGTCTTGTGGAAATTATGAACCAAAAATCACAAGACATGATTTAAAGTAACCTCTGAGGTTGTGGCCTTATATGGTTGGTTGGCTCACAAGGATCAAAGGTAGGAAATAAGGAACTGTTTCCATTAGAGGAGAACAATCCACTCGCCTGTAGCATGGGGTCAAATGAGGCCTTGATTCTTATCAAGACAGCAATGAAACAAGTGAAGTAACTGTTTTTTTTGATAAAGAACATCACTGTGGAGGATGAATAGAATCTGGAATTTATTTCATTGTCCTTTGCCAATAATACATCCGTTAACTATGGGAAGCACATTTCTATGCTGCAGAGATTAAAAACATTCTAACCAGAACCAGCTGCCAACCAGTTGCAAATCACGTCTTTCATAACTACACTAATTCAGCTTGAAATCCTGGTGACTTTTTCCTGAAGTATTTGTCATTAGAAATAAACGTCAATTTTAATCAACAAAACGGAAATGTATTATTGCAAAACTGATGAGCATACTGAAACATTTGCTGCATCTCCAGATTGCAATAGGACATTGTGTTGCCACATTGGGTTCTCATGACCACATCAAATCTACCTTCTGTGGTACAGCTCAGCTTCCTTCAGCATGGTGAGTTGAATATGAAGTCTATTTTCCCTTCAAAGGATCTGATAGCTTGGAGCTATGGTTTTAGGGAGAGGGCTATGACACAAAGAAACTGTCTATGAAAGAGATAGGCTATGCAGTAAAAGGTATTTTCTCAGTGGCTCTCCCAGACTTTGGGATGATTTTCCACAGGAACAGAGTTACTGTACTGCTCACTACAGTCTATGAACTGCCTTTTCTAAAGTAAACACATATTATTCAGGGTACACTACAAAATGAGACAGAAAAAAAAGAAATTTTAATACTTTGGTGATGCAGGAAGTACAAGCTTCCATATAAAACACCTTGATGACCCCTGCAAAGATGAGTGACTTTCAGACCAGACATAGAATTGGAGCATGATAAGAAAATCAGGCTGCTTTGGGAAAGATTTGACTTAAGATTTCCAAATTATTTAAGACTGGCCTAATTTGCAGCTGTGAAAGTTGACTGAATGTCCTCTTAGCTTGTAATTTCACTGGCATCAACTAGAATATTTTTAACAGAGGTCAGCAATTACTTTTTGTTTATACAGCATAATAAAGTAAACATTCAACTTTTTTTTTTTTGTTAACTTTGCAGCTTAACAACAGATTAATATTTCAAAAAATTGCCTGTGGTTTTGTATTTTTAGCAGTTTGGAAAAAACCCCAAATACAACATTTTTGGTTTTTTTATCATTTTTTTTTTTTTTGTTTGTAATAAAATTTTGTTTAACTTTTTTTTTTTTTTTCTTTTTTTTTTTTTTTTTTTAAGACAATGATTAGATATCTTAAGCTGCACGTTGTTTGGAATTAAATAAATGGAATGAGACAGTGTGACCAAATTGGCAGAGCATTTTGAACCACACTTCCAGTAATAAGGGGTCAAAATTAGACATGGTCTTTCAGAAATCTTAAATCATTAAGGAAAAAAAACCATAGACATTTATAATCATTACAACATTGTCATTTCTGCTAAATTCTTTAAAGCACATTTTAAAGGGTACTTGGCACTCACTATTCAAATTATTGTTTTTTAAAAAATTAGCTAGATAGGTGATGAAAACAATTGCAAATATACCTTTAAATTTTTCCATTACCCTGAAAGTATATGCTATGACCTACATGAAAGTACAGTAAGTCATGTAAAGATCCTGCCATTGACTTTTGTTGCTTCCTTTATCAAGCTTTCAAATCTTTTAAAAAAAAGAAATCACACTTGAAAACCATTAAAACTCCACTTAAAAAACCAGAGTTCATTGAATTTTTTGATACATATTTCATTAGATTAAAGAATTAACCTATGACCCCAGACAGAAAGTGCAAATTTCCAGTTCGTTCTGGAGATTCAAATACTATACTAGATATAAATGAACTAATAGTAGCTTAAAAGTCTGATGATGATTTACACTGAAGGATGAAATTGCTGAATGCCTTTAGATTTAAAAAATTCTCACAGAAGTTCTAGTACCAAACCATAAGTAAATCAATATATCTGTGAGGTCTTGCACCGGAAAATGAGTATGATTTTGGCTTGAGCTTTTTTCTTGGGAACCAAAAGAGAATTAAAAATATTTGTGAATATCTCTTATTCTCTATAAATTTTACAAGATTTCATAATATGCTCCATCAGTCCATGGAGTGGGGCCCTTTTCTCTCAACTGGAACATTTCGATGCCAGTAGTTCTAGACTGAACAAGAAAATCTCCTCCATGTTCACCATACTATAACAATATGAAGCCAGAGTACAGACAGCAAAATATTTGTTGTAAGAAGATGGTCAGATTTTCTTTGTCAAGGAGTTATGATTGGATAGGAGCAGAAAGGAGAGGTGGGATGTAGGAATTTGGTGAAGGAGAAAGGGAAGTGGAATTTTTCAGAGGGAAGAGCAGACAATGAAATTTAGTAGGCTCTGTGCATGACAACTATGAGAGATGGTTACAGTTGAGCAGAGTACCTTTGTGGAAGCAGAGTTGAGCAGCATTGCTTCTGCTTCCCACAGTCCCAGAATAGTTGTGGTCAGAAACTAGAGATCATCTAGTTCAACCTTCTTGCCTACACAGGATCATCTAGACCAGGTTGCCATGTTGAATCAGGTGTCAAGCATCTCCAAGGATGGGGACACCATGACCTCTCTGGGCAACCTCTTTCAAAAGTTATGCTCATCTCTGTTCTTCTCTCCTCCTCCAGAAGACTCTAGAGATTCCTGGCTATCATCAGGGCAGCTATTCAAGACTTCTTGTATTTCCAACTGATTTTAACTAATGTCTCTGGCTTTGTGCTCTCTTAGGCACAAACAGTATGGACTGGCCAGTGGACAGAGCACACCGAACCAGCCAGTGTCCTAGAATGATTATTGCTTTCATACAGTTTTGGCTCCAGACTGGTTTCATTGTATTAGCACTGAATTCATACTGATTTTTTTCTGTCTCATATCTTGGAGTATTGATCCTCACAGTTCACAGACACCTCCCTACCTTTTCAGAAACCTCTTTGGGTTTGACATAGCAAACATTGAACTGGAGTCAGTAAGTTTGGCTGGATTCAAGCTGAGTTGATCCATACTGCCCAGGGAATTTTGTAGCACAAACATTGTTGAGGATTTACATTGTTCAAGTCCATCAGTATTTTGGATAATGGAAAGCTAACTTTATGTTCATTGAGATACACTATTTTAGGAGGCATGGCTCACTCTTGCTTCATAGAATCATGCAACCATAGAACAGTTTGGGTGGGAATGAACCTTTAAAGGCCATCTAGACCAACCCCCCCCTCTCATGGGTAAGGACATCTTTCACTAGATCAAGTTGCTTAAAACCTCATCCCACCTGATCTTGAACAGCTCCAGTGATGGTGCACCCACAACTTCTCTCAACAACCTTGCAGTGTCTCACCACCCTCATTGTAAAAAATTTTTCCTTATGACCAATCTAAATCTACCTTCTTTCTGTTTAAAACCATCCCCCCTTATTCTGTCACTACTGGTAAACTTTCTCCATCTTTCATATCAGCCTCCTTTATAAATTGAAAGGTCACATTAAGATCTCCCCAGAGATTTCTATTCTCCAGGCTGAACAACCCCAACTCTTCCAGCCTTTTTTTTCACAGAAGAAGTGTTCCAGCCCTCTGATCATTTTCATGGTCCTTGTCTGGACCTACTCTAACAGGTCCCACACAGAAACTAGGTATGGTGGCATATACTTTTCTATCTCTCTGAAGCGAAATAGCTACTGTTACTCCCTTTCTACTGCCAGCTCAGGCCTAGATATTACCTCTTTCCTACCTCCTTAGCTAGTCTTCTGCTGAAAGATGTGGGGGGGGGGTTTCTATATGCTTCCTGTGAATAGTTTTTTCTACTTCCTGTGCCCTAGTTGGACAGTTCATAGTTTTTGTATATTTTTGGTTCTTCTCTCTTTAAACTTGCCACTGTATATCTGGCTCATTCTCCCTCACCCTTCCCCCAGTCTTGATTAGGAGAACATAAAATGGGATGTAGTCCAAAGAAGTGCATCTGGTATATTTTTTAATTTTGGCTCAGCCATCCGACCAGAAGTTGAAGAACGGAAGGATTGAAGCCATCTGGCAGCAGCAGTGTGAGGAGATACTGCTGTTTTATTTTTTAATGGCTCCCTCCCAGCTTTGCAAACCACTGATTCTGTTATTGCCTTAATTTAAGTTACTCTTGCAGCTGTGGCTAAATCTTTGGCTTCTCCTTATCTCCTTACACCATAGTGAAGGAAGTGTAAAATTATTAATTATGAAATCATACTGTTATTGATTTTTTAAATATTTAGAACCTTATTTCATATCTTATTACACTGAATTGTATGCAGGGAGTTACAGTATTTTCTTGTGTATGCTTCTAACATTTTATTGGATATGGTTTTCACCTTAATTTTGGACATATATTAAAATCTAAACAGTAGATCTGAGTAAGCTGAACATGACACTAATTATCTAAAAAGGATATCTAAAAACTCCAGGGTCTCAGTGAGTCAGTCATTTCATTCCATGAAATAAAGCAGCAAATATATGGCAACAAAAGAAAACATTGCAGCTCTGCACTCTTTCTGCCAAACATATCAAAAGACTTTTATTCAGATGTAACACAACCTATTCTTCTGCCCAGTACAGAAGTCTCGTCTCTTCTGTATATGCACACATGAAATCAGGTGAATGAACAGAACGCATTTTTTTTCTTCCAAATAAAGGTAAAACATTCCCTAAAAGGGAGACTTCAGTGAGGTGGATATCCTTCAGTTTCTTCATAGTCTGTGTAAGTACTTTGTAATTACATGTAGTTCATGAACACAAAATGTTCACACATGCACAAACACCGTCATTCAGGAAGAGGCTCCCAATCTGTTGTCCTGAGTCTTGTGAGTATACATTTTTTCTTTTATAAAATCTGTTGTAAAAAAAATTTCTTGTGTGTTACAATGAACACGTAGGATGCAAAGCAAAACTAATACCAATATCAAATATTCTTACTACAGTAATCTTTATCCTTCTTTCCCCAGTAGTCAGTTCCCTAATCTTACCAGATTTTGATTCTTGCTGCTTTCCTGGCCTTTGCTATTTCTGAAGACCTTTCTTGAAAAAAACTGTCAGTGACAGCTGCAAAAAGTAACATCACCTTGAAATAATACCCGGAGTATTTTTTGTGATTTCTTTATTCATTAATCTTATTTCATTTGCATTGTTGCATGTAGCATAGACATAAACATAGATTTATCTGACATGAAGAAACATGTAGAGGATACGTTCAGATTTTTCCTTTGTTGCAGCTTCTACTTAGAAAGTTTTCAGAATTTTCAGTACTCAGAACATGAAGCAAATTAAACATGTTTTTCAGGAGCAAAATGCTTCAGAAATGCAATAAGTCATTTAGAGGAAGCTGCAAAACAGTTTGAGATATCTTTCACTGGAGCCAGTTTATTTCGGTCAAATTCATTAAGCCCCGATACAAACACCTCTATTGCAGAGTCTAACAAAGAATTGTTAATTCATTTTAAGTAATTCTAATTCATTTTAAGTAAACCAAGAAGTTCTTTGAGCACCAGAACTCATGAAGCCTGTTTTCCTATGGATTTGCTTCTTATGGTTGACTACAAGCTTTGATTGAAACTTTCCCCATAAAGTACCTTTTCTATGTGAGTAACTTTGGTGTTTGGTGACGGGGAGACTTAGCTGCAGTCAGCATCAGCCCACAGTTATCAACATTTCTAATATTTTTTTATCACTTTGGCTATGTGTTTCTTAAAGAAGCCTCTTCATCTGTGAGAGCTTTCCCTTATGCCAAATTTGATTGAAACCTGTTACAGTTTTTCAGTTTGTAGATTATTGTTTGCTAGATTATAGGAGAGAAAGAAAGAACAGAATAAGACAGAACAAAGAAAAAGATCAAGGAGAGAGTAAGTATGACTGTATAAACTTTGTTTCCTTAGGACATTGTAATAAAATCTTCAATAATAGAATTTAAATCTATCATAGCCATAATCATATCTGATGTCAAATAATACTTTTCCTGTACTACCATATAATGCTTTCCAGTCCTGATTCCACCCCATCACCAGTTACCTAAGAAAATCTTCAGCAGGTAGAGAACAAGCAAAAAGCTTGCTTTTAGACTTGAGAAGCATTTTTAAAGTAAGGGCCAGTGGTTTAGAAGATGTAAACCAGTGTGGATTTGTGGACAAGATAATTCTGATAGCTTTTTGTGCACTATGAAGACAAAAAACAGCAAGTAAATGTCATGGTTTAACCATGGCCAGCAACCAAGCACCACTCAGCCACTCTCGCTCTCCCTTCTCATCCAGAGGGATGGGGAGGAGAATTGGAAAGGGATGCAAAACTTGAGAGTTGAGACAAGAACAATTTAAGAAATAAAGCAAAAGCCGCACATGCAAGCGAAACAAAACAAGGGATTCATTCCCCACTTCCCATGGGCAGGCAGGTGTTCAGCCACCCCCAGGAAAGCCGGGCTCCAGCACATGTAACGGTTACTCAGGAAGATAAACACCATAATGCTGAATGTCCCCACCTTCCTTCTTTTTATCCCAACTTATATACTCAGCACAACATCTCATGGTATGGAATACCTCTTTGGCTAGCTTGAGTCACCTGTCCTGGCTCTGTCCCCTCCCAATTCCCAGTGCCCCTCCAGTGCTCTCACTGGCAGGGCCCAAGAAACCGAAAAGTCCTTGACTGAGTATAAACATCACCCAGCAACAACTAAAAACATCAGTGTGCTGTCAACATTGTTCTCACATCAAATCCAAACTACAGCCCTGCACCAGCTACTGAGAAGAAAATTAACTCTAAACCAGGACAGTAAGATACATACTTTCTACCCTGAGTAACTGCCAAAGTGTAGAAATAAAGGACTGGCATAGACAAACCCAAAATCTCAGTCACTGTGATAACACCTATGGCATTATTTGAACAAGTAAGAAAATCTCTTCAGGAATGATTCATTGCTAAAGTACTGAAATACATAAGGATCAACACTTGTACAAACAGTTGTGCATACAGTTCATTGATTCTCAAGTGCTTTTACAATACTCTCATGGGACTACCAAGAACTTGATATGCTGCCACTATATGAAAATGTGTTCTTTCAAATAATCACAGTATATCATTTTACCTGTCAAAATTATGACAACTGGGAACAAGGCTGAATACAATGTGGACTTAACAAGAAGTAATTTGGAAACTACCATGGTAGGTCTGTGGACTATGACATATTGAAACTTCATGGGCTTTCATGAAGCTTCTTATTTCATGCTTTTCTTACCCATTTCCTTTGCAATGCAAAGGAGAAATGGCACTAAACAGATTTTACTCAAGAAGGATATCAAAGAACCAAACATATATATACAGCAAATTATACCATTATCACATTCTTTGATAACAGTATCTGAATATCCTACCTGCCTGCTTCTGATCCTTTTTCCCTTCACCAGGGTGTTATTTTACCATTAGAAACATATCTTAATGTTTTCCAAAATCCAGGATAATCTGAGAATGTGTGTGTGTACTGAGAGCATACATGTGCTATTCATGCTAATTGACCCTGATCCCTCACAATAAGGACATTGAATGAAGTTTTATTTCTTATGAATACTCTTACTTGCATGGCTTATTTGCTAACCATGGGAGGTGGGCATTTAATCTGTCAAACATTTGTAAAACACCAAAAGCAATGCAACCTTTGACCTGGGTCACTGAAACTGCACCCACTTCTTGTGATTTTTCTATTTGCCCAGCCTGTTTCATATATTTGTCTCATGCCTTATGAAGCATGCAGGCAGAGCATGATCTTTGACATTCAGCCACCTGTGCCCCATACTTTTTGTGTGAAAGAAATAAATGACAGGTCTAGAGATTAAGACCAGGCCTCTCTCTCTCTCCCCACCCACCCCCTTGCACCCTGTTTTTTCTAAATTCAGGTGTTTTGCCAGATGAGCTGCAAAATCTAGCTGTGCTTTAAGTTACAAAAGTTTGTTTCTATTTCCACTGAACTTTTGCTAGAGATGTAGCTTTAAATGACCAACTATCTTTATGTTTTGTGCAAAATAAATGGGATTAGATCATTTTCCCAATAAAATTAATGATAAAGTCATCATTGGCTTCAGCATGAATTATGAAAGAGACATGATACTGCTTTTTCACAGTACATTAAAGAAAAAAATATGATTTTTTCATGTGAACCATATTTTTATTTCTCTCCTAGCCTTAATGCTACAGCATGCTGACTCTTTCCTACATTAATATAGGAATATTATTACTTTTAGTCATACTTTGGCTCAAAACATTTCTAAGTGGAGAAAAAATGCAAAATGGCTCATTTTATCTTTGCATTATTTACTTATACTTACTGCTATTAAGTAACGTTAAGCCAGTAAGTAAGAATGATCTTGCTTAACTTTGGTTGTTTCAAGGTTGGACATCGTGGCCAAGGTACTGCTCCTGGTTCCCCCATAGTCAAAGCAGAGAGACAGTATTATCTTTGTCTTGGCTGAGTCATTCAGCGGAGGTGAGACAGCCTTCACAGGGAGGGGGAAATTCATCTGGGCAGCTTCAGGCATAGGTATCCAGTCCTGTTGTAGAGATTCTTGGGTATCCTGTTGGGTTATCATCTGCTCTTCTGGAAGGACACAGATCTCTCTTTCATAGGTTATATGTGTTGACCAAATGTGGATGTCTCAATAACATCAGTGTTGTGTCTCAAATGATACAACATGCTTTCATTTAGGAAACAGAACCATGCCTGCATTCTAGACAGCTTACTTTTATCTAGTGGTAATTCACTGAACCTCAACTCCAGGTGTGAAGAAAGAGAGATTTCACGGGTGCTGCTCCCTGCTCCCACATTTTCTTTATGCTATGCATAGGCCAAGTACAGCCCCACAGAAGGCAGCGGTCACAGACCAGGCCTGCTCACAGAGAGCTGGTCCTACAATCCCTCTGCTTGGCTTAGCTAAAAAACCTACTGCCTAAATGAACTGCAAAATCACCGTTACATTTGACAGCAGAATAACACCTCCTAACAAGCTGGAGATCCTGGGTAATTATGTGCTACATCTAGGCTGACCAGCAGTTACATGGTTTTGACTGCCACAAAGCCTGTTCCCATTTGTTCATGCTGCAGATGTTGTGTGAACATGCTACACTTGCCTCTCAGCATGCTTCCTTGGGACTTCTTTTTATTGAAATGTGTAGTAGGAGGTGTGATATGTACCCTGAAGTCTCTCCAGTATAATATTGGGTTGCATGGGATGCAGTTACAGTGACCGTTTGAACTCAGAAATCTAGAAGTGTTCTGGTCCATGTTTTGGCCCAGCCTCTCCATCTCTCCCTCCTTTCAGATTCGCTTGCTCCATGTAGCAGGTTTGCGGCCAGGTTTGCATGCTGTCCCCAAGCAGCATCTCCTACTGCCAGTCCTGGAGGCGGAAGAGCAGCCTGGATGGGCCATAGATCTAAGCCCATCAGATATTTTTTTAAATGTTATTTTCTGCTATGTTCTTCAGCTAAAAACTTGTGGAAATTGCTGTAGCAAGGTAAATTAGACTAAACATTCCATGGAATGGGTTTTTAAGACAAAAAGATACATACTCATTGAGGCAAAGCAAGTATCATCTACTACATGATTCCTTGCTCAACTTAAAGTAGCTTCAAAAAGTGATATTACAAATGAAAACCCTCCCATACTCTTTCCATTTAATTCTGGATTCAGCTTTAGCTCCAAAATGTCTCTCTCAGGTTGTTCACTTTTCTCTCTTAATAAGTTGAAACAATATGATTTATAATACACTAAGATTCAGAGAAATTTAAATTTGAAATAGGTCTGGAAATTAATATTAATAACATACTGTACCAACATGCTTCAAGCTGAAAGTTTCTTGCTAGACTGAAGAAGAAAATTTGAGGGGACGCTACCACTCAGGTACTTTAAAGGATGTTGCCTCTCCTGGATAGAGAGTTACAAAAAGGAATGAAAAACAGTAGAATGACATTTCTGTGATACTTTCTGAATACAGAACTGATATATCCCAAGTTAAAATACCCGTGTAAAATGTTATGGTAGAATACAATGCTTTTCCCCTTTGAACCTATACATGTGTGAAAGTCTTTCAAATGTGTCCTTTATAAAAGGGCCTCTCAATTTCAGAAGCAGTATATGTAGCTCAGTACATGTAAAGAAGTGTTGCCAATATAAACACAGTGTTTTCTCCCAAAAAGAAAATTATCCACATAAACCCCAAATAAATCATCAGTTCACATTTACTACTGAGTTTGAGAGGCTCATTTTTCTTCTAAAATTTTTATGTGTACATATACTTGTGTTCTTGAACATATATGCATAGAAATAGCTATTTGTGCATACCTGGAAGTAGGGATGATAAATTTTTGTATTAAAGTTTAAATAGCAGTGAAATAAAGTTATCCCACCATGACTTGAGAATTGTGCGATTCAGTCAACTGGTGATAAATCACAAATTTATCTCTCTCTTTCTCTTAAACATGCATATTCCTCAATTTAAAAAGAACAAACAAACAAAACCATTCCAAAATTATTTAAGTTAAATATCTTGAAAACAAAATTGTGTGAAGGGAAGACCAGCATTTTGTATTTAGAATGGATTAAGAATATATCTACTTTTTATGAACATTAGGAATTTTGCAGCAGTTTGGTGGAAGAAGGATGGAAGAATAGCAATAATACAGGCCATTTCGGTTATTACCCTAAATAATGTGAAGATACTACATATACATAAGAAAATACAGAATACTCCTAGTGTATTTGCTGAAGAATGTAGAAGGTGAGTATGGAGAGAAACAAAGACATTTATTATAAAGTAGAAAAAGAATATGTTACACTGACCAATAATTTTAAAGCTTAACAATTACATTCTTACAGAATACCAAGGAAATGTAAATAGTACCTTTACTAAATCATTGCCTACAATTCTTTATATTGGAAAATAAAACTGCAGAGGCATAAACCGGCTGAGATCAGAAGAGACCTCTGGAAGTCATTGAGTCCAACCTCCTGCTCAGAGAAGGGCCTACTTAGACCAGGTTACTCTAGGCCATGTACAGTGGAGTTCTAAATATTTCCAGTGACAGATATTCCACAACTTATTTGAATAACCTGTTTGAAAATCCTTTTTGTGAATTAAAAAATTTCTTACATATAATCAGAATTTTTCTTGTTCCAGAAGAACTAGTTCTTGTTCTCTTCTATTCATTTCCTCATCTTTTTCTGTTGCAGACCACCTCTGAGTAAAGTCTGGCTCTATCTTCTCTCCAGACCCTTGTAAGATATTTGAAGAGAGCCATAAGGTCTCCCTAGACCTTGGTATTCTCCAGGCTGAACAGGACCACGGCCCTCTATCCTTCTACGACCTCAGCTCTAGCCTCATTAGCCAGCTGCCCTCCTTGATCCAGTATGTCCATGCCTTTCCTGTACTGGGGACCCAAAAACTGGACACAGCACTGAAGATGCAGACTCACATATGCTGAATACTGCGAACCAATTACTTCCTTCAACCTGCTGGTTGTGCTTGTGCTAGTACAGCCCTGTAGTAAGTCTCTCTGCAGCAGGGCACTTCAATAGCTTGTGTTCAACTGGTTGTCCACCAGGACTCCCAATTGGTTTTATTAAAGCTGATTTCTAGCTGTACAGTCCCTCAGGGTTCTGCCTTCCCAGATTCAGGATCCTACGTTTGCTTTTGCTAAACTTTACGAGGCTCCCATTAGCCTAACTCTGCAAACTGTTGAGTAGTCTCTAAATAGTAGCCCTGCACTCCAGTATATCAGGTGCTTTCCCTGCAATTAGAAATAATCTGTGAATACTCTCTTGAAAAATGAATGAAATTAGTTTGGTTTAGTTTAACAAAACTACACAAACTTATCTTTTTAATGAATATACATTGCTGCTCTGTTCTAGATATTCAGAGGCTGCGACTAGGAACTAGGCATCATTTTCCAGTTGTGGAGGTCAGTTTGTGGTAACAGTAGAAGAAGCAATAGTGTTACTGATAAATAAATCCATGGAGAAAATGTGGCTGTTCATGCTATTTAAAAAAAAAAAAAAAAAAAAAAAAGAGGATGTTGTCATATGTTCAGGGACCGAGGCAGCAGTATGCAGGATGTTAGAAATCTGGATTCAGTTCACCCATCTGCATGAATATTTTCAAACCTACGCCTCACACTTATAAACATAAAAGGGCTCTCTCAATGTCTCATGTTGACACTGTTCCACTGCACATACTCAATTAAATATTTACTGGAGAGACGTAGTCCATGCATTACCATCTCCTGGGAGAGTGTCCTAGCTAGAAGCCTGGAGAGCTATTCTCTATCTCAATGGTATTTTGAGTATTTTATCTAAAGTGGAGCAGTGTCAACAGGAAAGGTTGAAATAAGCTTCCTAAGCATATGTTGTAGTCTAACTGTTCACATCTTTGTCCAATTAAGAATGGGGACTGAAACAGCGTAAATAATCTTTCAGGTAAATTGCCTAATCATCAGGAGTATTTTCAAATGTCTCCTTCAATCTTTCTGCCTGGAGTAACTTTTTATAAATTACTTAAATACATGTTGAGATAACATATAATAGAATGACTCTGTTACCTGACAGTTGGTTGGGATATTTCGTAAGCTGGAAGACTGTTATTCAAATGTCCTTGGGCAAAGGAAGAACTGAGCTGCTGAGCAGGACATTTTATAGCGTATATTTTCTCACAGTATAAGAAAAAAATAGAGATATTAAAGTTTGTTTGAAATCAATTCCTTTTTAGAAGAATAAATTATCATGTGTAACCCATGTGCTCCTTGATAAAAACAGGTTTTGTCATATATTTACTGTCAGAACATAAACCTGTCATATAAATGTTTTTCTATAGGTGTAAGTGCCTCATACCCAATTACTTCACATCATGCAGTTAGATTTACTCTGCCTCATGCAAGAAGTTAGAACTGTATTTCTTGACCAGAAATATTTTCAGTTTCAATCTTAAACTGACACCTTGGAACTTTTTCTGAATTGATGGTCTTGCAAACTGAATAATTACAGGAGATTCTGAAAGGGAAACAAACCTCCAAAAGAAACTTTGTGGCTGTTGTGTACTTTATCATTTTTGAAAAAGGCTTTCGAGTTTTCCATGCCTCTTGTGTTATTAGCAGTACCAGATTGGTGGTTTTGTCTGCAAGCCAGACTATAAATCACCATCAGTGTTAGGCATGATATTCACTATTAATGCCTTGTTTTCCCTCCTGAAATATCTTTTTTTGCTTATTTTCTCTTGATCCTTGGCATTCTGCTGACCATCAATCAAAAGAACAAGTTGGACATTCCTCTCTGTCTTGCCTCAGTGAACCCCTGATTTTCTTGACCATTAACCACTCTCTGGAATGTACATTTACTGTCAGCATCTTTAAGCCCCCATATTCTCCGCTCCCAGCTACCCTTCCTGGCACTGGGTTGCAAAGCAATATTTCACCTATACTGAATGAAGAGCATGTCATAGGCTGTTTGACATGGTCTGGGAGCACACAGAAAACCACTGATGCACAACCCACTTTTATTCCACAGGCCTGTGGGAGCCTACAGGGATAAGAAGCCTTTCTGCTAGGCCGAACACACCACCTCACACACACAAAACAAATATTCCTGCCTTTACTGTTTAATAGGTTTCATATTCATGTAGAAAAGGATTGTAGACTGATGTTTATCTAAAGATGTATCTGGAGAGACGTTTTCTTGAAATGTGTGAGTAAGCTTGATTTCATGCACCAGCTGTTCTCTTTCTTTATAAAAATGCAGTGTTTACTGGAGTGAGGAGCAGTCTGCATTCATTATTCAGGAGCAAGGAAGTTTTGGCTTTTTCTTGAGCTTCTGCAAAACCCTTCAAAGGGAAGGCAAAGGAAAATGGTTCAACACAAGTTCAGTTAGGTGGTTAAATAATTCATAGTGGCATTTCTCAGAAGGCTGCTAATTCAAAAGCTTTCTTTTATAAAATAGATTTGCCAATAGGACCTCTTTCCTTATTAGGCTGCTTGTTTTTTATGGGCTGAAAGCTTATACGTGTTTTCTTATATACACATACTATATCAGTCTGCTGCAGCATTATCTTAGTCATGTTTCTTTATCACTTAAGCGAGCTATTAACTTTTCAAGTAAGAGGCTAAGAAAAGTTTGAGATTCACTGTTCAAAGCATTCTAACTTATTCATGGTATTTACTTGTCCATACACTATCAATGTAGACTCAGTAGTTCTGATAAAAATTTGAGCCTTGATCCTAAATGTAGTCTTCATAGCTATATGGTTCTTTGTGTGTAGATTTTATTACACTATTGCAAATTCAGGAATTGACTTAGGTATGTAATTGATTTGGCATGATGTATGTAACAGCAGTATTCCTTCCAGTACTAGAAGAGGCATGGCACCTCTCTTAATCAGAAAGATCCTATTTCCAGCTATCCAGTGAAGTATCACTTAGCTAAAAAATACTTGAATTATATCAGAACAACAGATGACATTAATTAGAATTAAGAACCACAATAACTTTTTAGTCACATGCCAACACCAGAGAAGGAAGCTGGATGATGACCTGGATGAGTTACCACCACCAACACTGCAGTTTAAACATCTGTCATCTGATGACTAGACACAGTGGTACCTCCCAGATACTTTGTTCCACTTAAGCAATGCAAAGTACCCATAAACCTGGCTTAACCAACCTGTAAAGCCAAGTTTATGACTGCTTGGCATTGGTAGAATTATAAGCAGCAGCTGTCATGTAGCTATGAGCTTGATCTGTGCCTTCTAGGCCTTTGTGTCTCACATTTTGTGCTTTAAGGAAATAATGGATGTATGTGTATGTAATTCTCTTAGAGAAATCTTGCATGTGCTTGCACGAGTTGTTAAATACTCATTCTTGAATTTGCCCATATATGAAAGTCCACATGTGGCCATAGTGAGTTGTAATTTAGAGTGGGATTTTTATCTTTCAAATTTAGCTATCTAAACACTGAATTCTGAGCTCATCTTCCTAGATTCCCTGTGTAGTGAGTGGAGAGAAATAAGCAGGGGTTGTTCTTATATCTCCAAGTCTCCATTATAGCTTGAGCTGAACTGCCTTTTAGAGTTTCCTATTACAGGGAACCTACATAAATATATTCAGACTTAAATTTCTAATTTTTAGGTATCTAAATTTTACATTTTTTAGTTTCTTATGACTTGCACCCTTACTAAACAGAAAAGCCATTAAATGGCCAGCACTAAGCTGTATCAACTACAAGGTCCTCTGGCAAGAGGAAATATTTTATGCCACAAGATATTTCTGTTTGCTTCTCTTTGTTCCTTACTGAGCACATTTCATCCATGGAAGAGGAAGAGGAATTCCTAGTCCCTTCATTTCAATTTGTATCAGTCCTACTGAGAACAAGACCAACAGTTCAATTGCTAACAGGCTATGAACCATAGCTGAGAATCAGCAAGTTGTACATATACTGTTATTCTTAGATGGATGTACTTTAAGGGATTGATATATTTTTTTAATATAGATATTATCATTTTCCTCCTTCATCATGTTTTCCCTTATGTGACAACTCATATTCTCCTGCTCTAAAAGTACTGTTTGCAGTGGTAATATGATAAAAAAAAGAGCTTTCCTATATTTTTAAAAGTTATATTAATAACAGGACATAAAAGAATGACCTAAATTCTCCTTATACATACAGAGCTCTGTCATCATTAATAAAAAGGGTTTCTTTCTAGAAATTACATTTTCTTTTAAATCCAATTTAATAGGAGAAAGTTGACTTCTATTAAAGATCCTGTTTTTCTTTTGAGGCTAGGAAAGACCATACTAATAAAATTTCCATGAACTTCTAGGCAAACTTACTTCCATATAAACCAGATGTCTATTCTTTCTTATACAGTAGATTTGTTGAGATATTTGCATGTAGACAAAAGCCAAATTAGGTAGCATTTACTTTTGTTTCTTTTTCCATCACATGAAACAAAATTAGTGAAGAAAGCAATATGTGCTCATTTAAGAGAGCCTTCTCTGTTTTTTTTTAGTTTTCTGTAGAAAAGATCTTGCTAAAGAGAAATAAACCATATACATAGAGCATGCCCTTTGTTGCCTGAATGCAGATGCTCCACTGGATTCAGTTCTTAATACTTTTTTGTGATAGAAATATGTAGACTTTTTTTTTTTTTTTTTTTTTTTTTTTACCCTGCAACGGGTTAATTTAAAAAAAAAAAGTCAAATGCTAAAAACAACAAAAATAATCATTTAGTCAGCCTCAGGATGAAAACTATTGCATAGTCTTAGCTCTCAGAGTGCTTTGGTAGATCTATGCTATGAAAGGTATCCATTCAGAGAACAATTCCCATGCCAGAAATTGCAGATCAGTTTGCATCCCCACTGTTCAGTGATAGTGCCCTATGGAACATACTGAATGCATTTTCCTGCATTGGCCTTCTCTTGGGCCCACCTAGCAAGACCCTGGGATGTAATAATCATTTTTATCTAAGATTTTATTTTTTCATTGGATTTGTGGTTTTTTTTTGAGTTTTTTGTTTGGTTGGTTTTTTGTTTGGTTGGTTGTTTTTTTGGGGTTTTTTTGGGGGTGGAGTGGGTGTTCTTTCTGTTTGTTTATTTAAAGTATCTGATATAATGCAAGGGCTCACAAGAATAATAATCTTTAATGAAGCACAGCATGTGTTGCATGTTTTAGAGAATGGTATGAAGGTATCTGAGGGTGCTGCTGTGTGAGAGACCTGCCTGAGATGACGTTGAATGACTGATTGAGCAGAGGTACAAACCTGACTTCCACTTCCTGGATGTAGTCTTTGGAAAAGTCTTTTCCCAGAACAAGAAAAAAACTTTGTTTCATCATGAAGAAAACTAATTGGTTTGTTTGAAGGGAGACTCCAGGAGTTAAATTTTCTGCATAATGGGGATGATTTGGGGATTAGGATCTGAACCACAGTAGAGTGGACAGCTGTTCTTCAGTCTCCACCCCAGGGAAGTATGTAAAATTTCAGTCCTAAAGGTTATGGGTCAAAAAGTGGCTCCAAGTAGAAAGAGGCGTTTGTTATTCCTCAGTGTTCATTTCTATGCTTATGCTACTGACTTTGGACTTTGCCTACCTAATATTTTCCCTGCATTCTTCTTATTTACTCTCCTTTTCTTCCCTGATTGTTACACTGAAAACATGGATTATGGTGTGTGAATAACTTTTAAAATGTAAATTCTCAATCTAAATGGTCCCATGATAACTTCTGAATTGGAAACTGAGAAAAAATACATTAGTCCATCCTTCTGTGGCACCAAATATGCACAAGTCCAGTAAGTCCTGTCACTTATTTTGATTATGTCAAATACATTTGATAAATGTGTGTATGATGTTTTTCAGTACATAGATTAAATGGGCACTTTACATTTGGCTATGGTGGTTTGATCAACTTCTGTTCCCACAAACAGTCCATTTCCACAGCTGTCATACATCAGCATGGCTCTGTGGATATTCCTAGTTATACAGATTGACAACTGAGGATTCAGCCAAGTAAGACTGAAATGTTGACTAAAAAAAAATAATTAAAAAAAAATACTGCATGCAAAAGTCTGTTACATTTCACTTGAACAACAAATTAAGCTGAAAATTGCAAAATTTCTGTGATCTAGGGGATAGTTTTCTTTGAGAGATGGTATATAGACTGATATTATCAACTGATCCTAGTTTGCCATGTCCTACTGTTTGAAGGATCTTTCAACTACACCGACTGCTGGGAATTTAAACATTCACCAGGGCTAGAGGGAAAAGTGGATCCTTGGTGTTGTAGTTATTCCGTGTTCATTTGGTTTATTTTTCTTCTACCAAGAAAATAAATTATCATCTCTAAAAAAACTAGTCTAAACTTTTTTCCAATGTGATCATCATATTTCAAATGTTATATCTTAGGGGAAAAAGGCTTGCTATTTTGTTTTTCTTAGCCTAATCAATGAGGCAGAATATTCTAAGAAAGCAACTATTTAATGTAGCTCATTAGCCAGATATCCAAACACAATAAATTATTCTGTATTTCATGAAAGATTTGGTGAGTAATATGGCAGAAGATGATGCCAAGTTATGGGAACCTGAACTGGCCTTATCCCCCCC
>JAVJGJ010000014.1:47024156-47035474 GCA_035590215.1 Microhierax caerulescens
TTGAAATTAAATTGGTGGGTTCCACCCCCCTCCCCCCTCCCCCTCCCCCCCCTTTTCAATACTTTATCAAATGGTCCGTGCTTCACCCCTAAGTACGTTATGCGCACTGTAGCTGTCCATATGCTGCTAAGTGAATCCTAGCCAACATGCCTATAGGACAATGTACCAGCTTTTATAACTCCTTTTCTCTAGTATAAAGGTCATTCTCAACATTATACCTATAAACTTTACCTTTTTGGGGCACTACCTTGTTCCAAACTTCCTCTACTATAGGACTCCATCAACTGCGCAACTTATAGATGCCTGGTGAAAGCCATGAGCATCTCCAGTGTAGGAATCTTATATAGAGAAAGGAGCAGGTTAAATAGTTTGTTCATTACAGAACTGCAAACATTTAATGTGTTAAATGTTCCATGACTGATTTAACAGTTACAGATGCTGGTCCTCATTTCTGTACTTGAACCAAGACTTTAACAATTTAATTCTAGAGAAACATACAAAAAGTAATAAGGACACAAATTTCACTAAAGGAGTTTCATAACTGGTGAATATTTGTAGATTATTCCTTGTTTTACTCCAATCATTACTTATCCCTAATTTCAGCTTTCAGTCAGGGAAGTACTGCTTGCCTCTCTCCTTCCAGGTGCACTCTTGAACATGTAAAATTAAAGCCTTTGGAACAATATTTCTTCCTGCCCAATTCATTTAATGAACAGTAAATGCTAGCATGTTTTTCTGAATTTTGTATGTTTGAAACAACAACATTTCGTTCTTTCCCCCTCCTCCACCAATTTGACGGGAGTCTCAAAAAATTAAGCCAAAGAAAGATATTAATTTGCTTAGACATAACCATTACGAGGTTCAAACATAGCTTATAAATTGTATATAATTTGAAAGCTTTACTGGGATGATATGCACCTGAAAATTGTTAGCTAACACCCACAGACACATTTTATGGCTCATGCTCCGGTCTTTTAACAACCCACAGCAGAGGCAGCTGGAAGAGTCTAAGAATGGTGAACTCTTGAAATTTGTCCTAAGTGGTGTTGAAATTACAGTGACTGAAAGATGTAACAGCTTCCCTTCCCCTTAAAAAGTTGGGAGGTTTGCTTCTTCATCTATTTATTTATTTATTTATTAAGGAAAAGTGACTCTTATCCAGTCCAACAGAAAAACAAAACCAGACAAAGTGATATCTCTGGGACTGCAAATTTAGCCAGCAATACAGCTGCAAAGTTATAAAACAGCCCCAGAAGGACTGATAATTATCAGTATCTGGCATCCTTCCAGGCTTAATGGCCTCCTCCTCACTGGAAACAAAACCTAAAACACATTCCACAAGTCATTCTTTCTGGATATCTCCAGTGTATCTGTATGAATAAGAATACTGAAGCCGTGGAGTTTCTGGGTAGGGAACTACAGCATTTTGCTATAATATGAAAAAGATTGAGCTATATAAGAATTATTTGGTTATTTTTACAAGAGAAGGCTAAAAAAATAATTCTGAAGTATGTTGGCAAAAAAAAAAAAAAAAAAAATATCGACAACCACTTACTTGCACAGCCTGGTCTTAAAGGTGTGTAATACAACATAAAATCTGAGTACATTTAGATGATGGAATTCTATTATTATATTCCCTTAGAAGTATGGATTCACTGAATTCTTTCATGTTGTATCTAAAATATAGTAAATACACACTTACATAATGGGTGTTCTGTTTTGTATTAAGCTGTATAAAATCAGTAGCTGAGCTGACTGCAAAACTCCAATGTTTTTTGATTTTCGTATCTGTTAAACGTACATTTTGAGTTAATTTATACATAGTCATTCCATATGTCCAGTATTTGCAAATAACAAACATCATAGAAATGTCTTACTGAACTTAATAAAATTAAACCAACTTGTTTTCAAAAAATGACATGGGAGTACCTAATTTTTTTTTTCCCCTCAGAAGTTTAGAACTTAAAAGGCAGGTTTTCATAAAACTTTTCAACTGGCACCTAGAATTTGAAAAAGAAATATATCACTCTTCTCACACATCATAGTTTAATGATGCTGCAAAATGTTGCAATTCTTTGTAGCAAATATATTTTTCTATATGGGAAATAATTTTTTTTCTCAAAAGAAAATTATTCAGGAAAAAGGCATACTGAATAGACTGCAACTACTTGATAATCCTAGAACAGAGGTTCTACTTGCATCTTATGGAACTACCTGAGATAGAGCAAAGAGAGAAGCAGGAGACAAGACGGAGCAGATGACTGTTTGTTTGACCTGAATAAAAGTTGCAATGTTTCTGCCATTATAAGGTATATTCTGTGGTGAAGGTTTGAGTGTGTCAAACCCTTTGAAAACTTTGGCCTCCTCAACATGATACACTCATACCACTGAGAACCTATTGTGCCACTAGTGCTTCTAGAGAAGAATGAAGTAGAAATCTTCCTGTCTTTTTTTTTTTTTTTTTTTTTAAATAACAACTGTGAAATTGGCAGTAGCATGGGGTTTATTTTAATACCAACTTGCTCTAAATGCTCTCTCAGGTTTTTATGTGGTACAGCATAGTTTTGTAGCTTAAACATACTTGGCAGGTTTTCTCCTATTTGTTCAAATTGCCCCCCACCCACTACATACATAACTAACCAATATTGAGCAAATACTTCCAACTGTCTTCATACCAACCCAGAGGTCATCTCAATCGGAAAACAGGGGCTCCAGATCGTATTTCCTTTACATCAGCTAATTACAACCATATGTTTTCTGTGGCAGAAAAGGAGGCATGTATGTATCAGACCCATTAACGAGGTTAATTGCTTCTTCCACGGCTGATACTCTGTAGCTTTTTTCCTGCAGGTTAGAATAGTCTGTGCTGCCTGGGTTTAATTATTTTATTGTTGCTTCTGCTCCGTTATTTTGTTTATTGCCAGTGGTGATTTTTAAGCCATCATATGGGGATTCAGCTATTTATGTCTGATAGCTAGGATAGTTTTCTCTCTACTGAATCTTGCCAGGTACTTTTTGGCTTTTTTTCTCCTGTTGCCTTTGTTAGGATGGATGATTTGGAGTGTAAACAGTGGAGAATCCAGGACAATGATAGGAAAGAGAGAACAGGTATGCATCCAATTGGGGTGATGAGGAAGAATTTCACAATACATCACCAGGATTCCCCTCAGCCCACTAGATGAAGGAAATCTAGTGATCAAGACGATCACTTTGGCGTAGTTCATGTACACATCAATGAAATCTTCTGGCATTCAAGAAAACAGAAATCATGTTTGTGAAAACCACACTGAGCTTCAGCTTTGGAGTGTTCTGAATTTGCCCATTCTGCTTCTGTCCTTTCTGAAGACACTTACAGGCTCTGGAGAAGTAAGGGGTCCCCATTTTCCAAACCACAGGCCTCAGGGAGGACCCACAGGATCAAGGCAAGCAGGATTTACTCTACACTGGTAGCCTCATGCACACAATGCAATACCCACATACTAAATATTGCCTTTTGCCACCTGTACTCAGCATGTTGTCACACAGTCATTAACTTCGAAAACTAACACGAGCCAAACAAAAACTTCTAGAATTAATTGAGTTGCCATACGAAAACAATTAAAAAGTCACCTGTTGTGAAAAAACATATTTAATCTAACATGGGTAAAGAGACCACCCAAGATTAGCCAAAAGTTGTGGTTTTCTTCTCCCCTCCTCTACCCAAGCCTGTTATTTGCAATACAGGTGCATTTATATGAATGACTGATTGTTAAAGACTGGGATGATGATCTCATCTCAGCAGCTTTGACTGTCTGGATATTACATAAAATGTTAAAGAGTGATTAGTTAACAAACTTTTTTAATAATCTAAAGAGCAGAAGCAGATAACAATATATTTATCTTTGTGTTTTAAAATACTAGATTTTAAACTAATGTATATATATGACAATATGGAATGTGATTTCTCAAACTTACATGCACAAAATTATCTTTATCCAGGTAGATAATCCCAGCACAATCTTGTAATAGAGACTTTAGGATCAAGCCCCTGAAAACTCAAGCTAATTGCAAAATTTATTATCCATGCTACTTTTATATTTAGGAAAAAAGTTTGGTCAGGGCTACAAACATTTCAGTAGTAATATTTGAGCTGGTTTAGAAGGTAAAATGGTTATAGTAATGCCAAACAAAATGAATGTTGTTGAAATTTAGCCCTTAAATATTTAAAGATGTATTACACATTAGAAGTCTCTAAAGATACATTAGCATAACATTACAAGTTATTTTTTTCAAAAATCATGCACTTTGTGTGCTTTCATACATGTATTGTTGTCCACATGGAAATAACAATTGCTCCATTGATCCAGTGTATCATTTCTGAATATAAACAATTACCCAAATTTAATTTATTGCCCAGAACTTTTGTTGACAGCTCATCACAAAGCTGTTGCCTGTAAATGCTGGGGAATCTTTTAGCTGGAGGCAGCCACTAAGATCATGTTAATATCCCCACCTTTCCAAATACATTTCACTGAGCTACTGCTTCAGACAATGCTCAGCAAGTATTTTCCAGACAGATCTGCTAGCGCTACCTGTTACTGTATTTATGACTTTTCATCAGAAATCCCTGCTTTTACATGGCTCTTACTTTTCCAGTTTCAATGCTCGAACTAAAAAATCTTATCTAAGAAGATTTTTTTTTTTTTTAAATTAAACAAACCCCAACCAACAAACCTACTTTCATTTATTTCAAAGAATCACATTGGGGTAAACTACTTTTTCTTATAAGTCTTATTAACTCCCCTCTCTTTCCATGACTCCCATCCCCAATTTTTAAATATGCACATTTATTTTAAAAGTTACAATCTTTGCTATGCAACATTCCCGTATCCTTGTGATTGGTAGCACTGAGCAAAGTGGTCATCTGTTTTAAACTGAGGTGGGATTTTATGGTGAATATGTCAGAGAATAAACTTATTAACTTTTAGATCCCTAAATTAGAGCTAAATTAATTTTAACTGTGATTTTAGTACTTTTCAGTATGCTTGTAATACACTCTGGAGATGAGCAAGTGTTTCCTGAATTTTCATATGCAGTGGTATATGCCTGAAATGAGAGGAAAAATCTTGCTCTCCTGTGCCAGTACAGTGCAGAGAAAGTTCTGTTTCCTTCACATGCAGCTGGGACAAGAGCCATTCGATACTGTAATGGGGGCCTGAGGCTCACACGGGACAGCAACAACCTGAGATGAAGGACTGAAATGGTGAATGGAGGAAAGGTTAGGCTGTCCTGTCAAGAAGTGGGACCCAGGGAGAAAAACTGCAAAACTATAAGCAAGAAACTGAAATGAAATGAAGACTTGAAGGGAGACTGCACCTCTCCAAGCATATTGGTCTAAGAACCAGTGAGGCCAGGACAAGCGGGACTACAGGGAAGGAAAGGTAGTTTGGGTGAGGCATCTCAATTCAGAAGTACATGGAAGAATAGTGAGAACTAGGTGGACAGTTCCCACATGGAGGGCGGGTATAGTTCTCATGAAAGATAATGGGGACTGGCTGCCACTGGGAGATTTGTTAGCAGTGAACAGAGACCAGAGTTGGGAGGGCTGAGCTGGTTTCGTTGAGGCAGTGCAGAGGGGAAAACATGGCAGAGACCTACAAAGTCTGGGGAGGACCCTCAGTATCCCATTACGTACAGTATTTCCTCAGTATCTGGTAGACCAAGACTGAAATCCCTCCATATGTAGAAACTTCAACCTTATTCCAAGCCTCAGACAGAAAAGATGGACCACAGGCAGCTCCTGGCTTTAAGAAGAAATTCCATTTCATACTCCAGCTACCTCAAAAAGGCGCACACTGAAAATACTTGCTTATCATAGAAAACATGCATCTCTGAGTGGAATTCTAAATTGAGTAAAAGAAGTAACAGTGAATGAAACAGAAACTTTAAGCTACAGAGAAACTGCATTTTACTGTATGTTGCAAGGTAAATAAAACTGGCAGAACCAGAAACTGGGCTAGTACGTTGGCCATAGAAAGTTCTCCTGTACTACTGGATTTCCATTAATTGCATTAAACAAGTATTGGGATAGTTGTGATGGACATAGATAAGTAAAAACACTCTCCTCTCTTTAGTAGAAAGCACTTGGTATAGGTGAGCAGTTTATAAAGCATGAGATAAAAAATAAACTAACCCAACAATACCCCTAAAGAATTTAAACATAAATATCTATAGTTGTTTGGTATCCATCTAAAANNNNACTCCCTAGAGATTCTCTGGCCACCTCACTTTTGAAAAGCAAGTTTCTGCATCCACATATCAGTCAGTGGCCACAATTTTCAATGGTCTTTGAGTCTGAGAATGTGATTTGATTAAAGTTTTACCATAGACTCAGGTGGTGGTAAAATTGCTGTCATTTTCTGTAAATGATCAAACAGATGGCAAAATGTTCCTGGCTGCCAGCTGAAAATCTGGCATAGGATGTTTCTATGACTGTTATTTCTTCACTTAAAAGTCTTTCCTGTTGCTTCGTGGTTTTAATTTACTGGATATGTTCGGTTTGAATTGAAGTGGGCTGAGGAGAGACTTGTCTTGCCACTGGCAAGGTTCACTATCATTCCCAGATACAGATGAGCCAAACCAGAACTTCATATCCAAATCTTCCCAATATCAGGGAGAAAGGATCAGATGTGAATACTCTGTTCTAAACACACCACTGTGGCTTTGATCCCAGGTCAAATCCAAAATTAGAAGGGGCCTCTTTTATAGCTCCAGTTTGGACACAGCCAAATTCTGTTTTCATCAGATGGTGCTCCAAGAAGGAAGAAATTTTATGTGAGTTTGCCACTGTTATGTATGAAGACAGGCCTGAAACCTAACCTTAATTTTGCCTCAAAGCCAAAACTCTAAACTGTACCCCAAATTAATACAGGTTTGAGTCTGACTTCCTTATTCTACCTGAATCCGTGGCTCATAAACTATGTTTCTGAATAATAATTTATTTTTGGTTTTGGAATGCATTTGGTTATATCTAATTGCAAATACTTGCAAAAGAACCCCATATGTTGGAATGCTGTATGCGATGCACATATGTTAAAGAACATTCTTGTCTGTAAGGTACCCAGTTTGCACAGTGACTAAATGAGTAAAAACAACAACAAAAAAAACCAACTCCACAACCAAACCCCAAACAACCCCCCTCAGAAAAAAATAAAAAAAAGAGTGAACATTTAATTTTTTTCCACTTTGTTGGGAAAAGCCCAGAAACCAGAAGCAAATGAGGGAGAAGCAGCAGCAGAGACCACCAGCAAACAGCAGCTGCAATGTGAAACAGCAGGACTAAACCACTCACAAGAAGAGAAAAGGTTGTTCCTTCCCAGTAGAAGATTGTGCAAACATGAAAGCAACCAGCAAACACTTCCAGCAAAGTAAAGGTTCAATTCAAAGGCAGTGAATAACTAAAGAGAACGTTGTGAAAAATCCAAGCTTGCAAGAGTTTGACCAGTAATATTCTATTTAACGCTCCTGGAAGTTAGGGGTGGCAGAAGAAAAATAAATGTCATTCACCTGTACTGAGACACTGTACTGATAAACGCACTAGTGTTACTCCCCACTGAGAACACTTTCTGTAACCTAGAAGGTTACACACTAGTCAGGCTTTTTTTCCTCATGGTGTTAGAACAAAAGGAATAATGACAATACAATCAAATGAGAAGCATTTATTCAGTTATATCCCACTATTTGGAGGAAATGTAATCACCTAAACACAAAAACGTTCTAAAAAAAATAATATATGGGCAAGTTATACATAAGCATCGCTAAGGATAGACTAGAAAGAAGAAGCTAGTACAGCTGGTGGAAACTGGCAATAGCTACAGGGAAACTAGAATGTGGGTTTTCTACTTCTTAATTTTTAAGTGCATACAATTAGCTGACAGATTATGAACAATATCTGTATTACAACTGTAGAAAGCTGAATTTGCACAAAATGATTTTGAAAATAGTATTTTGTAAAAATACATTGCCTTCTAATAAAACCCTCTCTGTCTTTTCCTAGGCCCACTTTCAAATCCAGTGATCACCTTCTGCCCTCATGTCTACTGTGTTTTTGAAGAACAACAAAGAAAAAAATTAAAGATTGATGCTTCATGAAGTTCTTCTACATTTCCACAATTAGTGCAAATATTGTCTGAAATGTCAGGGTGGTGGAAGGTTATGTAGCATTCCCTAATAAACAGATTTTGCTTATTTAACATTCTACAGACAACAGTTTCCCTTTTAGCTATACCCCTGCCGCCCCTGCCCCCCCCAAAAAATCCCAAAACAACCCAACAAAAAAACCCACAAAACACATAGAGCAAAAATGGTTAGTTATGGCCAAGCACTCTCTGAAAAAGAGTACTTTGAAAGGTGTTGAAATAACTCATGGTTGCTTTTGCTTGTAAAATAGGTTTTGGATGTGATTTTATTTTGGAAGGTGGTGTATGTCATTATTACAGCATGCAGGCCTACCTTTCTTTACTCTACTTTTTAAATTCAGAAACAATTGCTTTCTCTGGGAGCACAGAGCACTTGTCAGTTTTCACCACCGCACTTGTCACTTTATGCCTCCTTTTGAATTTGGCTGCAGGTATTGATACATTCATTTAGATTCTTTGATGGTCTCCACTACTCAAGTGTTCTCTGAATAACTAGGTCATATGTTCGACTCCTTAGTATATTCCCAGTACAGATGAAACTCATCATTCATCTAAGGACTGTTTTTATTTTACCCACCATCCTTTTCATACTTGGCTAAAGGATCTGTCTCTTGTGACTGAGCCACACTGGTGTACCTACACTGATAAATAAAGGTGAGAAGAAGTTCAAGTACTGGATCCTGCTGTTTGTTTGGTAGCTTATATTCTGGCATTGTTATGGAACCCTCCAGCTGCTCCAGAGGGGCCTAATCCTAAAGCAATATAGACATGAGGTAGTCCTTGGCAGCCCAGCTATAGTCACTGGCCTAGTGTGTCCCCCCTTGCTCAAGGATGGGCACCCAGCACTGATCCTGCAGACTAATACCAGACTGGCCAGCCTGCTCCACAATGATGCTGATTATGACTAAGTTTTTATGCACCTGAAGACCCTCCTCTCCTACTGTATGCATATTTTTTTCTCTCTGCACTTCTTTTTATCATCAGGGAAGTAATTAGAGCTATAATACATAGAAAATGAGTGAGAGAGGATTACAAAGGGTTCTTTCTCCCTGCTGTTTTCCTTTATTCTTTTCATCTATTTCATCTAATTCCTGTTGTCCTCCAGGCATCTCTGAATTGTTTAGAGGTGTAATTAATGATGAAAATCCTTCCAGTTGTTACATGCATGTGGTCATGCATACACACTTCAGTGCTTCAAAGGAAGAACTCTGATACAAATATGTGTATACATACAAAAAGAAATTGGACCAGCTTTTCTACTGTCTGGTAACATACATTTTTAAACTCTTTAAATATTTAACAGCAATACGTGTAACAGATCTCACCATACAACAGCCCTAAGAACGTGACACAAAATAGCTGGATAAAGTGGCAATCAGAAGAGGAAATGAGTTTTTTCCAAGCAGGAGAAATGTTACAACCCAGTGTAGCTCAAGGGCAGATTGCTCACCCACATTGCTTCCTTCAGGACTGTTTTGAGTTTTGGTTTCCTAAAAGGGGGTTTCCGTATGGAAATTCAGTGAAGAGCAAAGCAAAACTAGCCAAGAAGTTTATGAAATTACATAGTTTGAATGAATAAAAAAATATATACTATTTTAAATGGAGGTTAGATATGTGAAGACTTGTCTTTCTCAGATTAAAACAATAAATTGAGTGTAGCGTATTCTACATGTATGTTTACAAATATGACTAGATCAAAATTATATGTTAAGCCCAAGCACCTTCATAGAAGTATTAATAATTCTGATGAAAGTTTTGTACTGCTTATGTGTCTGCTCATTACTAGAACGATACGTTCTCAGTTGGCATTATTCTGTCCGGTTTTCATGTGTTTACTTAATGTGCACAAGAAAAACTATGGGATTTTGGAAATAGGATAAGATGTTACTTTCCCAGATAACCTGATAATAAAATTACTTCTTATCCCCTCATTCATTAAAATGAGGCACATGGACCAGCTGAGACAGGTTGATGAGTGTTTAGCTGCAGGGAACCTTCATTTCCTCGGATGTGTCCACTGCAAGAAAAGTCTTAAGTTATTTTTCAGGCTATAGGATCAACAGCCTGGTGGCTTGGCAGGGGGCTTTGGAATGGCAGGGACAGGCCTTAGAGGTCTCCCTGGCTTTAGGAGCCTTGTGACCCACTGCATGGGGCAGTCACCGCTGTCTTTTGACCTAGAGACCCTGACATCTGTAGGCCTGGTAGCCTGTCACAGTAGGCTTTATGAGGCTGATTTATGCTTAAATAGTGTGCTTGTGAGCACTTTACATTTCCACTTCCCTAACTGGCTGGATTCCTTTCTCATATTTGGTAAAAAACCAAAACGACAGAAAATTCAAAGCAATTGACACCAACCAACCAAATCTCTTTACCAACTGCTGCCTAGTAAATATCCCAAATATAACATCTGAATATGCAATGATTTAACAAAAAATTCAGCACTAACATCTGCAAAATTCTGCTACTGCACCTACTACAACACCAGCTGCCAGCTGTTTGCATTTGGAGTGATAATTATTTTGGAGCATACTTTGTGCAAAGGAGTATACATTTCCTGTTCTTCCAAGGAGGCAATAACCAAATCTAGTGACATCATTGTTGTCCTCTGATAGGCATCATAGAATAGAGCAGAATAATAGAATCATTTAGATTGGAAAAGACCTTTCAGATCATAAAGTCCAAAAGTTAACATAGCACTGCCAATTCCACCATTAAACCACGTCCCTAAGCACTGCACCTATATGTTTTTTTAAACACTTCCAGGGATGGTGATTCCACCACCTCCCTGGGAAGCCTGTTGCAATGCTTGACAATCCCTTCTGTCAAGAAATTATTCTCAATATCCACTGTAAACCTCTCCTGGTGCAACTTAAGGCCATTTCCTCTTGCCCTGTTGCTTGTTACCTGCAAGGAGAGAGGAGAGACCTACTCCCATCTGGCTACAGCCTCCTGTCAGGTAGTGGTAAGACAGCAGTAACATCCTCCTTAAGCCTCCTCCTCTCCAGGCTAAACAACCCCAGTTCCCTCAGCTGCTCCCCATAAGACTTGTGCTCCAGACCCTTCACCAGCTCCGTTGCCCTTCCCTGGACACACTGCAGCACCTCAGCATCCCTCTTGCAGTGAGGGGCCCAGAACTGAACA
>JAVJGJ010000014.1:47043020-47055675 GCA_035590215.1 Microhierax caerulescens
AGAGACTTACTGTTCAGTTGGTATTGGACCAGAATTCTTGAAAACAGGCTCTGGTTCCATTTGGGTGTCGCCAAGCCCAACAAATCTCTCACACTACATACTTCTCTGCAGTGGTATTACTGCACTGACAAGTAAAAACAGACATATAAAACCTTTTATCCTTTGCCACAGTACTGATACATTTGTGATTATTACATGAAAATCGTATGCAAGCGCAACTGGATAACTGAACATGGGTCTGATTCCACTTGCCCTTACACCACAAACAATTATGAGGATTACACTCTGTGGTTATACAGTTGTAACTGACTATAATGATCATTCACAGGTGCTTTGTCCCAACCATACCACTACCAATTCTCCCACTTGAGCACTCTCTTCTCCTTCAGTGGTTATTTTCTGTTCAGTTTTTATTTGCAAGATAGCAGCTTGATATTTCCGTATCTTATCCTCTTGTTTAGCAGAGGCATCTGTAAACCAAAGATTCTGTGAGAGTTCTGAAAGCAGGGAGTGTGGGTGGGTGAGTGGGTGTGCAACCTGCACCACAGGGGAAATTGGACTGTTTTCAGTTTTCAAGACAACTTCTACCTGAATAGCCAAGGTCTTGGTGGCATTGTCTGAAACCTCAAAAATATTGCAGTAATGTTCTATCTCAGCATACTATTTCCACACTGAGGCTCATTGTGCCACCCTGTCAGGGGGTGGTATCCTGGTCAGCACAGGTTTTGTCACCTTAAAAAGACCTCTGAGCACTATCAGTTGTTTATGTATAGTGTGTTTGGCCTCTCGCTGGGCTAAGCTGACCACAAACAAACCCTTTTCCCAGGTGGAGTACTGTTTCTCAGCATCTTTAAAGCTGTGATAGTAGAACCCAATAGGTCAAGTGGGCCCTTCTAAAGTAAATGCAAGGTGTTCTTGGTCCTTGTGTTGCAAGGGGACCATAAACCCTCCTATCTTTATCATCAATAGTTGCCATAATAGGATGAGCTTGTTCCTGGATAGATGTAAGCTTGGCAATGTTTGGCAAAGCAGCTGTTAATGTGCCTGAGTCAGCATTAAGCCTTCAATAGTCTGCAGATAGTCTCCATTTTCCGTTTGATTTATGAACAGGACATATCAGGGATGTAAAGGGAGAGTGGGCTGGCACTACAATTCCCTGTTCCTTTAAACTCCTCCAATACTGCAGTTAACCCTTCTCATGCCCCTGCGGGTAAAGGATGGGGTTTGACATTTGTCAGTTGTGAGGAAGGGAGCAAAGGTGCAGTGTGTAACAGCCATACATCTGTAGATGGGGTGCCAAATATCCAATTCCTCCCCTTATCATCAATCCATATCTTACCTTTCAGAACATCGAGTCCTAAAAGGTTAACTGGGAATGGCCCCACGACCATCCTTACTGGAGTGGCTGCATCCTCCCCGGGTAATCACAAACCAACAGTAGCCGATGTCTGTGCTTGAACATCAGCAAAAGCATCTGCAACAAACGTACGCTGCTTAGACAAAGTTACGCCGCTTTGTGCCACATCTTCAGTTTTCATGGCCGAAATTTGAGCGCCAGTATCTACCAGGAATGTTATGGGTACCAACCTCGGTTCCACAAAACAAGTAATAGATCACCTTGATGATTTGCAGTGAGCTGCCTAGTATGTACCTACCCTTCGCTCCCTCGCTCAGTACCAGGGGGCGAAGGCGTTAGTTTCACATCAACCTAGGGGCTGCAGTTGGCTTTGGTAAGGGGGCTCCAGGAACTGGGCTCTCGTTCTTAACTGGTGGACTTTCAGGCCATCCTAACACCAGCTTCTCCAGTTTGTCACTCAGAAATCTGTTCAAAAGATCTTGGGGAATACCTTTTTGCCACCCCATTGTCCACAGACCCTTACGTCTGTGTCCTCTCTCTCTCCCACTTGGTGATGCTACGGCAGACATCCTTTTATTGCTGGGTGTGGGGAAGGTTTCACTTCTGTGCACCTGAAACCTTTTGGGTCCATTTTGGTGGATGGAGCGATGATAGGCCATATTTTCATCCATAATTTATTAATTCTTGAGCAGCTTCTCTCCAAGTCCACACTTTCTTTCCCTGGGGTTTGTGTTTAGGGGTCACTATCCCTTCTAATGTGATGATAGCCCTTTCACCCTGGGACATCGCCTGCGTTTTCCCCTGTAATTGAATACCAAACATTTTCAAGGAGTTGGGGAGGCCCCTTATAAGAGGAGTCATTGGTTCTGTGTTGACTGCTATGATAGTTGGGGATGCAGGTTTAGGTCTAAACTCAGAGTCATACATAATTTGCAGACATGCTGCCTTCTGTACGTTTTCTACTAGCTGACACACACACACACACACACACACACACACACACACACACAAACTGGAGTTTGTCCAATTTTGATTTTGCTTCCTCCAATTCATCACTGGGATGTTCCATATTTTTGTCAGGGAGCAGAGAACTGTCCTCGCCCGCGAGGGGCTGCCCCTCAGAGTGGGCTGCAACCCACCTGCTGGGTCCCTTCCTCTTCCAGTTGCCCCTCTCAGTTCTCCACTTGCCCTTGTGGGGAGTGGCCCAGGGCTTGTGACGATTCTGGCCTTGGGATTCTGCTGTGGCTGCTCTTTGCCTCCCGCAGCATGGCCCGGCTGGCGCCCCACATTGCATGAGCCATCGCTCCCCCCCCCACCCCCCATGCCCCCCCACCCCGGAGCCTCGTGTCCATCGCAAACCGGCCTCTCTCTCTCTCTCTCACCCAAGCTGCTGCTCCAGCCCCCTGACCATCTTCAAAACCCTTCTCTGGACTTGCTTGAGCAGGTCCATGTCGTTCCTGTGCTGGAGGTCCCAGAGCTGAACACAGTACCTCACCTGAGGTCTCACGAGAGTGGGGTAGAGGGGGAGAATCACCTGCCTTGGTCTGCTGGCCACAAGGTTAGAATCTTTAGGCTAAATTGTTCTTTACGATAATTCTGGGTGAACAAAACACATTGCCTAAAATGAAATTGGTTTCAAAATCATACTGTTTTACAAAAAGTTTACTTGTGAGAAATAGCAGGCAGACCATTTGGCTTGGCAAAGTTATTGCACCTGTGTATAGGGTCTCCAACACAGGAAGAATCACCTTTTTGACTATAGGGAGATCAATTCCCAGAGAAACTTTGGAATTTTGTTACTCCTTAAAGTGCCACACCGTCTTCTTTTATCGCTGACTTGAGTGCTGGGGCACCCAGTGAATGCACAGAGAGACTGAGGGCAATATATCTAATACAGTGTTTATTTTAGGTGTCCTAACCTCTTCAGCCTCTAAATTCAATAAATCAATTCATTGTATACCCTTTAGGGTAGACCAGATCCCGCTTCCTCATGATACTGATGGAGGTATGTAAACTGGGCACCCAACAGTTAAGTCTATAAATTGAGAGGACTGAGTCTTTCCTGAAGTGACTAAGAACAGGACGCTCAGAAGCCTTGTATGTCATCAGGAAATTAGTTTGTCGGATACAGTCTACGTATGGTCCATATGTGGCTTCTCAAAATCAGTGCCTGAAATCCAGGCTGTTACTGGGTTCTTATCATCCTCTTCTGATGATGAAATTTAAAATTTCTGCCATCTTCTTGCATTCTCAAAAGCTTTCTGTCCTATCATAGCAGGTGTACAAGGGGCTGGTGGGCTCATGTGACAATTGTTGGCTCAGTTTGCTAAGGAACAGGGACTTTTCAGTCTATTCTGTTGAAGTTGTTTGTCTTTACAAAACACATCAGGGGTTGTTATAATTAAGAACCCTCTTGAGAGACTTTGTGGGAAGAATAGCAATGCTTGAGAACCTGTGGCAGGGGTAAAACTGTGTGTGTGAAGAAATGTGACCCTTAAATCATCACAGAGCCAGAAGAGACAGCCTGTGACAATTTCAGAGACCTGCAAAGGACATACGTGCAATCTATTCAGAGCAGGAATTAGAAAACCAGAACTCATTCCCAAGTGGAGGAACTTGTCTCAGTTTGCTGAAGATTTTGATAGTGCTACCCACCCGAGTGTCTGCCTGTCGATTTAACTAAGAGTTGTAGAAGATTTTGCTTATTGAGACCTTTGAGATTATGAGATCTAGCCTATTTATGCTACACAATACAGCTGAAGCACCATGGTGATAAGCACTGTTATAGACTATATCCTATTACTCTATTTCTTTTATACATTCAGAACAGATGGCATTTTTCTTGTCCTCATTATACCTTTTCCATTGCTATGTTAATAAAAAATCCCAAACAAAGTGTAACACACTGCTTTTGCTGGCATAAAGATCTACTACAATAATTAATTAAACATGAGTGTTTTAGAAAAAAACCTAAACAAAAACCTAAATAAACAATTTTGTGGAGGCAATATTCTTACTTGACAGGATTACTTTTATGTTATTTTTTAACACTGATGGAAAAATTTCTGTTTCTCTCATTGATAACTCTATCCTGAGTTCCAAGTGTTTTGGAAAGATTATAACATCATTCAGATAGTTTCTGATACGTATTCCAACACCTACAATAGTGGAATATTAAATAACTTGTCCTCATGCACTGCTTCTTAAAGAAACATTTAGAGGACTGTATACACGTAGGTTTATCAGTATTTTGGTAAACAGGACATGGTATAATATGATATAAATATATAAATACCTACCATAGTATACACATATCCTGTTTATACATGTTTACATATTATGCATGTATATAATAGGATATGTATAGAGATAGTATTATGTATTAGTTTATCAATATAATGTATATAATTTTTATAAATTTGTCAGTGTTTGGTAACTTTTGGGAGATTACAAATATCATCAATATTTGGAATTTTCAGAAATTCATTATGATTCAGATTTTATTAAAATCCTGTGCTGATATTACACCTGTGCTTACTCATATGAGTAGTCCTACTGATTCCAGTGAAATTGTTTAATCCAAATAATTTACCATATCCATAAGCATTCACAGTACTGAGAACTAAAGTGAAGATTTTTCAATGATCTGTATAACTACATAATGGGCTTTTCAGAAGTCTGTTGACACAAAGCTACTAGATATTCAAGCTGAAACTAGACACTGTTTAGTTCTGAAAATACACAGTTACATATTTCTATATAGAAATTTCTATATCATACTTATCTATGACCTAAAATTTATTCCTTAAACTAGATGAAGAAATGTTTTAAGGACAGTGACAGATAGTCTTATTTTTGTTCGTGTGCCAGGAACCAAGGCTTTACTACCCTTTGGGTAAAAAGACCCTTAGGAAAAGGAAAATCCTTCATAACATGTCTCCAGTTGGCCTACACAGAGAACAGTAACAGTTTTTTGGTGACAGTCCTCAGGATAATAATTTTTTTGGGAAATAAGCCTTAAATATTAAATTTCTTAAAGTAAAACACTGGGGCCTGAGCACTGGAGAAGCCTATGTGACAATCTGAACATGAGATATAGATCCACGACCTCTAATTAATTTCAAGTAATCTTGCAAAGAAACACTGATTGCCACCATCTGTCAACAAGTAGCTCTGGCACAGTTATTCAAAAGGGCTAATTTTAAGTGTTTTCTACTTGGTTAGATAAAAGAAATGCAAAGCTCAGAACTTGATTAGGAAGCTAAGTTTAGATGGTTTAAGTTGTGGCAGAAGTCTGTCCCTCTCCAGCCCTTATGAGAGTATTGGAAAATTAATAAAGTATGTGGAAGTCATATTTTTCTATATGCTATTTCATTTCCTTTACAGTAGTAGAGAGTGAATATCTCTTTACCTGAGTTGGATGAACAAAATTAGAATCTGTAGATATTCTCTCAAAGACAATACAACTTCAAAAACTTGAAAGAGATTGATGATGTAATGCAGAAGTGTACAGTTTTTAAATAGATTTTTGTACTTTTTTTTTAAAGCCACAGTCTAATGAGAAAAAACCCCCCTCAACTATTTTAGCAAACTTATTTTGAAATTAATTTTGTAATTAGTATTTATAAGTACAGGTTTTTGTAAGATTTTAAAGGTAGCAACAAGAGGGAAGAGAAACATCAAGTGATCATTGCAGATTATGATTACTTTTTGAAATATGGAAATGCTTTGTCTCATATTTGGAAGTTTAACTGCACAGGGGTTAGAGACTATCAAAAAGTACAGACATGCTGCTGAAAAGGATCTATGGGTTATAGCAGATCACTGGCTGAAAATGATCAACAAAATTAGTTTACAGCAGAGATTATATACATGCAAGGCAAACATTGTAATGAAACACATAAACATTCTATCCATTGTTTAAGTGACACACGAAGTCATTAAATTCTGTTTGACTTTGGTTAGGCCTGGGATGCAATGTTATGACCAGTTTTGGGCTTTGTGCTTCAGGAAGGATACAAAACAATTGGGTTGTGTCCAAAAGAAAATAACAAGAATGGTTACAGGTCTAGAAAACATAACCTCTGAAGAAAAATTGAAGGAATTAGGATTGTTTAGTCTAGAGCTGAGGTGACTGAAGGGAGCTATGACAGCAGGCTACAGAAAGGTAAAAATAGGAGATGGAAATAAACAGTTTTCCATGCCCAGCATGAAGAGCAACAATATAAAACAAAATTAAGTGAAGCTAAGTCTAAACATTAATACAAATTTTCAAGCCACAAAGCTAGTTAGGATGTGTAATAGGCTGTGAAAGGAGAGTCTTAAGCAATGCCCCCTTATGTGGAAGCAAATAGTAAAACCTCTTTGTGGGATAATATAGGATTACTATATCTTTGAGTCAAGAAATGGATTGCATAACTCATTGTGATCCTTTCCAGCTCCATTGTTTATGATTACTTACTTTGCATTCTTTTTATTATATATGATGTGGGGCATATTGTAAACAATATATGTTAGATTATGTGATAAAAGATCATCTGCATGCCCAGAAAGGAGTGCAGTGGCACAGTGGTAGGTGGGGGACCTCAGGGGTCCATCTCCAAAAACTTGAGGACCACAAAGGCCCAAAGTCATGTGGGAACCCAAATTAAAGACTCCAACGAAGTGACATACCGTCTGGGTATCTCCCAGAGCTGTTCCAGGAGAGCCTCAGTCCCAGTCTCCTGGTGTGGGACCCCTCAAGATGAGTCAATGGTGGAAGCACGCTTTGGACAGAGGGGGTTGCTGCCTGGGGTATGGGACATGCTATGGCATGCAGGGAAAAAACTTTTGGCTTACACAGGACTTTCTATGGGGTATTTAGTGGACAAACCAAAGATGGGGAAAGGGATGGTTTCAGATGATCTGGGGAGAAACAAGTGTGGGAAAAATAAAAGAGTAAGGAGCCAAAAGAGGCTATTCTCGTGTAAACAGTTGCTTCTGGATATGGTTTCTTGGTTATTCCCTGTATCTGATCAGTACAGTCTGTCCTCCCTTCTTATTAAATCCATTTATATCTCTTTTCCTGGGTGAGGGCTCTGTGTTTAGTGTGTGCACATGTGTGTATGGGGGTCTGGGTGCAGCAACTGGAGTCAGACCATGGGTTGAAGGGTCCATACTCATGGGTCAGGGGCTGGAGAGACTGGATGTAATGAAACCAAATGCCAGTAAGTGGGGTGGGACTGTAAAGTCACAGGGGCCTGTGTCTCTGTACTGCCAGCAGGTGGAAAAAGTCTGGGTGTCTGAGTGCATGATCACTCATGAAGATCAAGCTGGACTAGCCAACGACTAAGTGAAGTGGCCTGGGAGCCAGGGTGTGTATATCTCAAAGGTCAAGACCACAGGAAGAGCTGGCTGTTGAGGAACATGAGAGTCCCACCCAGCTCTGTGTGTGTGCATGTGAGTATATGGTCGTCTGTATCAGCAACTGGTGTGGGGCTGTGGACTCAGGGTTTTATACGTCCAAGTATCAGCAAATGGGGAGACTAGGGTCCAGGGGCAACTCCTGGGCAGACAGACCAAGTGAGCACAGCTGCTGCAGGGATCCACCTTGTATATATGTGTGTGTGTATACACACACACACACACACACACATATATATATATATATAAATAGGAAAAAATATTTTAGGTGTGTATATATATCTATTCCCACTAGTGGACCTTCATCCTGGTCAGTCAGAGAGGGGAGCAGGATGAGGTGGTTGTTACTGCCTGTTCATGCAAGTGCTGAGTATGTCTGTGATCTGGCTGGCTGGCCATGTATTTGTGTATATATGTGTGTGTGGGGGGTCTGCTTTGTGTACATATGCCTACAAGGAACGCATTGCCAACCTTGCTATGGGTTGAAGTTGGAGGCATGGAGACCCGGCATCCTCACCTTCACGAGGCTACTGTGACCCCAGCCACCAACAATCTTATTTTGGTTTACAGAGATCAAACTGTACTTCTGTTACTTGGTTTTGTGTGCTTTTTTGCCTACTGTGTGGATTAAAAGCAAATAGATCTTCACTGTATTAAAGCTTCTGAATACCTGAGTAAACTCCAGTGCTTTTTTCCTGCCTGGCTATCTCTAGCACATTTGTTTTTCAGACATTTTGTGTCATAACATGACAGCAGTGACCCTCTGTAGAACTTCCTGCAAGGATGCTGACAATTCAGACTTTTGTTGCCTTCAGCACACACTGTTATACAGTCTCAGCTATACAGGTGCCTTGAGACTGTTAGGCGTGTAATAATCATAGCAGAAAACACAAAACTATTCCACAGATATGATTTTAAAACCAAGTTATGCCACTAATGAAGGAATTAGTAAGTTTTTTGATAAAATTCATAAACTTGTCCCAATGTCCTCATAGCCGTTGACCACATTTTGATTTATTGTCCTGGGGTATATTCAAGATTGTTAAGGTGAAAATTTCAGAATCTCAGGTCAGCCCTTTAATTTTACCTCTCTGTCTGTCAAAGCATTCTGACCTTTTCCTCAGAAGTTAGTTTATGTGGGTCTTTTGTGAACATTTCTTCTATTTTTCTGTATTTTGAAATTCCTCATACCCTGAAGTTAGGATTTTTGAAGAAAAAATATGGAACCAACTGCTTTTTATATGTTTTAGTTAGGTCACTGCTGCAAAATATTTCTACCTGAATAAATGATCATTAACATATGGCTGATTTTTGTGCATAGTTTGATGGGGAAATTATGTTTTTTGTTAATCAACCACAACAGATAGGCCAAACCACACTAGGTCCCTTTGGTTCTGTCTCTAATACTGGTCAATAGTATTTAATGCAAGCTTAATACATGACTGCTCCATCATTCTTACACAGACTGCAGAAATTTGTGTCTCTTGGATATCCAATGCCAAATTTTGTGCATTTGTGTTTAAATATCCCATGTCAGCAAACCATGCTGAGCTATTTTCAAGCTAGGTTAATCTTCACCATCTACTATGTCATAAACCAGAGTGGTTCCTCAACCTCACTGTAGACACAGTGTGGAGAAATACATTCTTCTCTTCATCTTGAAAGTCACCTTCAAGTTTCATTTGGTGCTCTTCACTGTTTATATGGACGTGACAGTGAAATAACTGTTTCCTATTCACCTTCTCCATGTCACTCATGACTCTGTAGGACTTCACCTTATCCCTTCTGTCGTGGTTTATCCCCAGCAGGTAATTATTACCAGCAGGTAATTAACTAACATGCAGCCACTCGCTTACTTGGTCCACAGTGGAATGGGGGAGAGGATCGGAAGAGTAAAAGAAAACTCATGGGCTGAGATAAAGACAGTTCAATAGGTAAAGCAAAATCTGTGCACACAAGCAAAGCAGAACGAGGAATTCGTTCACCACTCCCCACAGGCAGGCAGGTGTTCAGCCATCCCTAGGAAAGCCGGGCTGCATCACACGTAACGGTTTCTTGGGAAGACAAATGCCATAATGCCAGATGTCCCCCCTTCCTTCTTCCTCCAGCTTTTATATACTCAGCATGACGTCATATGTTATAGAATATCCCTTTGGCTGAAACCAGGACACCTTCCCCAGACTGAAGTGGCTTAGTCATATTTCCCTCATCTGAAAGCTATTCCTTTCTTCAGATTATCCTTGTTGTCATTGTTGTCCCTTCCTAATTCTGTTATATCTTTTGTGAGATGAGGTAAATGAACCTGCATGAACACATGGGATGTGAGCATAGCATGGATTTACATACAGTGGATTCCACCTATGCAGAAACAGAACATAATATAACTTTGTTCCCTAATCTTATAATTTTAATGAGAATCTTTAGATCATACTAACCTTAATTCATAACAGCTGTATACTTTGAAACACATTAAAAATACATTTTTTTGCTTGAGTAAGTTATACCTTGTTGGTAGGAGTTTGACTTTTTTTCACTGAAGTGCAGTGGACCTTCATGGCACTCTACATTTTCAAAGTATTGTGTGATGGTCAAAACCAAACCCATTTCAGTACAAAGATCTGACATCTGGAGACTCTGCTCTCACTCCGTTTGACCTCAAGGGTTTACTTGTATTTTCCTATTACAAACAATTTTCTGAAAACTGAATACTCTGAAATGGAAGGAAAGCCTAACTTTACATGAGACATACTTTTCCTGTGCTTTGAAGATATAAAGCGTGGCATATGTGTGTATTCTTATTTATAGTTTATCTTGGATGTTTCTTCAAACCCCCTCTGCCCCTTCCCTCGCAGTCACTTCACTTCAACCTCACTTTAGCTGCCAGACATATATCCCTTCTCTTATCTTATCCCTCTTCCACTGCTTCCACCACCCACTTTGTCCCTCTCCTCCTGTTCCAACATCACCAGTCAACAAAGAAAAAGCAAAGAAAAAATAAAGGAACTAGTATGACAGCTGCCAAACTTTAATGAACCTTCTGTCTTTTATGTTATTCATCTTGCTTCTTAACCCTTTGTCTTATCTATTTCTAAATTGTTTAAGGTAAAGACTTTATTCTTTGCTAGCAAGATTGGTGCCATAGCCCCTCTTTGGAGTGCAATGCCTAAGCTTTTCTGTAACACAGGCTGTGTCAGTATTGATATTTTGACTGACATGAAAAATAAACTTGTATTTCAATTGACTAAAGATCTTGCTTTGTGTAACAGAGAAATGGCTATTAAATTATCTCTGAATTTACCCCTATAGCTATGTCTTGTTCTTTACTTTTCCTAACTGGAGTAAACTGCCTACTTCAGCAGGCTTTGTATCAGTCTTGGTAAGACCTTAATATGGACATGGTTAAGTGCTGAGCTTTAGTGAAGAGCTGTTTCATCAAATTTCCTGCATTCATTTCACACCTCATGAGTAGTCACTGCTATGAGATTCAAGACGTCACCTTGATATTGTCCTAGTCTGCTGAATATGTTGCTGATGCTCTCATAGAATGTGTAGAAAGGTAAGTAAGAACCTCTGCAAATGGAGATGCCAGTTTCTGTCTCTGTGCTCATTCTAAGTCATCTAGTGCAACCTTAAGTGTCAATATAAAGGCCTGGAGTAGTCTGTGTATCTGCAGTGTTTGGAATTGAAAAATGGAAATTATTCCAGGAAGTTTACAAAGATTTGGAAGACATAAATGACTTAGAAATTCATTGCTATTTTACTGTGCAGGATGGTGATATTTGTTGTGTTACTACTGTCACTTTCAGCCCTGAAACTTGCTTTCTGTAGAGATAGGCTAGCCACGTGTGGGCGTACTAGGAGGAGGTGGAAGACAGGAAAGGCCAGACATCCTGCAGGCTGCTGTTCAGAACAGGACTTCCTCATTCAGCAGGAGCTTTTGGCCCTGTAATACAGTTCTGTAGACTGACATCCCCAGCCAAACAGAATGCAGGTGTGCCCTCCCCACAGAAATGTGTTTGCCCTGACCTGTCCTGTCTGACCTCTAGAAATCTCTGCATTTGAAGGCATCTGATATTTGATAGATAACTCGCTGAAGTAGGAATGTGAACAGGGTTACTCATCCAGATAATATCATGGATCAAAATTGTCTGGACGTGATACAAAATCTGTTGCTTCCCCGCCCCTCACGAGCTTCTACAGTCTACACTGCTGATACATATATACACACATGTATACATATACATACACACAGATGTACATATATATGCACACATATAAAACCCATACAATCATAAAATCATTTAGCTTCAAAAAGAACTCCAAGATCATCAGGTCCTACCATTAACCCAGCACTGCCAAGTCCACCACTATAACATGTCCCTAAGCACCACATCTACATGTCTTTTAAGTACCCCCATGGATGGTGACTCAACCACTTTCCTGCGCAGCCTGTGCCAGTGCTTGACAACCCTTTCCATGAAAAATTTTTCTTAATATCAAATTTAAACCTCCCCTGGTGCAGCCTGAAAGACATTCCCTCTTGTCCTGTCGCTTGCTACTTGGGAGAAGAGACCTGCCTCCACCTGCCTACAGCCTCCTTTCGGGTAGATGTAGAGAGGGAGATGGTCTCTCCTGGGCCTTTTATTTTCAAGGCTAAACAACCCCCAGTTCACTCAGATGGTCCTCCTGAGATTTGTGCTCTAGACCCTTCACCAGCTGTGCTGCCACTCCAGCATCTTTACATCCTTCTTGAAGTGAGAGACCCAAACCCAAACACGGTATTTGAGGTGCAGCCTCATCAGTGAGGAACCCAGAAGTGCAATCACTTCCCCAGCCCTGCTGGCCACACTCGTTCTGATTCAAGCCAGGATGCTGCTGGCCTTCTTGGCCACCTGG
>JAVJGJ010000014.1:47058234-47068308 GCA_035590215.1 Microhierax caerulescens
GTTACCACAGTTATGACTTGGATTGATTTTAGCAATACATGGTTTGTACAATTAAGGCCATTGTGTGGCTTCAAGTCATAGCCTGTTTGTTTACATAAGAATAAGAACTGTATATATTCCATTCAGTAAACTTATTTGTGAAAGTCTTGGTGGTTTAGCCCTGTAATCTCAAAGGAAAAATAAGGATGTTAGAATTGTCTTTATCCCTAGATTGCATTAGACAGTAGACCACATCACATAAATACCACAGATCTCAGTTGAATCTCATTTTTACTTACGTTTTGGTTACAGAATATTTTGAAATCTTTCAAGTACCTTTTATCCTAAATAAGTGCATACATAAGACTTAGAAATTGTAGTGTTCTGTACATGAATGTCCTGTATGAAACAGACAAATCTTTTTTTTTTTTTTCTCTCTGTTTAAACAGTCTGTATTAGCCTCAGTATATGTATAATGATTAAATGAGGAAAAAGGAAAAGGGTATGTCAAGAAAAAGAAAGAAAAATAACTGGAAAAAAAAACCAACATAAGAAAGGGAAAAAAGAGAAAGAAAATACCTGAATTCAAGAAAACAGGTCTAGAAAAATGAATAAAAATGTTGATACTAATGTGAGACTGACTGCAGTGGTCTTATAATGTTTTAAAACTTATTTCAATTACTCTTTGTACAGTTTATGTCCAAAATTAAACTGTATTAACATTTTCCATTGCTTTGAATTTATTAACTAAAAGCTTGATATTATTTGCAATGATACTTCAATTATTTTTGTTGATATTTAAGAAGCTGTTTGAAGCCACTGATTGTGATATCAGCTCATTAAGTACTGTACACGGTAGAAACACAAACCAAGAAACAGCCAAGGAAATGCATGAGAACTGCTCATAGTACTTGTCCATATAGTAAACAGTGGTTTCAGAGAGTCAGAGTTTTAATTATATTAATGCCTTTTGTAGACATCAAGGCTGAAGACAGGTTTAAGTGCATGGAGAAAAACATTCAGCTGTTTTTAAAGATGGTAAGGACAGAATCTTCTGCCTATGAAGGCCAGCATCAAAGCAAGAAGTTGCTGCTTCAATAAAAATGAAATAAATGGATGACAATGTAAGTGGAAGTAGGAGCTGGCTTCCTGGCAGCCACTGAAGGTCCCTAGGCTGCTTAAATGACCTTGGCCATCAAATACTTTGAAATATATACTGTAATTATGCTCCACATATCATCACAAGACAAGTCCATTGAGAATTGAAAAGGGAATGGGCAATTCTTCCAACCTCTTAGGTTACAGAGCACAGAAATTCTGCAGTTTCTGGGAAAGTAGGCTAACCATTAGGAAGCACTATGAAAGACAGGGTTAATATATCTATCCTTGCTTAAGAGAAAGGGAGAGAGAGGAAACAAACACTCAGAATTTTGTCAGAAGAGGAAACCTGTATCACGAGTGGTAAAGGCACTAAAGTGTTTATTATTGGTTCCTTATAAACAAGAGGTAGAAGTTTAACTAAAGTGCTCTTGGGAGGTCTTGGTATGTGCCCAACTTTCATTTACTGGCAGTGTTTATCTAAAAAGGATTCCTTTCTTCCACTGAGTATGCAGTTCAGGAGCAATCATAATGATCTTATGAATGTCAGGCTGTTACACTGGCTCTAGTGCAATGTCATTATTTCCCATTCATCCAAAATGTTCTGATTGCTTCCAAGACTTTTCAGGTGATGTTTAAAGGGAGCCCACTGCCTCAGTTTAAACATGATACACATATGCAAGCTATTTCAAAGCTACTGGAAGGTAAAGAAAAAATTTGAATTTTATCTTTCCTTTTCATAATCTTTCTAAATGAATTTATACAGACATGTATTTTTCCTCATGTATACTCTGATTGATGTCAAGAGCAAGAGCTATCAAAAGAGTGAGAAACAGCAGGGGAAATGGAAATAAAAAAATCAAAGGAGTTGTGAAAGACATAGAAAAAACAGGAAGAGGATTGGGTAGTCACAAATTTAGGGATTAGCACCAAACCCCTCATTTTACATTCATGTATCTAAACCTTAGTCCTGAATTCCCTTCTTGAATTTTGTAATACATTGAGTTCTGGGAAGATTAGTGTTGGCTCACAGGTTTCCATATGAATGTAGCAAGGATCATGTTGTCAGGACTTGGTATTCCTTAAAGGGTTTCTTCCTCAGGTGGGAGAAGTAATATGAGGAACATTTTTTTGCATGTGATTATTTCTGGTTGGAAGATTTTATGATTTAGTAGTAGAAGAACAACTTCTGGGGGCAAAAAAAAAAGGGCTCAGCACCTGAGTGACAGTCTGGGTAACAGAGTATTGCAGAAAAAAGTCGCGCACATAGCTGATAGCCATGCTAGGACCCGGTATCCTCAGGAGGAGCTTTCCACTGTGCTGTAGAAAGGAAATGGGTGAAGGATTACTGGGATAAGTATTTAGTAGTGACTATGGTGTCTCAAGTCCAAGGAAATTTTGAAAACAGACTCTTAATAATCTCCTGAAATAAGCTGTGTCCAGAAATGTAACAATTTATTTTTTTTTCTTCTACATTTAAAAATATGGTTCTATATACAGATCCAATGTTTGTGTAATTTTACTTTGCAGCCACAGAGACCAGTGTAACATTTTATATTATTAAAATATTAATGACTGGAAAGTTGGTAAGGGATTTCTGTAACAACCCATTCCATAGTTCAACTTATTCAGTGATTTTATGCAATTGGTACATATTATTTTAAGAATGTGCTCTGAAAAAAATTCCTAAAATGACTCACCCTCTCCAATCCATCTGCAAAAAACATCTTTAGCCAGCAGACTGGTTACAAATGTTTGCGATTTTCACAGCCTTTCTAACTGTAGAAATTCTTTGGAGGCACATGGCTATAGTAGCACCATAGCAGACTCTGCAAGCTCTTTCTGCTGATGTTTTCATATTGTTCAATTAGAATGAACACACTTTTACAATGTAAATATCCTCCAGCTCTTTGTAGAGCCTTGGACTGGCACTGATATGTCATTCTAATTTCAAATCAGTGTAAAGTTGATTTTTTATTTCTTTTTTTTTTATCTGTTTTCCCTCTATCCCTTCCTCTCTCCCAATCCCTTTCCTCACCCCCACCTTATTCCTCATTTATTTTGGCTGAGTGTTTAAGTAACTGGCAGAAATTTGCTAAACACCACATGATCTATTGCAAACAATTTTCAGAGGACTTCTGAAGTACTTACATGCTGTCTTATAGATTCTCTTTAATGCTTGGAAAAAGTGTACTCATTTTGGTTGGATATTAAAGAACATACACCAAGATCAAATAGCTTCTTATTTCAGATAAAATGTTTATGGCACTCCAATGTCATTAATGAAGAAATTCAGGAAAAGGTTATTTTCTGTGGGTTTTTCACAGCAGAGACTGCCTATAAGCCTATCATTCTGCAGCACGCACATTGCTTCCCCACACCTTAGACAAATATTTATATTCCACTGTGGTACATATTTGGCATTGTTCATGCTAACTTTGACTTGTTTCATGTAAAATGTCAGTGCAACGTATCATAATAGTGGCCTATGCAATCTAGTAAATGCTTTGAGTTAAGAATGTGAATTTACTTTTATTCTGTTCTCTAGAGGAAATATCTTCAGAACTTTTACTTTGCTTCTCCATTTTCCTGGCTCGGTGGCTTAGCTATAGAAGAAAGACCAAGTTGTCTTTGCTTTCTTGCTTCTGCTTGTTCAAATTTGAATTGCTTGGGTGTAGACAGCGAGTTTGTGCTGTTTCTCCAATCACTTTCAGAGTAGACTTATTTGCAGAAAAGATGATGTGGGTTTTTTTTTCTAACTGTGGCATTTAACATAATTCTGATCTGTTTTCAAACCTTTAGGTTAGAAATTGAACAGTAATCAGTATAACTTCAGTCCTTATACAGTGTGAAAGCAAGTAATCAAAATTTGTATGTTACAGAATATGGCATAAAAATAGGATGAATTGCCCAGACACGTGATTACAGACCAGATTAACATTTTCTATAATAGATTAACAGGCACTGTAAATACAAGAGAATGTCATATGTCTTGACTTGAATAAAATTAATAGCATAGAGTCACATGAAGTTCTTTTAAGTAGGTTAGAGAAACATATTACCATAAGGCGATGCAAAGCTGGCTGAAAGCCAAAGTACTTACCAATGGCTCATTGTCAGACTGGTGGATGCATAGACCTGAGTCTTCACAGTTCTGTTTTAACTGTTGCTCAGTTCTGCAGTAGAGGGTACTTTAAAAAAATCAGATGATGGAGATTACAAGCATACTAGAGACCTAATTAGCATACCAAAAGGGAGTTAAAAGTTGAAAAAAGTTTTTTTGAAGGATGTAGTTTGTCAAAAAAAGAGGAAGTTTCTGTATTTAGAGGTGTTCTGCAGGATGGAGTGGAATCCAATTTGAACATCAACAGAAAATTGTGTAAAAGGATCTTAGAAAGAAGAAAGGATAATATGTTTATATATCCATAGCAGCTAAGAAGAAAAATAATGGGTTTAAATTACAGCAAGGAAGATTGATCTGAGTTAGATATAACAAGAAAGGATTCAAACAGGAATGCCAAGGAAATACTGGAATACATTGCCTGTGGAGACAGCAAAATTTCCATTACCTGGAGACTAGATTAAGACAGTTGAAACCATGGAATAGCATGCCATTTCTTGGTGAGTCTGGTGATTCTGGGAAGTATACTGTAAAAGGGTGGCATTTATCTATGTTGTATTCAGATTGCAAAGTCAGAAACCTTTTCTTTCATTGCTAATACTTGGAAGAAAGAAACAAAAGCATATGTTGAATTTTTGACAGACAGTTTCTCAGTTTTCATTATGTAGCTATTGCTGAGGCCCCACTCTCCTCCTGCCAGTTTGTGAGGCCCAATCTGATAGCTCATCTACAAGAGTTAGGGTTCACTTCCAGCCCCAAGTTAACTTATTGCTTAGTCTTCTTTCTGAGACTGTAAACAAGGTATCAATGGATACCAAATGTGACTGTGGTTTTGGTAAACTAGATATTGATTGAGACCAGGGCTTCATTTAATGTAGGCTGAGAAAGGGTTAGAAGATAGTAACACATTTCAGTCACCACAACCATAGGCCAAAACCATAACTGGGAATATTCCAGATCTTGTAACAAAACTTTTGAAAGGCCTTGTTCCCTAATGTAACTTTTTTTTAATTGCACTCCACAGAATTACTGCTGTATTAAATTTCATATCTGTTAAATTGCTGAAAAATAAAGGAATGCTATCCTCTATCCTTTAGAGGTTAGTGATTGCATACAGGTTGAAGGCTACACTTATGTGCTGGTATTTAAATTCAATGAGATATGAAATGTTGCTTGGAACAGCAACATTTGTTGTTGTTTTGTTTTGGTATTTTTGTGGTAATTCGAGATAAATCATTAAAATTATGTAAAGAAACTTCTAACAAATTCTGTGGTTGGAATAATATCAATTCCAAGTTTCTGGTTATAATTTAAAAATATATATTACAGAAATCAAATATGTTGTTCATAGCTGCCAATATTTTTCTGCCTACAACTCCAATGACAACCCAGTACTTGCATGACGCAAGAACCTAGTCACATCATGCTTCAATATATTTTACAGTAGGAAAACAACCTATTTTTTTATAATATTTCCTTTTTAGTTGACAGTATATATTGGCATGCACTTCATAAGTAAAACAGGGAATTCTAAGGAAAAAAATATTAAATTAATCTTTTGAGCTTGACCTGTGAGGGCTTACAAATAGTACCACTTGGCAAGCATTCTCCTAAGGGTTTTATTTCTGTCATGATTTATCATTTGTAGAACATGGAGTTTCATGCAGCAGTGGAGACTACTTCCTATTCACAAGTACATTATTCCACCCCTGGTAATGATGAAATCAGGTATTCTACTTCCCTCTTTTCCAGGGGCAAAAGCTGTTAAAATTCTCATAGCTGGTGATGTCAGAGAATACATAAGATTGTACAGAATGAGTTTTCTAGCAACGAGAAAAGGAGTTATTTCTTCCCTGGTAGCTGGACTGCCGTTTGTTACACCTTGTTATTTTTATTTTTTAAAATTCAATTAAACTGAGAAGAGAAAGTAAATCTAGAAGTTGTATGTGTAGAGAATTCTTATCTCATAACGTACTAATTTTCAAGAATAAGTCATTTTAAGAATGTAAGAAAAACTGTAGTGGGTCATGTCATATTTTTTATTCTGAGGCATTCTGTAGCCAGTGGCAGGACTTAAAGAGAGAAAAGATAAAATAACACAACCTTTGCAGTGTATCTTCTCAGCTTCCAGAAATCTGCAGCCAGGAACTTGCTGCGCTGGAGCCTGGAGATGTTCTTGATAGCCCTCAGTGAATCCATACGCAAGGAATTGCTATAATTAGTTTATGGAACTGCTTTTGCTTCTAGCTTCTGCAGCATCTTGTGTCAATGAGTTCCACCACTTAACTGTGTGTTAAATCAGATCTCGTGCAATGTAGGAGATGAGTAGGTTGGCTCCAGGACTTGATCAGATCTAAAGCTCACTTTTCATGAAATCTGGGAACTTCTGTGGTTGGCTTAGCTATCAGTGTAGGATGGCTCACAGCCAGAATCTGTGACATTTTGGGGCTTCCATTGTCCAGCAGACCAGTTTAATTGTCTGGATTTGGCCCTAAGCCGATAGCTATTTTTTCCTCAATGGTAATATTTAGCAATAGGGAGCAAAAGGGCTTAGAAAAAGTATGAGATTATACTGAAATACTTTAAAGTATGGATAAAAAGAGAATGATGTTATCTAATTATTGCCAGAGGTGACTTAGAGAACAGGATTTTTGCTCTTTGTGAGAAAGCCAGTCTCATTTCACAGCTTTTTCAGGGATTATGCACAGTCTTAAAGGCAATGCAACATTACAGATTTATTTGTAGGAATAACGTACACTATATCCCATGTTGCTTTTCACTATAATTTTTACAGGACATAAGAAACAGTGAAACAAAAGCACTCTACTTTCCTGCCACTTCAGTTATAATTCAAGGATTGATCAATGGAAATGCTCAGGGTTTAATAAATTGAATTGGTCTCAGTTATATCTAGAATAGAAAAGCTAATTAAAAGTAATAATTTTCACAACTGCAGATAGTATTAGTTGGTACCCTTTTTATTTTAAAAGGATTGTTTATAATCATTGTGAATAAATACATACTTCAAGAGTACATAAGATTAGGGATAAGTAGTTAAGTTCTATTTAAGGTAAGAATCTGTCATTTAAAAATGTTAAGATAATATTTACATCCTGTTAAAATTAGAAATGCACAGAAGCACTACTAAAATCATACGAAGAAAACACATGGAGATTTTTGTGGAAGATGATTGTCTCCAAAAGAATCACCTACAACTTTTCCAAATGTATATCTCAATGTTTCCCTTAACTTGGCCCCTGATTCTTTTCCTACTCTGTGTGTTTTCACAAATTTTAACTTCATTGATTTCAAAAAAGTCCTTCTCCTGTGCTCTGAAATTGCACCAAATGATGATTATAAACTCTTGAAGACAGAGACATTTGTTTCTTAGTCACATAGAGTACACAGAGTGAATCAGTTGCAGAATGAATCAATTTAACTATGCAACCAATTGGATGTAAGCAGTTGTTCTAGATCCTATTCTCAACAAATAATTGCTTATAAACATGATATTTTGTTAACGTACTATCTTCAATATCCAAGACACTTGTTAGCCATAATAATTTATTCCATAATGTAGTTCAATATGCATTTATCTAGACTAAAATGATATCATTCTATTTTATTAAAAGATAATAGCTAATAAATGTTTTACTTGCCTGTCATGTGTGAAGATTTTTCCCATCATTTGTATTTTGAGATTTTTATGTTTGAGATAAAAATGCCTAAATGATACCTTTTATGGTAGCTTATTAGTCAAAAATCACTTGCTGTCAGAAACAACAAACATGCTGGACACATAAGGAAGTAAATCTTTTAAAATATTTAAAGCTTATTGAAACCTTATATAAATTACATATAGGTATATACATAGACATAAATGTAGTTAGCAAACTGAAAAAAATATCTCTGGTAATCATTCTCCTCAAGATTTAGAACTGTAAGACATCCTCCTTCAGTCTGATTTTTTCATGTACTGTGACAGAGAACAGACTTTCTGGCTTTTTGAAATCCCGGTTTGTTACTTAGATTTAAAAGACTTAGAGACTGAATTCAGTAACATAATCTGAATAAATGACGATTTTGTTATGTTTGCTTGAAATTTGTTGTTGTGCCTTTTATCAGTTTTGAGTCATTTATATCTTCAGCTGTTGAGTTTGTGGTTTTGTGTAATAATAATAGCAGAAAAAGCCCAAAGTAGCAAAGAAATAGAAATCAGGTTAATTCAGCAATCACTCATCCTAGAGGCCATCTTGTAAGAATCAGTGTAACAAAGAGCACATAAGATCTAGCAATCTCTCCATAAATGTCATGATGGATTACAAAACTCCAGTGGAGCCATTACTTGTTAACTTACTTAAAAATTAAATTCAATATGCTTCCTTTTGAGGGATGCTCCAACTTTTGCTAGAATTTATCTAACAACTTTTGATGATAATATTTATATAAAGATGAATTTAAATGATTTTATGAGGGAAAATCTCATAGCTAACAAATTTCACCCTGTGTGGTAGGCAGACTAAGAATAAATTAAGTGGACTTAAGTAACCTTTTTTAAAAGTACTAGGTGTAGGAAGGATGAAAAAAATACTAATCTGAAAAAATAACACATCAGTTATGGAAGTCATAGGATGTATCAGTTACAGATATATGAGCTGCTGGCTGGCTTATTCCTCAAAGCATCCAAAAATGTTCCAAAAAACTAGCTTTTTTTTTTTTTTTTTTTTTTTTTTAAAACATAAACTTTGTATATTATATTGCCCAGGTACCTGTATTTTTAATTTTAAACAACTCTGCCATCTTCTTGTTTTATTTTATTGTCTAATCAAGCTATGACTAAATCATTAAGTGATGAAGACAAATAGATATAAAATGGTTGTCATTGATGGCTCATCGTTCATAGACCTTCAGTTTGGAGGATAGGCTGCTTACTTCAGACTAGTTACGGTTTAATCCTGTGAAGTGAATCCTGCCGGTAGGTTGAGTATGTTAGGTGAACCTCTGAATGACATCTTTCAGTAATTGCATCCAAAAGGAACATAATTTATGTCTTTCAAGTGTGCTTTGTGATATATATCAAAACAGGTAATATCCTGGTATTGTTCTGATGCTCAGGACATTTGTTTTGAAAATGCATTCTTGATTCTAAATAAAATGGTCTGTAAAGAAACTCTCAGTAATCAGTACTGAATAAAAATATTTGTCTTCAATAATTTTGTGGAGAAACTTTGGAGGTTGTTTATTAATGTTTTTCTATGTTGAAAATAGACTATTATCTTCTTTTATTAATGATGTTTCCTTTACTTCCCTTTGGTTAAGATATCAAAGAACTTTATTACAAGGGAGATAGTTGTGCATTTCTCTGAAAATGTTTCTCTGACTTTCTTCCAATATTAATGCAGGAATTAACTAGATGCTTTTATGCTACACAGGCAATTATTTTTAGTAGTAAAGCATTGTATATAATTTTCTGATATTTCTTTATGTGATTTAATCTGCAGGTGCAACATTCTCTCACCTATTTCTTACCTGTGTAATAAGAGAGCAAAGGTACAAGACGACTGTAGTGACCATGGGAGAGGAGGCATAAAAAAAGATATCCAGTACCAAGAGAAACACCTGGAGAAATGTAATGTGTAGATTGTAATCCTTTCTCTCTCCTTGCCCCACTACCATCCCTACCTCCCTGGCCCCCTGGCCCCCTACCCCATCTTATGGGTCCCCTTATGGGTCTCCTTACTTCATGGTGACCCACTTAGTGATGAGGGAAAGGCTGTGCATGTTTTCTACCTAGACTTTAGAAAAGCCTTTGGCACCATTTCCTACAGAATTCTTCTGGAGAAACCAGCTGCTCATGGCTTGGACGGGTGTGCTCT
>JAVJGJ010000014.1:47068738-47106217 GCA_035590215.1 Microhierax caerulescens
CCAGGTGGCCAAGAAGGCCAGCAGCATCCTGGCTTGAATCAGAACGAGTGTGGCCAGCAGGGCTGGGGAAGTGATTGTCCCCCTGCACTTGGCACTGATGAGGCTGCACCTCAAACACTGTGTTCAGTTCTGGGCCCCTCACTGCAAGAGGGATGTTGAGGTGCTGCAGTGTGTCCAGAGAAGGGCAGCAAAGCTGGTGAAGGGTCTGGAGCACAAATCTCAGGAGGAGTGGCTGAGGGAACTGGGGTTGTTTAGCCTGGAAAAAAGAAGGCCCAGGAGAGACCTTATCCCTCTCTGCATCTCTACATCTACCCGAAAGGAGGCTGTAGGCAGGTGGAGGCAGGTCTCTTCTCCCAAATAGCAAGCGACAGGACAAGAGGGAATGGCTTCAGGCTGCACCAGGGAAGGTTTAGATTGGATATTAGGAAAAAAATTGTTGTCAAGCACTGGAAAAGGCTGCCCAGGGAAGTGGTTGAGTCACCATCCCTGGGGGTATTTAAAAGACATGTAGATGTGGTGCTTAGGGACATGTTATAGTGGTGGACTTGGCAGTGCTGGGTTAATGGTAGGACCTGATGATCTTGAAGTTCTTTTCCAAGCTGAGTGATTCTATGATTATATGATTCTATCTTTCCATCTAATAGCTAAACAAAATCGATACTAGGAAGTCCATGAGGATAACACATTTTATCACAGGACTATGCATTTTTCATAGGCCTAGTGGGAAATTTTCAGATGAAATATGATTTCATTAAAGAAAAAGACAGTAATTTGAAGTAACAGAATATTTGTCTGTTATACATTCTTCTTTCTTAATTATCAGGCATTTTTTCTTAAACTTTTTTGGGTACATACCTCAATAAATAAAGAAATAAATAAAAGATGTGCTTGAGCTATGATAGCTGGTAGCATTCCGTGTTAGTATATAGTATCATCTCACGAAATTCATGAGCATGGAAAGGGGGTGGTATATACTTGACACTGATCCTGTTTGACAGTGAGGCACAGCTACTCTGTCCTGGGATGCAAGGGAAACTGTCTGGATGCACACCATGCTGGCCCATCTGGCATCAGGGGCATCAGGGTTGGGGGGTGGGTATCAGACACTTTCATTTAGGAACATAGGTATAGCTGTGATTTCAAAGTAACTAGCTAGTGCTGGATGCAAGTTATGATGGCAGAATTAGGTTTTCTACCACAACAATGAGTATTTTATACTTCAGAAAATGTCTAGAAGGTTTTCCTGAATTTGCCTCTGTATCTTGTAGTTTCCAAAATCTGGGAAGTTTTCTGTGGATAAGGGACCAGGTTTCTCACTTAGATTCTTTCCCAGTGTATGAAATCCTACTCATTCCTCTAAACTACTGCTTTATCATAATACAGAAGAACTAGGCTTGCCATGTATTAATTCTCAATATCATTAAGAAAATTATGTTCCAGTATCTGTCTGCTTCTCTTGATTAACTTTGCTGTCTCTAGATGGGGTCAAGGGATGGTTCTGTAAAATTGTAGTTTCCTTAACAGCAATGTTGATCATGTGGTGACTTCTAATGGGATATCTTTCAGGAGTATGCAAAGCAGACTAAGCTTTTAAGGGATGGGTTAGATTAGCAATGACTACTTTATTTATTGAGTATATTTCCTAGTAAAGATGGTCTTTTCCTGTCACAAATAAGTAATCCACCAAATTACAGTATTTGAAATCTTGTTTTCTCTGTTGTCAGAGTGACTATTGCTTATTTGTGAGTAGCATAATACCGGTGAAATCTTGCTTACTCAGCAAGGTATTGTCAAGGTATTGGTAACACCATATTTATTTAACTCTTTTAATTGGAACATGGCCTCAAATGGCCATCTAACTTCTAAACCTGAAAGTAAAACATGCCAAAGTATATGCATATCTCAGATATATCCTCCTAAGAGGCAGTACATATTTGGTGATCTGTATTCAGCGGGTTTTTTTTTTATTTGCCTGCATATTGGAAAATTAACTTTAAATCATATTACTGCTGTCTTTGCATATTAATACATTCTGGAAAGATCTGAAGTCATTTTGCTGTGTACTCAACTCTTATAAACCTTGTGTAGTAGAAAGTTATGGAATATAAACCAGCTTTTGTAGTTCATAGGAAACAGTCTGGAAGCTTTGTAAACACTGAAACCTAAGTTAAAACCAAAGTGATTATGTTTAGTACTGCAGGGCACTTATCAATTACATATGCAAACAGAAAACGTTTCTTACAGAACTCACTTCTAAATGAGCTTCTGTTTCTGGTTGAAAACTAAATCTTTGTAAGCTGCAGTACTGCAGAAATCAGAGAGTAAGGTGATATTTTCTTGCTTAAATCATTAGTGCTTTAAGCTTCTCTCACCTTTTGTCACCCCCACCAGTTTTTTTATCAACCAGTTCTTCATGTGAGGGGTCAGTTTTTCAGGGTCTTATTGTGGGGTTCTATTTCCTACCTCCCTCACTGTGTTTACAGTGAATGCACTGTTTGTATATATAGCGAGGACATCAAAAATTCCACAACTTTCTGGAGTTTAGTCTATGAAGAGCTGGTTGTAAACAAAAACGAGAAAAAAACAATTTGCTTTGCACAGGAACGCTGTGTGGTGGGTTGGTGTGTTGTTTTTGTGGCTTTAAATACTCTTCTTGCAGTTTACTGGTGCTTTCTTAACCATTCAAACAAACCATAAATACTATCTCTATGAGATATGATGGTTCATAAATAGTCTTTTACATTTCTGCTTTCTGTTGTAATTATTTTTAATGCAAATACACCTTTTTGTAATTAACACTTTTTGCAATCATGCCTACTTGACTCAGCATGGAAGGCAAAAAATAATCTAAATGCTCCAAAATCTAATACAAACCTAATACAAAATAATCTAAATGTTCTAAAAGGCTACTCTATGCCCTGACTATTGCATGAATCTGCCACTGACAACACTCAAAAGAAGGTGTATGGGCACATTTTGGGCACAACTGTGAGTGACTTCATCTTGCTTATCTCCAGATTGCTGCTGGCAGAGTACTGTCCTGCTGAAAAAATGTATCAAAGTTTAGAAATACAGTAGTAAAGAACTCAGTGCATAAAATTCTGATTCACTTCTCATCTTTTATTTGGATGTTAAAGGCTTGTATTTAAAGTGCTTTTATTTTTTATAATCAGTACGTAAACTGTTAATTAATAATTGAGTGGTATTACTATTTAGCAACATGAGAGCTTTTAAAAATACTTTAGTCTCAGGGTATTCTGTGGGTTCAGTTTTGTTTCCATTTGCCTGTGGTGATCATTGCTGAAGTATCAGGATTTTCAAAATCCTTTTAGTATGACCTAGCTTTCCTCTGCATCAGATTATTTCATGGAGTTTGGAACAAGAGAGTCAGAATTTTCCTGGTTTTGAGACCTTTCTCTTGCTTTTGAGGGCTATTTTGTAGTTGTCCTAACTGTTCAGCTTCTGAGAGGGAAGTGGAAGGAAAAAATCAGTCTTCATACAGTCTGAATCCCTTTGGAGACTTCCTCTCTTTTCTTCGACTGTGAAGGAAGCCTTGGATGACTTTATTCTTAAGAGGCATTCGAGGTGCAAAAAGCTACAGTTTGCACAAACTAAAATGTTAATGTTTGTTAGTTTTGGAGCTCATAATCATGTAAAATACACATTCCCTCTCTTTCTCTTTAAAACGTATGAGACAAAAAAAAAAAGAGAAGGTTTGGTGTTGGTTGGTGGGTTTGTTTTTTTTATTATTATTAGGATATTTAACAGATGTTACCAGAATAGACTGTACTTTAGGAAATGTAGCCTCAACAGGTGACACATAAGGCATAGCTGGCCTATAAAAGAAGTTCCTGTAGCTTCTGGCCTGCTTCAGATGTTTCGTGCACCATGCTGGGGAGATGTCAGGAAAACTGAGCCAGATACAACAGTTCTGGCAGCAAGAGCAGCCTTGTCTTCACCTCTGTCTTCTTCAGACACTTTCCAAGTCATAAAGCCACTTGATACATGCGTGCTCCATGTGCGCAGCAAAACTGCACTGTGCATGTTCAGAAAGCCAGAGACTCCCTGACAAGGAGCGGTTTTCCTGCTCATTCGATCAGGGCATGCCTGACAGCACACGCAGTATGCCTGGGGAATGCAGCATTTCCTGAAGATGCATTGAAATAGTGCACTTCTTGCGTACATAGAAGGGTATTTCCACATTTTTCCTCAACATTTTATTTCTGTTGATTAAATTTCTAGTAAACTTTTCTGCAGGCTGCCTTTGGAAGAGGTGTATTTTGATGCATGGATGTTGCAATAAAAACACTGAAAGAGCTGGGAGACTCCAGGGACTTTTCATTGTACAGTCTCTGTTGCAGGCAGAATCAGATTTACCTCAATCTGGTAAAGTCAGATACAGTCCATTAAAAATTACAGACTCAACAGAGGTTGCAGATATCTAAATGCATTTTAAACCTGCCTTTTAAGCTAGATTGGATCAGATCTAGGATTAGGCTTTTAGGAAAATTCAGAATGCATATATTCCCTTTCTCCTCTTAGTGTTTGAGAGTTTATAATTTCTGGAGAGCTGTGCCTGGTCTTTTCCAAGGAAAGGAATTACTGATAAGTATCATAAGATAGTTTCACTTGGCTCAGATAATTAGCTATGAAGACAAGCTATGGCTCATAATATTTCTAGTTTTAACAGTGATTGGTTATATATTTCAAAGTGCTTATCAACAGTAAAATTCCGTTTGAGAAGATGAGAAGTCTTTTTTTTTAGTAGATGATCTCTCTGTTTAGAATTAAAAAGTACACACATGAACACATAAAATGTGTACAGCAAACACTTTTCTAACTGTAAAGGGAAAAGTTCAGGTTTTAAGGCAATGAACCTGAGAAGATTACATAAATTAGATAAAGAGTATGTGCTTTGATTACCTGGGAGTAGTAATGTCTGAATTTCCCCCAAACAGGTTGTTTATTTGAAAGATCTGTGCAGTTGGACAGGATATAAAACAAGTGGTTGCAGTAGATACAACAAGAACTAAATGAAAATGGCTAATAGGCATGAAAACATGCAAGAAATGGTTAATTATCCCAGGCATCTGAGAGAAATGTAAAAAAAAAAAAAAAAAGCTAAGTTTCCTTTGCATGCTATGTCATGGGGGTTTTGACATTCTTGCATGTATTTGTACACAGATTTGAAACAGCAGTCCAAATGTTATTTGCCTTGGAAGAGAAAATGTTAATGGCAGAGATAAGGGGTTTAGGGTTCTGTTGTTTTGGTTTTTGACCTTTTTTTTTTTTTTTTTAAAGCATTCTTGTCAGTGTAAGCCCTCACAATTCATGTAACCTCTGCTACCATCTGCAAAGCTGGGACAAAAGTTCTTAGCGTCACAGAAATGAAAGAAAGATTATTAGTTAATCCCACCATCCACAAACAGATAATGAAGAACCTTCTAACTGTTTCCTTTCTTTCTGGAATTAAAGAGAAGCGTAAATGTGGCATATCTCCATCTAAAAAGTTTAAACAGATTCTGACAGATGTGATCGGGTGCTTCCTTTTAACCTTTGGCTGCTTAGCTATTTCTTTGAAGTCATTCCTGCTACAGGTAGTGAAAGCTGAGTGCATGTTATTTTAGTTATTCCTCCTTCCCAAACAGGAAACTGTTCTTTCATAACGTGCATTTTTTATCATCTGATTTATAGTCCTTGTTTGCTTTACCATTCTGTCCTCCTTTCTTTGCAGAAAAAAATATCTCATGCATACCTTTGTCTAAGTTGCTTCCTACTCTTTACAAGATCTGCAAAGGCTTTTTTGGGGAAAAAAAGTTCAGAATTCATTGAAATGTAAGTCAAATATTCAAATTATCATGTTCTTACTTAAAGTTTGGAAAAAACATAACTCTAATTAGAAGACTGAAGTTTTTGGGGTTTTCTCTTTTTTCTCCCTTTGCAGGATTAGTTTAAATACTTATTTTCAGGAAATTTGAAGGCAAAGGGGGAGAAGATACCTTTAAATATGATATTTGTTTACTCATTTCAAGGATTACTTTGTGTCACCAAAGAAGATACAGTCCATTTTTTCATTACAAAAACATCTGTAATTCTTTTCCCATTGAAAACAGCACATCTCCTCAGCTACAACATGTCCCACTAAAGTCTTCAAGGAATGAAATAAACAATATTATTACAACAGAAATAAAGAGAAAGAAAATAAAGTACAAAGGTGCAGATACTGAAAAAAATTTAGGATGAAAGGGGCTGTGGGTTTGTCTGCATTTCTTATACATCCTGACTTTTTGTATATTTAAAAAGTAATGTAGAAAACATTCTTTCAAACAGTAATTTGATAACTATGCACCTTCTGTTTAGTATCTCTATATTGTGCCGTATCTGTTTTTTATGCAATGACTGCAAAACCGATTTAGCATTGTCTGAATTCTGAAGTGTGTTGGGCAAGATCACATTAGATACAGAAAATGTAGTGTCCTGGCACAGATATATTTTTTTTTAAAAAGAAGCTGAAGTATATTACAAATCAGAGAAATATATCTCTAATATAAAAAGTACAGATTAAGCAAATTATTTTTCTCAATGAAGTCAACCTTGGATATCCTCAGAATGTACATTACCTTATGATTGTGTATCTATAGCCTACATTTGATTGCTCCCAAGTTACTTCAAAAAATAATCTCCAAATAACATAACGTGTATTTTAAAACATCTGTTATTGACTATGTCTTTTGGGGGAACAACTATGCTAACTCAGCCCCTGGTCAATGAGAACTGTGTGTGCTGAACAACAATATAACAGCAGATGCACAATAAGGGCCGGAAGGCTGGAATATTTTGGCTGCTGCCTCTTCCTTGGTAACAGGAAATGAACAGCTCGTGGCATAATCTGTCTAAATACTTCTTTGTCATTCTTTGCCTGACTCCAGCATGAACTCAGTAAGACAGCACTTCGTTCTCTTAAAACATCCGTATTCCACCACCTAAGTTTCAATGTTTCTTTTGCACAAGGAACGCTTTTGTACCGACTTAGCAAAGGCAAATATCTTTGTTGGGGTTTGAATGTTTTTTAATTGTTTTTTTTGCAGTGTTTCTGTACTTTCAAAGAGTGCTTAAACTAGTGCTAAAGCTCTGTTTTGTATTTAATGTTTACAAGCTATATGAACATAAAATAAATAAACAACTAAAAAAAAAACCCTGCAGTCTAGCCCTAGAAGACTCGTTCTAAAAGATTCATTCTCCTCCCTCACAAGGAAATATTTTTATCTGTTTAAAATAAAGATTGCTTCCTTATTTTTCTCAATTCTCTATTTTTCCACCAATTCACCAACAATTTCATATATCCTTTTAATAGGTCTTTCCAAGTAAATTATTTTCTATGGTACTAGGCTCCTACAGTGAATGGCATATCAATTTCTGTACACACTGAGTGCTTGAAGAAAGTATTACCTAGTAGAAACATAGTAAAATTCATAACAAATCTAGGGAAATACACAGGGAAATTTTTGGTTAAAAAACTTCTGAAGAGAACACTATGAACATGTTGTCAGATACTTTGAAAAGCACTTTAAAGTTGATCTTTCCAGATATACAGCAATATTACCATAATATTTTTGGAAATCTTCATGAAATAAATGGCAGAAAATGTTTTTGTCCTGGTTTTTTGTGTTTTTTGTTTTGGTTTGGTTTGGTTTTGTTTTGTTTTTTTATTGGTTTATTAATATCTTTTCCCAATCAGTAGTAAATGGTATTTAATAAAGATGGCATTTCTGTTATTATTAAACAATTCTAATGGCATGGCCCATTGCTTGATGACACCAGAGTCATTTAATGGGGGGAATTGTTCCAGCCTCTTGAGTATAGCCCCTTGTACTTGTAACACCATTCTTCAGTATCTTGAATGTGATGGCTTTTTCTCAGATTTGTGGGAGTGTTGATAGTACTGGTATATTTTCTTTGCTATACCAGAAGATCTTCAGCTTCTGGAGCAATAACCAAAGACTGAGCCTATTGACTCAGATGTACCATTTTGACATTTCAACTGCCTCACCTTCCACCTGTGTATTATTTGTTTTCTGACTGTGCAGAAGAACTTTGGTCATCTGTTATGCGACTTAGTATAAAGTGCTCAGAACTAATATAGTTGCATCTCTGGAAGTTTTGCTTTGACAGTGAACACATGAAAGAAAACTGTCACCATGACTGAGATGCAAACTCCTATAAATTGAAAAACTTCTGTAGGTATATGGCACAGATACTTTATGCAATTAGATATCTCCATCTTTCTAGGAATGACGTTTTGATCTCTCAAAAGTTGACTGTGGTTTTGTATCTCTAAAGTATCGGTCAGGATAGACTGAAACATTGTGATGCAAAATTTATTCACAAATTTCAGAGCTACTTTATTACTGCATACAATTGCCTCAACATACTTTTCATTGAAATATCTTGTGGGTGATATTGAAGTCTGAAGTGCTTGGTACCATAATCAAATGTGTGGGTTTTTTTTAAAGAAGCTGAAGTAATGTGCTGGGCATTATATTGTGTGTGCTCAATCAAGGCACAGATTTCAACAAAAAGTTCTTCAAAGATTCTGTCATTCCACTCATATTGACGACCTTACCATCCTTTCATAAGGCAAAAAATATGAAGCATATTTGCAAATTTGTCCAGACAGCAGAATTTTTGCCATCTAGAGATAACTACAGTTACTTGTGTTAGTTTGGCTAGAAAAGCAAACAGTAGGCACACAGACTATGTTTCAATGTGGCTGCAGAAATCACAAGCAGCTTTGTATTTCCCAAAATATTCTTTTAAAGTAGTTTAACTGCATTATCCAAACAGGGATTTATCTCACAGCTAAGACAAGTGGTATATCCTTGCTTTGAGCACCCTTCCCTTTGTAAAGGTGTATGGTGTTCATGTCATGATCACCTTATCCCACTTAATGTCAAACATCTGCAAGGATATTCTGATGAGGAGATGATGTCTACCTAATTACATGTTGCATATTTCTTCAGGAGAGACTTTAGCAGCTTCTGCCTTGCCTTGTAACAACTTTTAAGAGCTTTAAGACCATATTTTACAGTTGTTTCTAGATGCTTTTAGATGGAGCAAAGCTTCATTTCAGGTTGCTCAATTATCAGTATTTTAGCAAACTGCCAAAAACTTCAGGCCTAATCTCTGGTGTTTCCTTTTCAGCAGCCCAAAGGACCTGGCCATCTTCATTACAGAGTGGCATAGAGATAAAGATTTTTGTTTAAACTTTATAGAACTTTCTGACATCTTCTGTCACGGCCACTAAAGAACCATCAAAACTTTTTGTATTCTCATCACTTTTTATGACTTTTAACTAGTGCTTCCTCTTTAGCATTATAATAAGATATATTGTTTGCCAGTTTTCTGCTTTTTATCCAAGCTGTAGCTGGAACAGATATACGTTTTGACAAGTCATAGATGGAGCTATCATTGTTCAATTCTGATGTATTACAAAACCACTGTATTACCATATTTTTTTCTCAGAATTTTCTATGCTTTTTCAATGTTTTCTGTCTGTTTTTGGAAGTGAGCTGTAGCAACAATATTCGTAGTTTATAACTTTTAGTGTATGCCATTTTGAATAATGCAAGTCAAAGCTTTTATTGAATTCAGAAATAGTCTCTATTTCAGCAGGAAGTAACATTCAGTATCTCATCTTAGTCTATGACAAATATTCACCATCAAATATAACTGTGGTAGTTCTGACATTACAAGCACAGCTTAGGTCACAATAAAATAACAATTATAATGCCAGTGTCTGAATCTTGGTAATATTTATGCCATCCTGTACCATTTTAGCATTCTGTGTCAGTGCTGATTGCTCTACAGGTAAAAATTGCTGAAGAACTCAACAACTGAGTATTAGAAAGACACAGGGTACAATTACACCTTGTAATACCAAATAGGAAATTTTGTAGAAAGTTTTATTTAATGTCTGAGCCAAAAGTTTAGGAAGTCTTTAAAGATGTTATAAGGATACTCAGTGCTTTAATTAAATATATTTTCTTTTTTACAATACCTCTATCAACTTCTTCAACTGCACCATTAGCTTGCTAATAGTTTTAAGGTGCTATAAAATTGTAGTGATATACAGTGCTTTTCCACTTTACTAAATATTGTTTTCAAGAATTAAGAAATTAAATAGAATTATGCCAAAAGCAACATGCACATTTAGAAATATTTCAAAGAAGTGATTTTGGATCAACAATAATATTTACAAATTTTTTACTCAAATTCAGCAGGTTTTGGTCTACAAAAAAAATTGAGAAAATATCAGCATACTTGTATTTGTATATACGTGGCAATGAAAGTACAATACATATTTAAGAATCAGGTGTTCATGTGCAACTTTTTTAACCTGTCATTCATAAGGAGTGTAGTAAGGATATCCCCGTGGTGGACACCGCAAAATTCTAGTGGAACTAAGGAGAATCAGGAATGCATTCAAGGTAAATAGGACGAACGCTATACCAGACTTCTTATATACAAAATATCCCTATATCTATCCGTTAATAGCTGCAGCATTGTTGTTTGTTTAAACTATTATTTATATTAACTTTAAGTGAAAATAAGGAGTCACTAAAAAAGTAGAAGTACTTAAAATATAGGAAAAATAATCTTTTTTTTTAAATTGGTTCACAGTTTCACGATAAATACAGTGTTGGATAAAATCTAATGAGAGTTCCCTGGCAAAAGAATTGCCTAGCATTATAAAAGCTCACAGAATATCCAAGGTTGTTTGATGTAATTGCAGAATGCAATGTGCCTGGAAGTCTTACTGGCACATATACAGTATAACATAGTAAAATTTAGCCAAAAGCAGTTCTTTATTCAGTAGAAAAAACCCTAATCATTAAAATCAAACCACCTGTCTTACCCTGCTGAAGGTGAGAAAGGACTCTTCAGGTTATTCTGTCTGTTTTCTGTTCCCTGATGGCTATTCTGGATTCCCTTTTACTCTGGATGCTCGTTTCTTTTAGTTTCATTCAGCTGTGATTTATGTTGGTTACAACTGTGTGCTCTAGTAATTTACCTTCACTAGGACAAGAGCTACAAAAGTAGTTAGACCTGGAAAGACTTACTGGCATAAAATCATTGCCAGAACAGGAAACTTCTAAGAATTATAGTGAGTTGATAATTGCTGAGTTTATGGCATCTCACCTATCCTACTTAAAGAAAAGCAAACTGGGAAAAAGAGATAGAAATTAAAACCAAATAAATGAAACTCAAAGAACCCTCTTAATCTGTTGGTTCATCTTTACTCAAAACCAGCTGTCTAAATGCCACCATTTTCATATGCTGATTTGCAAGCTTTAGGGCACATACTCTTCACAGTGAGCTTTAATACTACTATATCAAGTAGTCGTTATATTTTAGAAAGATACAGTGATTTCCAGGAAATTCTGAACTACAATCTGTTCTTCATTTATTCAAACAGCAGAAATAAGCTCATTATTAGAAACATATGAGTTTTTGATAGATTTAGAAAAGAGTTCTAAGAAAGTCAGTGCATCTGAATTTTTCACTTAAAACACCTTAAGAGTCTACACTTAAAAGTCCATTCAGAATGATTTCCATCTAACTAACAATTTGACTCAGAATGTCTGAATGACTGCACATCTATATCTGAGAAAGGAGATAGGTCATAGTCAGACATAGAGCCTTAAAAATAATAGAGGATGAGAGAGAGAGGGAGTCACATATGGAAGATGTTAGAACAGTCTGCAAAATTCAGCTGCAAATATGTTTCTTTTCATTTTTACATGGTTCTAAATCAAACACTAAGCACCAACCCACTTTCCAAAATCTGTGGGTTGAATGTGGGAGATTCAAAATCCAGCTCTGAATCAGGGATCTCTGTCCCAGAGCCGTCATTAATGCTGAAGCATAATACAGCTATGACAGTGTAAGAGATGTGTATTTATATGCACTGCTCATGAAAATCCCAAACAACACTAATGGTGTTTTATTTGAGAGCCTTTGATGTTAATATGAGATAGGTTTATGCCAAGTCTGGCACATCAGAGTTTGAATTGTATAAATGCAGCAGCCACAGCAGCTTTGTTCTGCATGAAGGCTTACATGTTGAGACAGAGATTGTGCTTACAGTTGTGGACAGTGTAAAAACATTTTCAGAGGCCATTATGCTGTTTCATGTCTGTTATTTGTTAAACAGGGCTGACTATCAACCAGCTGACAGTTTTCAAACTAGTGGGAAATGAAGCAATGGATTTCCTCCCTCCTTTTATACTAGAGACTTTAGTTAACTATGTCCCAACCCTGAAAGAGTTATTTGAAATTGTTCTGTTTTACAGTAACAAATAAATATTTTTAGCCTCCATCGTATTTTGGTTTCACTTGGGAAAAAAAAAAAAAAATCTTATATTCCAAATGGATATACTTAAGAATTGCTTTTGTTTTAAAGAGGAGGCAGCTAGAATACTTATAAATCCTCCATGCACACACACACACACACACACACACACGGCTTAAAATTATAAGTAATACCATTTTGAAATGGTCATAATGAAATTATAAGAACTAAAGGTATCAGTGTTTTGGGGATTCTCCCAACACAAAGAATTCCATTTCTTAGATCAAATTAAGCTTCTGAAAACAATGCTTGAAGTCATCATCACTATATAGTCACCTAAGTTTAAGTATCTAAAAATTTGTAGTAACACTTCATTAAAGCTCTAATCTGACATTATTGTCTATGGAAATCCAGGGCTTGAATCAGTTGCTTGTGCACAGATACCTGGTAGCATTACAGATGTCCTGAGGTACAGAAGAGAGCTGCATAAGGCTGGCAGCTGCAGCAGAAAACCCGTGGAAGAGTTACACACTTCCAGGTTAATAGGTGAAAGCAAAGTAGGAATCTAGAGCACATCAACACTTTGCACTCAGATGTGCACGGCTGAACCAAGCCTTATGGAGCTTAAAGAGGTATTCAGGTGAGCTGTGCATAATGTGGGTATTTAGACTGAGCTCAGTAACTCTCTAAATCTGCTAACTCTGTTGCTGAGATTCCCACTGATTAAATACAAGTGTAGGTGGCTAACTGACATCTAAAAACCTATACTTTGGCAGTAGAGCTCAACCTACTCTGTGTGACAAATGGCTGTCTTCAGTTGTCTAAACAGACAAGTTATCCCATTTGAGATTCACTAGAACATTCAAGGTATCGGCACAGGTCTGCCACGGGACAAACAAGAGTCCTACACCTTTGCCACATGCAGCTGGAAATAAGACAGAATGTTGCAGGACACCCAAAAGGGCACTAGGTGCCTCTGTTTATATAAATTATCTAACACCAAAAAGCCTGTAACTTTCCTATAGATATTCTGGTTTAGTAGTGTTTTGGAAGACAGGCTTTGAGTTGTGATATGCTCCTGTTTTCTTTTTCTGTTTTGCAGAAAACATATCTAAACATTTAATTGTATCTTATTTAGAAATAAACATTTTCAATAGCTTTGGGCAAATTTTGCCTAACCCAAAATAAAATGGCAGTGGGAAAGCAGCAGATGATGAACCTGACATCAATAATATACTTTGAGGGCAAAGAAGAAAGTTAAATATTCATTTAATCATACTGATGCAGGTCAGTTCAATGGCTTTGGTTGAAGCTGCTCAGTAGGAAATGATACAGCTTCATCATTCTGTCGATTTTTACAGTATTAGCTCAATTGATCAGTGCAGTAATGAAAGAACAAAATTTACTCGTGGTATTAACCATAGTGGAAAAGTACATGAACATATTTGTATGATTAGGTTTCTAAATCAAAAAAGTAATCTATTTTCATATCAGGCATGTTTGGAACACAACTCTACCAGCTACGTACAAGGAAAAACTTAAAGCATTCTCTGTATTTTGCATGCCTGTTGTCACAGCCACAGCTGATTTCTCTTAATTTCTCTCCTCTCTCTAGCCTGAAGTTATCTTCACTTAGATACCATTTTCTTCAGGTGTCACTGTAAACACCATTTCCCCCCTTCCTATTTTCCCAGCTTCTGCCTCTTCCTCCTCCCCTCATTTCGCCTGGCCACATGACTTTCACCTAAGGCCATACTCTCATCTCTATTTCACATGTTGTTCTACACCTTCTCAGGCCTTCTTCCCTCTCCGTCTCCTGGGTGACCTCCATTAGCCCTCTATTTTTGATTCTAATGTCTTTCATTTTTCTTTCCTGTTTTAATAAGCTTCTTGTACTATTAAATTAAATGTGCGCAGAATTATTTTCTAACTAACTACTGTAGAACACCCCACCTCTTACTAAATTCTCTAATTCTCCAAACACGAGGCCTACATACAAACTGTCTGCTGGAATGGCCCCAGCCTCAGGCTTGCCTGAACGGAAGGTATGAAAGTATCACTTCTAACAACTGATGTTAGTGAAGACTGAAATGCTTAGAAGCTGTTTCATCTACCACTGTAGACATAGTCTTTCTGTTCTGGCCTTCATTTTGGGGGCTTTTTTCTCTCTTGAATGTCACCAAGAAAACCTTTCTCATTGAGTGTGTCCGTTTCAAGTCCCAGTTGAAGCCCACACCAAGATCTTTTGCTATTCACATCATGCCAATAGGCTGAGAGTACTGCAGGCTATGCCAAGCACAAGGGCATGTGTACTGGATCCAACCTTTGGGAAATAGCGGGGGCAGACGGGTAACCCTTAGCACACACTCAAGCACACAAACACCTACATCTTAAGCAGGAAAAGCAAGTCTTGCCTTGTCTGTCCTAAGTCGTTCAGGGCCCTTAGAAGCGAGCAACTGGAGAAAAGACAGGACTAAGTTCTTCCTTAAAAGAAAACCTACCGTGGGTGTTCAAACACACAGTAACACACAGTTTAACTGAACAGGCTGTCTCACAGCATTGTCTGGAGACCAGAATTTCTATTTGAAATAACAATATTCTGAAATCATTTATGTTTTTATTTTTTTAAAAAGCTCAAAATGTCCACCTTTAAAATTCCATGTATAATTAGATTTTGTGTATTATCAGTTCTTGGAAGAACTGAACTTCAATATTTTAGAATATAGCACCTCAAATAAAATTAAAAAAAAAAGGATAGCATTGGAAAGTTTTATATATAAAGTTAAATACAATACAATAAAACTTAAAATTGCAATTCTATTCCATAAAATTTAAGATTAAATAAAGTTACAACACTGAATGTAAATACTGTAACTATCCCAAAAGAAAGTATTTTTATACTAGCAAGATAAAATCAGAAAGTCTAAATGCTCTGTTTCTGTTTGCTTTTTTCCCCCCAATGTTTACATATTGTAAAATCCCAAAATTCCAATAAAACCATTTCTGCCAATGAGGCCTATGTGGTCCAGTCCTTGCATCTAAATTTCTACACAGAGACACCTTTTAGCCTTCCTAATCAAATTGCTTTGAACTGGTAACTTTTTATTAAAGTTGAGAGACCCAGTGCACTCAAGCCCCAAATAGAGAACGCTTTTCAGTGTTTACATCATTGTAACATACATATTCTTCTGGGAAGAATTTGTAGAAGCGGGAAATCTGCTAACATTTAGAATGGATAAATGAGATTAACTGATTAAATTCCTTTCTTACAAATGCAGCTTTTAAGAAAAAAAAATATATTTACAGTATCTAGAAGCACTGCAGAGTAATGAAAACCACATTTTATAATGATGAGCATCATATAAAGATTAGGTTAATCCCAAGTTTTATTCCTTTTTGATTGTTTGTATTGTTTTAAAAGCTGACAGTGAAAATGTGACTTTTTGTTTCAGTTCAAGTGATTAAAAAGCCTAGCTCATAGTCTGAGCATCCTTAAGTTGGTAGCTTTTTATGTATGGAATATTTAGTACAAAAATACATTTTTAAATATGTTGAAGTCATAAAGGCAAGTGTTAAAAAGTTGAAGGGACCCATTAATGTTGAAATTTCCTTAGCACAATCAGCCCAGGGAAAATCAAACTTAGAAAATTTCAGCTTGTAATGAATGAATGAACTGAGGTGGAAGACTTAGAACGGTTAGTGCAGGCCAGAGGCTGAATGAATTTTCCAGCTATAGCAGAAGCCTGATTCTTTTCAGAGTTCCCTGAGGTGGATTCTAAAAAAAAAAAATAATAATTATCAGTAATGTTGAAGTCCTGCTTTAACACCATAGATCGTGGCTATTTGATATAACTTTGTGCCTCACTGTGGTAGTTTTCACATCTGGGAGAGTCTATAGGCAAAGTGAAGTCTATTGTTGGCCGTGGTTAAGGTTTGGTTTCAGTCACTCTTGCTGAAACATTGTAAACTATTCCCTTGAGTTTTTGGATACATTTCAATGGAAACCATGGAATACACCTCTTCAAAAGATAGGTATGACCTGGAATCAAAATGGTAAGGTCTAGAACCAGAAATGTAAATTTAAATTCCATTATGGTATACAAAGACTTTTAACTAACTCCTGTTGCTCGCTTGCTGTCTTTCTTTCTTTCTTTCTCTCTCTCACTCTCTAATCTCTTCCTCCTTTTTATACTCTATACTGAGGTAGTCTGTTGACTGATAGTTTGAGTCTAAGCTAGTGATATATGTATTACATTAAGATATATTCCTAATATAAAATTAAATTACTGCAGACTTCCTCATTAAAAGTTATAATTCCTAATACAACTACAATTTTTGTGTCACTTATCTTGCCATATTTAGAGGTCAAATTAATTAAGAGAAGGATCAGACACATTCAGCATTTATTTTTTAGAGAGGATTTATTTTAAGAAATTTTCAAGTGTAATCAAAATTCTCATTCATTTTCTTCAGGGTAATAAATGGGTTTTCTGCATGTTTCAGAATCCAGTAGATTTCTATCTTCAGTAGAAGTCTGCTATTCAAATTTTGATTATTTCAGTCTAGATGGATCAAAGTCTCCTCATTCCTGAGTAATTCAGACAACTTTTATAGGTTTTAGGGAACTGCAAAAATTAAATAATCCATACATAATTATCTCCAAATGTGTCAAGGGTTTGAAATTTATTATTAAAACATATTTACAGAAATATATATAGCCAATACTAAGCATGTTTTATTTGATGTGCTCTCTTGCTCTTTTCTGGTGCACTGAAGAAAGAATATCACTTATGAAAGAGGATTTCCTGCCAAAATTGTTTACTTTTTAAAATATTTGGTTTCTCTTTAGGAGATGTACTTACTGTGTGTTTCTAAAACAGTCTCTAGCTCTCACTCCCACTAACACAAGCCACAGGAGAGTTCTTTAGGAATTTGACAGAAATGGCAGTATCAATGACTACCCATCCTCTACACAGTGTAACTCTTCTGCATCTTTTCCCTTCATTCCTGAACACACATGTACAGAAATGAATCTGTGCTCTTCTTCCTATCAATCAACATTATCCTTGATGTTTTGCCATTTATATTAATACTGGTCAGCACTTTTGTGGCATTCCCTTAAGTACTTTTTGTTTCTTACTTCAGTTTAAAAGGAAATCTTAAAGCATAAGATGGAAGCATTTGTGATTTTAAAATTATGCTGTTTAGAAATTAATATTAATCAATTAGTGGAGAGAAAAGTCTTCTTTGTGAATATAAGAACACACAACCATAATACCTGTAAGTGTTGCAATTTGCAACTAAAAAGTATAAATCATTATTACTTCATACTTTTTCTGAGTCAGATAGTATGTATTTTCCCTGGAACACATTTATCATTTTAAAAGCACCTCTTCCAATGTCCCACTTTTGCCTTAGATGCAGGAAAGTTCTCTTAACTGACCAGTGGAAAAATCAGCCTTGGAGCTGCCATAAGCATATTTAGCACTTCTTCTGTACCTTTCATATGAGCCCTCAGCCTGCTCTGTCTCTTGATAAGGAGAGGGATTCTTGGAATAACTGCTTGAATTGGGATGATATAGCAGAAACCTTTTGTTATACAAACTGGTTCTTCTGCCTGGGTAATTGTTGCTGAAAGCAACTGAATGAAAAATTAGAAACAGTGCTTGACCAACCCAAGCACTGGTGTGGGCACATGCCTTTCAGAAGTGATAAGATGTAGTGAATATTTCTTCCTCTTCTTACCATGTTAGCTTCATGGTGATATTTTTGTTTGCCTTTTACACTGAGGCATGTAAACAGGATGGGTGGGGTAAATTGTAAAGCTCTTGTAATTTAGCATGGCTCATGTAATGGAGTGTCTTGGTCAGTGCTGATCTAAACTTGGAGTGAAGGTCATGGAATAACTTTCTGGAAGAGTGACAAGGGGAGATGTTGGGTGGGGTTCAGGGAGTGACTGAATTAACTTAACTTTAGACATCTATAATGTCTACACCTGTAAGAGGATCCAATTTAGAGAAATAGGTAAAATGGGAAGTAATCATATATAATAACATTCTTGTTTTAGGATGAGATAAATTAGTCCACAGAACCCTCCACTGGAGATAACATGTTTAACTCACACATAATCATCCTGCTTCAGATACATAAAGTTACATTAAATGAACTGTGTGTCTGATTTCTGGCTTAGAAAACACTCGCTCTTCTTCCTTCTTCTATCTTCCGAGAAGGACACAAGATCACTGCCACACTTTTGGGATGACCATGGAGGCTGTTATGAAAAGCAGAGTTCTTGCAGGAACAGATGGTCTTTTCTGCTAGTTTCTTTCCCAAATAAGTTAGTAAAACTGTGGGCAAGTTAAACCACAGGCATTGTATCCTGTAACTCTCCTGTATAAGCTAACCTCTCTTGTAACTTTTTGGGTTTTTTTTCTGGTTGCTTTTTTTAACTGTGAATCTCTGTATTTTTTAGACTGACTTTAAAGTTATAACGTAAGTCACATGTGACTTATGTGACTTATGTGACTTATAAGTCACATAAACTTTTGGTACTCTGATTTGCCATCTCTTTCGGGCTATGTCTTTGCCTTTAAACAGAGTTCAGTGTACTGATAATGTTCAGTAATTAAGAAAAAATAATAATAGTCACTAGAGAAATACCTCATACTCTGCTTTTCTCCCCCCCCCCTCCCCCATCCCCATCCCCCCTTTCTCTGCTGGAAGCAGTAATCTCAGCCACAAGAATTAATCTTGGGGAGACCTGATACAGACTAACTTTTTCACTTACTCAGTTGTCCTGTGTTTAACTTGCTCCTTCTCAGCTGCTTTTGGTTGGAAATGAACAGAGGTGAAGAGAAATATGAGTCCTTCCCATCCTGAAAACCTGTTTATGAAAGTAATCTTTCAGACCTCTCTCTTTCAAAATTATGGTTTTCTATGTATTCTTCTAACCCAAGTGTGTAGCTGACTTCCAACTGCAGATGAAGCCAAGCAATAGTTTCTCCCTTGCAATTTGCAGGTACCCAGGTGAAGTAAATAGTGAAAATTAATTACTACATCCTTTCTCTTTCCTGCCATCTGCTTCTAGTGCCTTTTCTTCTAAACCTGGTTTTCCTCTCCTAGATTTTTGTCTTCTTCTCTAAAAAGTTCCTTCAGCAGCAAATGTCACTGCAAATTGAAGTTACAGTAAGCAAAACCAGAAAAGGATAATGTTCATCCAGGCCTTCTAGATTCCTAAATCTGCTAAACTTCTTTGCATCTTTTATCTCAAATCCCAGATCCTACTAGTACATCACGTATGGTTTCTGCAAGGCCAGATGATGAGGGTAACATATGCCACAGGTAGCAATTCTAAAGTCCAAGTACACGTACAGCACTGACCCTAAGAGTTGAATATGCCAAATACTTTAATATCGTGAAAGACTTATAAAAGCCACATTGAATTAAAACTTTTGAATTTTTAAATAATTACCATGGCATTGGACTTGTAGTTATGATAATGTTTTACTTTTTTCCTATAAGTATGTTGCAAATACCATTTTTTTTTCCAAAAAAATCTGTAAAGTAGATAATATTTTTTTTAATTCTGCAGAAACTCATGAAAATATTGCCAGAGCATAGAGGGAGCTAATGTCAGGGCTCGATGAGACAATGTTTTATTGCTGTGCTTAGATCAGAATTTCCAAGAACCTCATGATCCTGAAAGCAGCTCAGTCTTAATGCAGGATATGAAAAAGGATGTGGTATGTTCTAACACATACATACACACCCCCCCACCTCCATGCATACAGATACTGCTTAAATATTACAGCAGATCCTCTGAGGACACAAAAGACTTCATCTGATCTCATCCACTTTGGGTCTGACCCTGTCTATATGATGAAAATAGAGATTTCCACAGAAAATAAAGAAACAAAAAACAGAGCCTAAATTCTATTTTTACAAATAGCAATTTTTTTCCCCACTTTCTTTTTTTTTTTTTCTTTTTCAGATCAGATCCTGAAGAAATGAGGGTTTTACTATTTGAAAGGTGATGACCCACCCCCTCACCCCACCCACCCCCAATTATTTACTGGCACAGACAGTTATGCCTGAAAACTTGTAGCACCCACAAATTTCAGAGACAAGTACTGTAACATTATTTTTAAACAATTTTAAAATATACTAATTCATTGTAGAAAGAAAACATAAAACTATCCATTTGTTCAAATAAATGCTCAGACGAGACGAACTTGTAGCAGTTTCTTCAGTAAAGAAAGCCAACAAGTCCCATTCACAAAATCATTCACAAAATTCTTTACATTTCTTGTGAAAGAATTACTGTTTCTCATTTCTAATGACTTTTGAAAAGCAGGTCCGACACACTACGTCCAGTGCTAGTTCTCTAATCTTGCATATACTAAGCTAATTACCCATCAGATCTGAGAGTATTCAGCACGAGGGTCTTTCCCAGGCTCTGCTCTGCACTCTGTCAATGTAGACGGCCAGTCTATCAGCTGTTTGCTGGGATGAGAACAACAGCTGCCAGCAACTGCAATCATCCGGCCTCAACTGAGAGGCGTAAAGAGCCGATAGATAGGAGCAAACATCAGAATGCACAGGAATGCCTGCACAATTATAACTTAATTCTTGGAATTTTAATAATCTTAACAGAATGAGAGAGACGGAAAAGGGAAAAAAAGGAAGCTGATGTTAAGCTAAGTTAGAGTGTGGCATATTGATATTACATTCCTGGTTCCCCCAAGATGATTGCTGTGATTTTTACCGGAGTTGTCTTGGATTTAATCCTCTCCGACCTTCATTTCCTATGCATGTACCCCCACAAGCAAGTTTCTGCAATACTCTGATAAGCTGCTTAGCCAAACATAATTTGGCTCTAACAGTGGGCTCATTTGTTTCCTTGTCAAAGGATAGTTAAATGAGTTATTCTGCCTCCCAAGCATCAAGTGATGGACTAGATGGATATGTCAATCTTTCATGACTGTGAACTGATACTCCTGCCAAACTGACACTCTTGTTGTACTGCAATTAGTAATTTTTGCAATATCTTCATGATAGCTTAGGCATTTGAGCAAGTGAGCACGGCTTTATTGTGAGAGGTCTCTCCTGACTAAGTTAACATTGCAAAATCAGATAGAATTTTTAGTAAAATATTTCCATGGTCAATCTCCTTTAAAAATTAACATGAAAAAAAATAGAAAAAAGCGTGTTAGTTTCATGCTGCTGGAGATGGCTAAGTAAATGTTCTGTGGCTGACGTTCAGTTATATTGTGACAAACTGGCTCTTCCTACAGCTAACGCAGCGTTTCAAAATGGGTCATTATAAGCCTGGGGTTCATGAATGAAGTATGTTTAAACAGAGGAAAGGCACATTTAAATGGTTGCATTAAGAACTCCAGCGGACAAACCCAAGACAATTCAGACTATACAGTTTTCTCCAATGGCTGTGAGAACTCGGAGTCAGGAACAACAGCATGAGCTTGTAATGGAATGTCACCCTTAACTCTGAATTTCCTGGCAGCCATTCATCTGAGTCACAATTTTAACAGTGTTTAGTTTTTTGGTTCCCCTCGCCCCCTGGCATGTGAATCCCTTTACTGTGTTTTTCTTTTTTTTTTCTTTCTTTTTTTTTTTTTCTTTTTTTTTGTGGTTGTTTTAGTGACAGTTTCTCTGTATTATATAAACTTGTAGAAACACGTTCCACTGGTATTTTAAAAATACATTTATTTCAGGTTTGAAGTATATTCTGGTCTTCATTAATAGGCAAGCCCAACCAGCGCCTCTTTAGCCACAGATAGGTGTTTGGCTGGCAACCTAATGTTTTCTTGCTTTGAATCTGGAGACAAGAAGGAGTACACAGGGTTAATACTTCCAGCAGGGAGCAAAGCCCAGCTTTATGCAAGCTGCATATACAGGAGCAGAAAGGCATTAAAAAAACCACGCGTAGGCCAAGACTGGATAATCTAATACTGAAAAAAACATTTCCACCCTGCCTCTCTGTACAGAGGGATCATATGGCCATACAAAGATAACTACAGAATCCAAACCTTGTAGATTCCTGGCAATAGGTTTTATAATTCCCTTTTCCAATGGTGCTTTTGATAGCTCCTAGCCATGGATTCACATTTACTCTGTTATGTTGTCTGTTTTTCAAAGCAGTGGCTAGTACAACTTACTAATTGTAATAAATCAAGCCATCTTTAGTCTAACTCTTTTCTTCCTGTTAGCAGGAAAATATTCCAAAATCATATCTGTGCCTTCAGTCAAGTTTTATTTGCTACAGAAGCAATTCAGGATGTCTTCTTAGGGATTGTTTTACATTATCAGTAGAAAATATCTTGCTCAGAATTGCACTGATTGTTTTTCTGTTCAGCTAAAGAGAAGGTCTGAGGCTAAGCATGCTACCCTATGCAAGCAAACCTCCCACTGAAATAGGAGACGTTATTGCTCACTTGATTTTAGGTATCCGTATTGTAGATCTTTGCATCTGAGCAGCTACTTTGACACCTTTTTATTCAACGGAAGAAAATAGACCCCTTCACGGTTCAAGTTATTGAACTTTGCTTAGGTAGCTAACCTTGCATAAGATGAATTGGTGCTCAAAACCCTGTTCTTTGCCCATAAAGACCTCTAGGTGAGTAGCTAAGATGGATCAGTTTACATTTGAGGGCACATGACTTCCACCCCCAGTGTCAATAAGAACTTTACCTTTAAAAGAGTCCTGGAAGAGGACAGAGTTGGTAGAGTCACTTTATCATACTGATCACAAAAAAAGGACAGAAGATGGTTGTATTTTTTCCTCAGGATGGGATTTTTATTTTGTAAAGCCAGTGGGAATTGTAGGAATTCAGCCTCCCCAGAGACTGTGCAAAGAATACAGCAATTTTTGTTAGTATGCTGAGGCAGGCCCCTGCTTGTCTGTTTCTCCATTTTCTCCCTGCATTCTGGTTCTTGCCATTAAGGGTAAAGCATTTTATCCAATGACTCTTTAATGCAGAAAGTATGAGGTCTATGAATCAGGAAATGGAACTTAAGACCCCCTTCTCCTGCCAGGAGAATGCAACTCTATTAGACACCAGGCAATGAAATAGGCTCTCTTTTGTGTTTCTCACTGATCTAGTTTTGCACAGCAGCCCAATATTTAACAGGAGAGTCTTCCCCCTGCAGTCCCAGCCTTGCACACAGACTGGTAGTTAAGCATTCTTTTTGAAAGAAGAAATAAGCACCAACCATCCTGGGCAAACTTGCAGCCTCTCTCCATCGATTTTTTGGAATGCCAGTCCATGCAATAGCTATGTGACTGTGCTTTATTTGGTGCTGTGAGTGTGCTCGTTAGTGTAGTCTCTTCCTCTCTCCTTCCTCCCCCTCTCCACCCAACACAGGCTTTTCAGGAGAGTTAGGCACAGGGAAGCCTCTTTTGCTTGATCCAAACAGCCTGAAGCATGAGATAAGCATCAAGATACTTGGCTTAGACACAATGACAGCATCTCTAAACAAGTACAGTAGCAGACCTTAGGCATTTGAGTGTGCAAACACTCCTGCATTGACCCCTGTGGTTAACGACTGTTTATGCAACTAAGCTAACTGGTGCCCTAAGTCAGTCATGATTTCTCTGCATAGCTCGCTTGCTTAGTTGGTTTTTCGGATTTCATCCTTAGCCATCAAACTAGTGGAGTTTAGCAACTTCTAGCAAAATCCTTTAATGTTTAGCAAACAGAGTGCAGTTACTGTTGAGACATGCATAAATGAATCTAGCCTGAAAGAAGCAACATATATTTTACAAACATAAAGGAACAATGCTGCAGCTTCTTTTAAATATGCCTTGTTACTTTAGTCTGACCCATTAAGTTTTCTAAACCTAGGCTTGTGGTATTTGGCATCCATTCTTCTGTTCTTTTGATAAGTACCTAAACAGGATGTCCTTGCAAATTAAATGAAAAACAGCACTGGAAGATTTCCTCCCTCAGGAATAAGTATTAAGATTGGCAGATGGCTTAAGTGGAAATACACAGGAATGCACTTTAACCAGTACTTGAAAATCCTTCCAGCAGATATTGCTGAGGTAGATTCATGAAGCTCCATCAGACATCCTTCTGCATTGAATCAATTTTTAAAGGCCTCCAGCAAGATTTTTAATGTATTCTATCCTAATTGTTCCAAAGCAGCCTTAATCTAAAAAGAAAAAAACAAAAAACAAAAAACCCAACAACCAACCTAAAGTAATAATATTTGCAACTAATTTTACACCACAGGAATGTTCTTACCATTTCTTGGTAAGGAAGGTTGTTGATACACCCTAGCTAGTAATCATCTCTGAAAACTCAATGCAAGCTCTCTTAAGTTTTCAGGCAACTTGCAGCTGAGTCCAAGCGCATGGGTGCATGTTCAGTCCTTCATGCAAGCATCAAGTTTAGCGTATTGATGTGTGTGGAGAAGGTTCGTGTATAATAAACTCCATAGACCAGATACTTAATATATTTACTTATACTGTTCTGAAACCCTTACAAGAATTGTGCACTTCAAATCTTTATAAGAACTAAAACAATTAAATTCTCTGAGCAGTGTCCAGTGGCAAACAGGCAAAACAAAGCAGTGACAAACTGCCAGAAATAATATTTGCTCTTTATTCGCTCCAGATTCTTCTAGCATTAGCTATATAATGGGCAAGTTAAAGAAAGCTAGTATCTACTGGCCCTCTAGTGGTAAAATGAAAGCTTTTGGGAACTGGTGGATTCTTCATATTCCAGCAGAAAAGCAGAGGTCTCCTAATTGTGGAAGAAAGAAATCTAAGAGAGAAAATAGTGTGCTTTTCCATATACAGTATATGTATGTACAGATAGATGGATGGGTAGAAGTTAGTTTAAATCATTTTTAGGGACTTAATGGGTTGGATCTTAGTTTGGGTGAGGGTTACCACATTCCATTATACAGTAGTAACATGCCTGATGACAGTACTGCCATTGTTTTCTTAATAAATAAGGCCTGGACTTCCTTGGTTGAAGCATAAAAAGAAAAATGAGTGTGCTGAACAATCTAACACTGAGAAAAATCAATATGTTAACTGTGTTAACAGACCTATATAAGAAAAGAGATGCATATCTGTATCCTTGCAGCAAAGAGAGAAGATATGACACGAGGGTTTGGGATTTTTGTCCATGATCTTGTGATGCTTCTTTTAACTCTCTATGATTAACTCACAAGGTAGGCAGAGAAGCAGGAACTTTCTCTTTACCTCTACATTTATTTAAAGGAAGGGGATACTCTTTAGCTGTAGTCAGATATGGTGCTTTTTGCTGTTGTAAACCTCATATAGTTGCAGGCATCCCTGGTGTTGGTTGTTGTTTTTTTTTTTTTCCAGGGATCTAGCTGCAGTGTGATGAGACATCATGCCGTGGATGCTGAGGTGTTTCCCTGTTGTAAAACAAGACCTGTGTTGCTCTATCACCTGTTCCATGCGATCTGGAAACTGATGTGAGATAAAACAGCATGCACAGGTGTTAGAATTATCAGTTTAATTGCTACCATCCAGTGGAATATGTAAGGGAAAGAACACTGACTATTAAATGATTTAAATGTTGCAAAGACAGTTCAAAGGGTAAATGAGATAATAATGTAAATGTAGTTACTTAGGGAAGCATTAATAGTAGGCTTAGTGTTACAGTAGTGCTAGGATTTTCCTTTTTAAATAACAAAGAAGGGTTATATTTCTTTTCAGGACTCATATGGGACCCAGTCTGGCTTCCATTTTATGCAGAGAAAAAGTTCTGACAGACACTCTGAGTGATAGGACTGTTACTTATTCTCATGTAGTAGCTTTCATCATAGATTTCCCATATCATATATGAAATGGTAATCTTTTTAAACTTGCATGAAAATATATTAGAAAATAGCAAATATTTTCTATTTTTATTTATTTAAGACTAAATATAGTCTTACATAAAGACTATATCTGTGCATATGCACAACAATGCAGTTGAAGGATTTTAATTTACATTTTATACAGGAAAAAAAGATAAACCTGTAACTTTTTTATGTAACTAACTAGAAGAGACATAGGAGTGAGCAAAGAAGAAAACATCTCTGTAAAATGGTGTTGTAGCCTGTGTTTGCTGTACAATGCTAAAAATATTCTCTCTCTCTCTCTCTGAATTGCCTCATCCTAAGAGATCTACACGAAGGGAAAATTTTTCCTTGGTGAAAATATGTACAAACTGTTTATTCTTGTCAGTGTTGAAAAGCCATGGCTATACACTGTACACGGATATCCCTGAGAGATACACAGGTTCATATGTTTAGATTAAATAGATAGAAGAATGGATGAAAGGTGTAAAAAAATGTGGCATTGGTTATTAAGTTAAAAGATAGTTATTAAGTTAAAAGTTAAGTTCTTAAGTTTGGAATCAGCTGTGAAACAATTATAATGAGAAAAACAATATCTACATTTTTAACCTCTGTGTCTCTTCTGACTGGTTCTGTGACTTTCTAACTGCTAAATTTAACTATTCTATTCCATGGTGTCCTTAAAATTTTTGTATGTTTTAGAATGCTGAGGTATATTTGAAGTTTTTGCTGCCACTAGTCTTTTGCACCCCAGTTTTTACACTTGAAACTCACAAGAAAATTGTTATTTCTATCCCATCCTAAATAAAGTTTTCAGAAATATATTCCCAACACAGCAACTCAGTAAGCTGTTATGCCATGCTGTTGTGATAAAGGTGAAATTAGATCTTACTAAATTTAAAAACCTTTTTCTCAAGAAAGGAAAAAAAATTGGAGAAAATATATTTTGAGAAACATATCTCTGTAAAAGGACAATACTTTCACTTGCTGGAGTACTGAACTGAGAACGGGATGGCTAGCTCTAATCACCTGAATTGTTAAGCATGAGGTAGTTATGTGTGTTTTCCAAAGGAAGCTTAGGTTTATTTTAAATATAATATCAATTTAACTGTAAGAAAAGAAGCTTTGAATAGCATTCACGTTTAGTATTTTCCTGGTCACTAATATCCTCACTGCTCTGACATCAGGGTGGGCAGCATGTGGGATGGAAAGGAAATTAGCTTGTTTTTGCAGGGGGACATTTGTGGGCGTAGACTAAAATCCTTTAGGAATGCCAGGTGATTTCCAACCACTGGAAACAATAGACTCTCTCTCCTCAGCCACATCACACCACAGACCCAGGCTTTTTTATTTCTTGTGCTCCACAAGACACCTTTTACAGTACTATAAGTGATTTTTATGACTGCAATATGTATAATGACATTTCTTTACAGTATTGTGTTGAAGGAAGATCAAGTTGACATGAATTTATAGTGACCGCTATGTGTGATTAAGAGTGTTTTGAAAGTGGTGGAGTAGCATAATAGCAATACAGAATATTGCATCCCTGGACATCTTATATGGTTTTTGATACGGGTTGTAAAATCCTATTAGCAGTTTCTAACATTAGGAAGATCTTACTAACACTGAACATGGGTAACATGGCATGGATTTTCTTTGAGACAGCTGATTATATTTCTCTATTAAAATTGACTCCACTATAGATTTAAAGGTCACAGGTCACAAAATAGTGGTACTTCTTATTTAAACAGAAAATAGATCACAATTGGAAATATTTTTGTAAAATTATATAAAGCATTAACTCCAGCAAAATCAGTTTGATTAAGTCTTAAAGTAGCAATTAACAGACTTTAAGAACTGCAGAGTTTGGATTAGGAGAGTTTGATGTTTAGTCAGTTATCACTGCTATTGAAAATGCTTGGCTTTACCAAGCACTAACAAATTGACAAACCTTGTGACAAGTGGTTAGCTGTGAAAATTTACTGTATTCTACCTCCTTTGAAGCCATAAATACTTTACAGACACATCAAGTACTTCTGTTTTCACTATCCTTCAGACCTGAAGTTACAGAAGTCTGCTAAACTGATTTAGATAGGTTTAGGTGACACTACCTATCGTGTTTTAGTGTATAGAGCCCATATCATTTACAACACTTGACAGACAGATAAAATAGTAAGATCCCTGGTTCCCATATAACGGGTACTTAATCCCAACCCTGATTAGCTAAGTCATTCCATTAAGTTACAAGTGAGGTTACTGGGTCTGTTTACATGCTTATGGCCAAGTACTTGCTCGAAAACCTTAAAAGATCAAGATTACTCAAATACTTTGTGACGACTACTAATTTAACACTGACTTAAATAAATCATCAGTATCTTCAAAATTTCTAGTTCTCGTCAAAATTTGGAACATTCCTCCCTTAGTTTAGGTCTGTAAGATTTAAATATTTCAACCTGAGCTGATCATAATTGTTTTCTCTATAGTTGGTGGAGAGAAACAAGCAATTGACCTGAAGTGTCTGAGATCTTAGATCTGAAGATGAGACAAACTGTGCTCCTGATGATTTCATTTTCTGCTGCCAATGCTGTAGTGAGTACAGGACAGTTGTCATAGATGTCGATGACCAGTTTTAGACATTTGAAGTTATGTGACGTGAGCCCTCCCCCTGCAGGCCCAACTTTTAGTGTTTTCACCTACTGATGGAAAAAAATGGTATCTCTGTCTAGCACTATTTTTGCAGTAATAGGCTCATAATCCAACAAAGTATGCCAAATCATTCAGACGTTTTTATAAAACCTAGTACATCTACCTTATGAAAAAAGTTTCATTCTAGTGCTTCCTTGATGTCTTTCTTTTCATAGTTAATGCCCATGCCTTCATTTATCTACACTCAGCATATATACACACACACACATATATGAAAATGGCACTCATATACTCAACCCTTGGTTCAATTCATGAACATTTTTGTGCTATGTTATTTTTATGTGCTGAAATGTTACACTATAACCTAACTTAAAAGTTGTTGCTTAATGAAACCATTAAAAATACGCAATAATTCTTATTTTGATTTAGCTTAGTGTTTTATTGCCAGTAGTACTTTCCACTTAAAACGGCAAATATCCTGAGCTCAGCTGAAACCATTTCCTGTCATTTGGAATTTTATCAATGTTCACAACTGCCAACATAACAAAAATAGTATATAATAGGTAGAATAATGACTAAGCTGCCACAGTGTAGTGTAGTGTTCAATGGTGAAGTCCAAGTCCTTGTTAAAGCAGTGCCACATAGTAAGAAGCCTGAAGACTTTGTGAAGTCCGTGGGGTCCTTCTGAGGTTCAACAAACTGTCCAGAATGAGCAACCAGGAGAGCTGAAGCCTCACCACAAAGCACTGAAATGCAGAGAAATTTTTTTAAATGAAGTTTATGCTTTCAGTGAGTTCTGGATGAAACTCATAGTAAGGAGACAAGTAGAAATGTATGAATTGGAAGGTAGACTTACTTTTATACTGTGAGACCTGAACTGTTGATTGCATAAGCAATTTAAACAACTTTCCATTGTCATATCTATAAAATGTGTGTAAACATTCTTCAGAACAAAAGGTTTTTTATGACCAGCACAATAAAGCAGGAACCCAGATGAGGACAGGTATGCAAAAGGTGTTTCAGTAATAGAATGCAGCTGCCTGCTTTCCAAACTGAAGGTGCTGCATAAAGCTGACTGTGATGAAACTGTCTGCAGTAGTGAAAGACTTTGAGTTTGAAAAATTTGTCTGGTATTGATGTATTAATTCTTCTGCAGCTTGATTCTGATGTTTGCCTTATTTTACAAACTATTTTCTGGAAAGTAGCAGAACTGCATCTTTGATTTGGTAAATAATGTTTAAAAATACCATGTATATTAACCTTGTGACATCATCCCACCGAACAGTAGAAGTAGAAAAAGGAGACTGAAGACCAACTGGCTGATCAGTGGTATGGAATGACTTCCATATGAAGACTCTGTACACAGACAAGGAATCTTCAGCCAGACACAGGTATGAGTGATATGTAACAGAGGTCTTGAAAATATGAAAGGCACTGAAACACGTGATCTGTGATTGTCACACTGAACAGTGGGATTGAAGTTCAAAATGATCTTGACTTGTTAATGAAATGGGCTGAGAAGGAAATTAGAGAGATAGTTAACAAGGATCATCATAAAGTAAGAGTAATCATAGAATCGTAGAATTATTTAAGTTGGAGAGATACAAGGTGAGAAAAACTAACAGCAATTCTTAAGGCTCTGAGATTACAGGGAACAAGAATTTCACTATGCCATACTGTTATGAAGAAGACAATCAAATTGAGTTATTTAAACAGAAATTAAGGCTGCAAGACATATAAATGACCCATCTGCTTTATTGAGCAACAATAAAGTATCAGCTGGAATTCAAGTTTGGGAACCATAGAGTCATAATATGTGGCCTAAATGAAGAGTCTTAATGACAGCAACAAAAACATCTACAAGTATGGAAAATGTGATGTATGAGAAATGAATGAAATAAAAGCTGTTGCTTACCTTAAAGAACAGAAGATTTATAGCGGTCATGATAACACCTATCAAATATTTCAAAGAATTTTCCAAAGAGGAAAAGAATGATCTATTTTTCATAACTATAGCAGATAAAAGCAGTAATAAGTTACTATTGTTTGGCTGGAGCTCTTTTTAGCAAACTGATCATGTTAGTTATTAGGAAAATTTTGTAAAGGTATGAGAATTAAAGGTCAAAAAATGTTAAACATATATTGCATGGTCTACACCACTGGAGCACTGTCAGAAATAGATAGATGACCATGCCAGGGCAAAATGAGGTAGAGATGATTTCCGAAGTAATGGCAATGTTATTTTCTTATGCTTCATGCAAGGATCCAGTGACATTCAGAAATGTTCATCCAGTAGTGTGTTGCTTTAAGAGAATAAAACAATAAAGTTCAAAAAAGTTCAAAAAATCAAAAGGATAAGATTGAATCTAAAAGTATAAATAGCTTGAAAATGTGACTAAACAGGTTTGCCCATGATAGACAGTTAGTAACTAGAACAAGCAGTGGTCTAATGCTGTAATGTTTATATAGGATTGCTGCATCACTCAAATAATACATTGGAAAGATTATTTTGAGGCAAACTGTCATGCTAACAGATTTCTACATATGCTTTTAAAATTTTCAAATCTGAAGATACATTATAGAAAAATATCTTAAATCCCTTAGTGTTCATTCTGGTGGTTTTTTCCTTTGCTTTTATCATTTACTTATACTATTTGCTATTAAAAAAAAGAAGAAAAAAAAAAAGAAAAAAGGTGAGTTTTCCATATGTATAATACAATAATATACATTCTGTCAAGTCCTTGAAATAAATGTAATGCGCTGCTCTTTTTGATATTGTTCATAACCATCAGATTTCACAGATTTTTAGTAACATTTATAGTGTGCTTGGGGCCTCTTTCTCCTGGTAAAATGTAAGATCAGAGAGAGACTATAATAGCGTTCCAACCAGATCACTTGATGTTTCAGGCATAAATTATTTATGCTAGTTGATGCAGTAAGTCCTGTTCAGCCTCCTCTCCTGGAATGGGCAGAATGTAAAGAGCATGGATGAAAAGCTGAGAAAAGTAACTACTCATTCAATTTTTGATGGAGGTACAGACATTTTATTCCTTTAGGAAGGAAAGAGGAAGAAAAAAGAATAAAAATTATAATAGTGTATCTCTTCAGCAGATGATTCAAAGGGACATTGTCTTTCCAAGGGAAGTGAAAGAATAATTCTCTGTCAGCATGGGAGTTTGGAGATAATGCAGTTGGAAAAGCCTCTCATCACAAAGGAAGTAGAGGCCTGGGAAAGTTGGTGGGAAGAAACCAAAATTTGTAATATCAGCAAATTGAAATGTAGGGAGCAGTTACTGGGAAAACAAGAAGAAATGTATGTGAGTTTATTAACCAATTTTGGTTGTAAGAAGAATATGATCTTTTTTAATTAGGCTTCTGAGAAATTGTATTCAGCAATAATAAATAACTTTCATAAAAGGATCAGAAAAAACTGATTGAAAATAGGAAAATTTAAAAATAAATATCAAATTCTCATAAAAAAGGAGGCCTGTGCTTTTTAAAAGATTAATTGACAAGAGGAAAGCCTGGATCAGGGTGCAAACATTGTTAGATAGAGGTGGAAATGAATAAGCAGATAATTCTGAGGTGGTTGAGATACTTTAAACTTAGGGTGGATGGAAAAAATTAAAGATAAGAATGCACAGTTTTCATAAATCTGAGACCCAAACAATGTTTATTGTGCTTCCAAATGCAGCAACTGAAAATAGTTCATTTTAGCAATATGTATTCTGAAAAGTAGGACCAGTTGCTTTTTTTTTTTTTTTTTAGTGATGCAGTCTGAATAAAATTAAAAGCTATTGTTTAGATTAGAGACACTTCCGGTTAATGTAAACAATTGTAAGAGCAGAACACACCTTTGCTGTGTTGGTATTTTTGTGCATATTAATTTCTGAGCTCTTATGCCAAGGTGGTACTAGGAGACCTCAAAGAGACCACACTTCTCAGAGTACTTAGAGCCCTGTCAGGAGAAGAAAAATTGGGGAATTTCTGTATGGGTGCATGACAATGGGCTCCTGCTCCTTGAGGCTGCATTTGAAATGGTAGGACAGTGGAAATTTGTTCTAGATACCACTGAGCTACATTAATGTGGCCCACTGCCACAACAAATAGCTCTCATGTTACTGCCATTCAGACAGGCGTATCTGCTCTTTGCTAGGAGTCATGCTCACGTTGAAACAGCATCAGGCAAAAATAGATACCCAGTTTCTTGACTGGAGTTCCCTATCTTTAGTCCAGGTTGCAAAACAAGGAAAAGACATAATGTATTTTATGTGCATAATACTCATACTTTGTGTAGGCATCAGGCTGTTTTCCAGCTATACAGGTGAGGAGCATTATGTTTGTTATTGACCTCAGAACAATATACATTAATATGCTATTAATACATCTTTATATGTATATATTGTATAATATGTTTTTATATATGTGAAAATGTGTATGTCTTTGTGTATATATATATATATATATATATATGGATATATCAGCAGATACATCTTATCCTAAGGTAAGCATTCAAAAGCTGTCACATGAACCATTTCTTGTGATTCCTGCAGAATCTTCTTCTGCATAACATGAAGTAAATCTGTCTTACAACATAAGCATGAATTTTGAGCTTACTTCAACATACAGAACTCCACTGTTTTGTACCCGTTCTTTTTGAAATTACAAACATTTTCCTATTTGTTTGTGGAAGAGGGAGTTGCCTTGTGATAGTTAATTTCCTCTTTCATACTAACTGATCCACTCATAAGCAATTGATACAGAAAGGTTATCTGTCACTTCAGAGACAGACAAGGGTTAGAAAGACTAGCTAGAGAGACCTGGCCTGAGGAATCCTGTTGCTCAGCAGATGCTGACACACTATGTCAGCATCATTAAGTGTTGTGGCACAGTGGAAATGCAGAGAGAGCCAGCTGGTGCTGAGGACCCGGTATGTCAACACTGTATGCATTTCAGGACATTTCACAAACTCTAGGGTGGCCCCACTGGCTGAAATCCATTAAGAATTGGAGGAAGTTAAGTTTGTTCCTTGAGCACATACACACCATTTTTCTTTCCACTAAAACAAATCCATTCAGCACTCTTTCAGGCTGCACTGGGAGGAGAGTGACTCCACAATAATCAGGAAATTTAGTTTCAGGAGTGCATTCCTGATCTGACCTACAACTCAATTGTAGTTACACCCAATGTATTTTGCACCAACAGGGATAGGCCTCTTGGCATATACATTGTGGAATTTGAGTACTAGACTGTTTAAAACCGGCTAAAATTAAACTCTAGCAAGGTCAAAGCTCTGGCCAATTGGGTGAAAGAACTGTATTTGTCAGTGCTCTAAGAACTGCAATAAAATTAAATTGAATTATCAGGAAGACAAACACGAAGGTTTATATGACTGTTATGCACAGATGCTCCAATTATTTCAGTGCACAAGATGATGTGTCTGTTTATCCCATCACTCTCCAGTCCCAAATAAATAAGAAAAGGAAAAAAAAAAAAAAAAAAAAGAAAGGAAATTAGATTTGATCTTTAGGAGTGAGAATATAAATAATAGATGACTTTTAGTGCTGCCTCAAACAGCTATTCTTTTTCATTTCTTCAAGTCACTTAATCTTTATTTTAAACTTCCTATTATGCAATTGCTTTTTAGATTTTTAGGTTTTTTTTCTTCTATTCCTTTTCTGTGTTAACACTTGATAGCTGCTCATGCACGCACACTTTATTTTACTTTTACATGGGTGATCCAACAATGACCTTCTATGACAAAAGGAATTGCTGGCCAGGTGGTCGAAGGCGTCAGCTTCTTCCTGCAAGTGCTTTTTTTTTTTTTTTTTCCCCCTTAAATCTCTGTGGGGGTAGTGGAGGAAGAACAGGAATTAAGAGAGGACTGTTACAAACAAAGCTATAGACCTCCTCCATATGGCTGAGAACAGGTTTTCCTCGGCTTGGCCTTGAACAGCCCAGTCCGCTGCAGGGCAAGTTCACTGAGGTGCAGTGCCCTGCTTCGGGAGGGCTGCGCTGCCTGATGGATGCCTGGGTGATGAATGGCGTTTCCAGCCAGTAATTAGCCACCTCTTGCAGGCAGCAGAAGAGTCTCTTTTTGTACATCGTTTTCAAAGGTGGGGGTGGGGCGCCTAAAAAGCAGAAAGAAAAAAAGCTTCCTGTATGGTGTTTCATGTTAGCTTACACTCCGTCCGGAAAAAAAAAAAAAAAAAAAAAAAAATCTGGGATTGAAGTTAGTTTCATATTAAATTTCATAAGGGGACATTCCTGCTGATTCTCAACTGGTATTTTTCACTTTCTTAAAACTCTGTATTGGATTACAGGTATTGAAAATAGATGTGTTTTGCAAGCTAATGGGTAATGAGGCACTTAAGAGAAATCCCTGGACCCCTACATCTCTCTGGGGCCCAGAGAAGTTAGCATTCATTGACAGCTCCAAAGGGATTTATTTAAGCCTAAAATAAGTATTTCTTTGGACTTAATTATAGGAAGTGCTTAAGCTGCTGAATTCAAATGCCAAAAGGGATTCATTTAGTCCGAAGTGAATCTTTTCCTGTTCTGAAATTAAATATCTCAGAACAGTTTGAAACAAGCAAGAAAAAAGGATGAGTGAACATTACCTACTTTTTATTGTGTTTATGCATATTTTTAAGCTCCACTTTATCCCTACATATTTAAAAACCTCTTTGTTGGGAAGCAGCTCTTGTTCACCTCCCTTATACCTTCTGATACAGGTCTGACAAGCACTTTTGTTACAAGAATAAGCAGTAAACAGCTCAAAGTTCAAAGAATTTAAATGATTGAAAAAGAAGTTTTCTATGGCTTCTATGGATTTTCATGTATATGTACTGCTCATGATTAACACAGGAATGATTGATTATTGGTTATTAACTTTCAGCTTTATTTCAAGCTCTCGTATACCTCTTATTAGAGCTTCCACATCAGAAATTATGACAAAATGCAGTTTTAGGGGGTGCAGTGAAACTCACTGACAACAGATATCTGGCCCTGATCTCTTAGCAGATAGAAAGTCCTGATAAATAGCCTAAAGATTCAGTATCACTTCCAAGCATAAAAGATCTGCATTGAAAGTCCGTGCAACTGTACAGGACCATGGGTATGCCTAGTCGTGTTAGTTACCAATATTTGGGGCGTGTTTTGTGTTCAGTGGGACCAATGCAAGTACATTAACATACTATTGATACTTACTTATATTTCTCGAAGTATTTTCTGTGGAAATTAGGGACTTGTTCCTGTGCTTTTTTGCTTGCCCTACCTGAATGTATACCTCTGACTGTTCTCTTCTGGTGAAATACAATGAGTCTGTATATTTCACAGCTTGTACTATTAGGATTTATCTACTCAGTTTTGTCCAGTATACCTACTTTCCCAAACCTTCTGATCTATACCTCCTTTAATTTCTAAGTCACTCTCTTCCAGAGCTTCTTAATAGTGTAACAGCTATGAAATTCTGCTGATGATATGAGGAACTTCATTTAAATGCCTTAGTGTGGTAAAATATGCTGATTTGATATTTTTTGTTGTTTTCTTTTGAAAATAAAAGGAAATCTGTTTTGTCCTCAGGTCCAGCCCTGATACAGTGTCTGATGTGGCTACTCTGAATGACCTGAAATTCTCTGAAACCACTTGTATCACATCACTCCAAAGTCTGTACAACCTTAGCCAGCTGGAAATGAATGCTTCCTCAGTGGCATCAGTTAACCTAGCTATTCTGTTAATTCAGTTCCTCATGATGTCTCAGTCAGTTGGCCTTTCTGCACTTCAGTTTTTCTGAAACTCTGTCACCATAAGGCATGGATTCAGAGAAAGGCAACAAGAGAAAAATAGGGAAGTTTTGCCCTTTGTTTAAATCCCAGCTCCCTCAACTCAGCAAAATACTGACATAGTCACCATGGATAAGAGATGAGCATTGTGTCCCAGAGGATTGAAAAGGAACTCTTCATGTGGTTTTCACAGAATCACAGAATGGTTGGGGTTGGAAGGGACCTCTGGAGATCACTTAGTCCAAATCCCTGATAAAGCAGGGTCACCTACAGCAGGTTGCATAGCGTTGCATCTAGGCAGGTTTGAATGTCTCTAGAGAAGGAGACACACCTTCAAAGTTTTTCCTCATATTCACATGGAACTTCCTGCACGGCAGTTTGTGCCCATGGCCCCTTGTCCTGTTGCTTGGCACCACTGAAAAAAAGCCTGGCCCCATCCTCTTGGCACTCACCCTTAAGATATTTGTAGACATTGGTAAGAGCCCCTCTCAGCCTTCTCTTCTCCAGGCTAAACAGCCACAGTTCTCTCAGCCTTTCCTCACAAGGGAGATGCCCCAAGCCCCTCATCATCTTTGTAGCCCTCTGCTGCACCCTCTCCAGCAGTTCCCTGTATCACTTGAACTGGGGAGCCCAGAACTGGACACAGCACTCCAGATGTGGCCTCATTAGGGCTGAGTAGAGGGGGACGATCACCTCCCTCAACCTGCTGGCCACTCTCCTCCTAATGCACCCCAGGATCCCACTGGCCTTCTGGGCCACCAGGGCACACTGCTGGCTCATGGGCAACTTGCTGTCCACCAGCACTCCCAGGTCCTTGTCTACAGAGCTGCCTTCCAGCAGGCCAGCCCCAGCCTGTCC